>JAGPOW010003316.1:77295230-77426103 GCA_030014935.1 Caiman crocodilus
GTGCATCCTAGCTCCAATCATTATATTCATTCTTCCTTTTTTAGTAATATTTTGTGTACTCTGTTGTGTAATCTCATTTGTTAGACGCAAAATAGAACAACAGTTTGCTTTTATATACACCCGCCTTCCTGATCCAACCCTAGACCTCAACCAGCTAGACCCCATATAACTTGTCATCTACCCTATATTCTGCTTCTGTATACCCCGCCATTCCCTGCTTCTACTTTTGCTAATTATCCTACAAAACCCAAAAATCCCTATGTCCTGTGCCATGAGCAAGGGGGCATGTGTGAATTTAGTGCCATCTAAATGAACAAGTGATCATGGCACAGACAAAGAGTCTTCCTTATGTGGAAGTGAAAACAAACAAACAATTTAATTGGCCATAAACATGTTACCGAGGACATAAAAGGACAACAAACTTCTGCCCAATCATCACGATCATCATCATCATCAGCAACAGCAGTAACACAAACAAACGGGAAGAGGTTTTCTTAAATAACAAGCCAATTATTTATGTACCTCAACCTATCAGCTGCTGAAGGGCCCCCGTATGATTTATAGCGCTCTGAACCCCCGTGACCTTCTTGACCCACTGTCTTATCACCCGCTCTCCACCGATTACATCTTCCTAACGACTCTCCCATGTTGTAACCATCGTAATTCAATAAATGTTATCTACGCTACACAGCAAAACTCTGAGTAAGTAATTTACGACCATTACGCTCATTTTATTGTCAGCTGGATACGCGGGTAACGAAGCTGAGCCGCGCTCGACCTTATGCCTAGCTGCTTCACTAAAAAAAAGAAAAATAAATCTCAGCCAGGCACGACACTAGCCTGAGCCACTTCAAGCATGTGCCTGCATTTCTGGGATGTCTGTGTAGTTATAAACTGGTTTAGCCTATGCAGGTTAGACTAACCTGCAAAGACTGAATCAGTTCAGGCTTAGGCTTTTTGAATGTCTGTCCTTAGCCTGAGGGATGAGGCCTGTAAACTGAGATTGAGAATGACAAGAATGAGGCCAGCATATATTAACCTGTTCTTCCTAGTTCCTATTCCTAGTAGTTCCTAGAACTACTTCACAACCACAAATTCACAGGTAATTTTCCTTCCCCAAATATGTTCTGTTTTCTTAGAAGGCCCATATCTCCAAAAGACACTTCGGTGTCTTTCATTGATTTCAAGGAGCCAGCAAATCCTGCCTTCCCATGGGCAACCAGCATTTTTGTTTTTCATCCTGAGGGTTTTAATATCATCTACAGATTGTGAACAAGTGTTTGCTACACCTTGTCTAGGTTTAGGTGGCATACTTTCATTTTCCTAGACTTAGACTGAGAGAAGCACATGCAGCTGTTTGTCACTGCCAGGAGTGACACATACAGCCTGAGATAAGTAACCTGAGGTGTGGTAAAGGAGTGGTTGGATTGGGTTTGGGTGGGGTTTGCAGGTCTGAGGGTGGTAGGAATACCACAGCCTCAGGGCTGAGGCAGGTGTCTGGGCTTTCCCAGCCCCAGGGCTGTGCTGTGAACATGTGCAGACATTCACTGGATTAAAGTTAACCCCTTCCTAGATCAGGTTAGCCCGTTTTACATTTAAAGCTAGTGCAGTATGCTTTTGGCAAAATTAAGTCCTCTGAACACCTGCACAAGCCAGCATTTAGATTATCCCAACCCTGGTTATGTTGATCTGAAAGTAATGTCTGTATGTCCCCAGAGTCTGCTTCTATACCCTGGCTGTCTCTAACCCAAATGATTATAGACAGATGACTTATGCTTCATGCTGAATCAGTCTAGTTCTTATTTTTTTGCCTTCCAATCCCCACTCAAAAAGAGAATGTTAGAGGCTTTATCCACCACTTGGGGCAGATCCAGAATCTTAATCCTATTCACCTTGATTCCTTCGTGTTTGAGCTGGTCCTCTGGTACAGCATCTACCCTGGGCTTCCCTGCACACTGCCTGTGGGCAGTATTTCTCTGTCAGCTGAAATATGTTTCAACACTTAGTGCAGTCTTAACAGATTTTGTAGGCACGCACTGCAATACAACCTGACATTCTGGTCACCACAAATGCCAACTCATCTTTCCCTCCAACATTTGGCTGTTCCATTTTGCTACACAATGGTGAAAGGGAGTAACCAAGTGAAATAAGGTATGTGTGTCCTTAATAAAATATCACTCTATTCAAGGAAGGGATTTTGGCAAAAGAATAATTTGTATCCAAACTCTGATGAGCACCAGTGCTTTAATGTAAAATGTGCACTATCCTGTATAAATTGTACTAAGGGGAGATGGGGGTTAGTGCCAACTCTTGTTATTCATTGCCATTCTAGCTCTTTTGAACTGGATCACAGATGACTATAAACAGAAATAGTTATCAAGGCAGAAAGTGAAGTTTACTGGATGGCAAGATATCAGAAAATATCAAGAACAGTATTTGTGGAAATCTCTGTAAAGGTCCTAATCATTAATTAGGTGGAAAATTAATATAATTTTGGACTGCTTAATCATTGGACCTCAGCTTCCATCAATACAAGCTCTTTTCTGAGTGTGCAGAACTGCAGGTGCATTTCCTCTGCCTGGAGACTTCTAAAAATTGTCAGGCTGGATTTAATTTAGGAAAGTAACTCCTTCAAGGCCCTTCCTGCTTCAAACTCATTGATCCCCCCCACAGTCAGTCATGTCACAACTGCCAGTGCATGTATTAATCTCAAAAGAAAGCATCTTATTTTAAGTGTTACAAGTTGAGCTCCATTCACCCACAGATCAACTATAGAATATGAAGCAGCACCACCACCACAAATTTCCTGCACTATAGTATTCTGTACATTTGCTGGAGGGACTATGACACTGCAGTTTAAATGTATGGTGACATATTAGAGCTAACTTTAATTGAGGTAGCTCAGGTACTCATAGCAGTGTGGCTATAGCAAATGAGAGCAATAGACTCCCTTACCACCTCTGGCTATTTACCCTGGGGCCTTGGGAGGGTTTCCACAGTCTTCACTGGGTCTGAAGTACTATGCGGTACTAGTTCCAGCACTTCCCAGTTAAAAGCTAGCTCTGCTATGCCTGTTGCAATCATACATATAGATTTCAATGTAGACAAAACCTTAGGGTAAAAGGGCAGTATAGTCTCAGTGTCATTTCATCTTTAGCCCTGTAGAGCCAATTCAATTCTACAGAGGCTATCCACAGTGAGGTCAGCTGCTATGAGCTGTAGCAGTTGTTTCTGGTGATGAGAATACCTGTCATGCAGGAACAGAACTAAATTTTCATTATAAAAACATCAATAGAGCAATGTACCAATTACAGACAGGAAGGTCAGGTTTTGGTACATAAAGAAGCATGAGAGGTTAGCGAATCAAATACAAATGAGGCTGATCAAACAGTTGAACATTAGCTTTACATACTTGTTTGTCTGACTTTATGGAATATTTTATCAGCTGTTTTATATACATAAGAGAGCTAGAAAAGAACACCAGAAGCAACTGAGATCAGAGACTGAGCCTGGTTCTCTAACCAAAAAGGTAGAATTTAAATATGCAACATTTAAATTTCAGACATAGGGAGGCTCTCAACTTCAGGTAAAATGTGCGCATCTATAAAAGATTGAAGGTTGCAATTAGAGTTCATATAGATGGTACACAATGAGCAGGATACATTTTCATGTTAGTACTACTTATATTGCAAGCTGTATGCACAGTACATTTCAATTTTAGATGGAGCCTTTATTTAGTAGTCATCCTTTAATAAAAGTTTTCTACAGAAAAGTAGAACTTGTAGCTAAAATAGAATATGCCAGCCATACTCTCATGTACAAAGATCTTATGTGTTACAGCTCAAACCATACACGGTCTCTTTCAAGAACAGCTAATTATTACATATAATGTAGCTTAGATTTAATTTATACATGGCTGTTCCTCATTTTAGAGAAGAAACAATAGTCTAGTTATAAATCTAGTAATTTTATCTGTCAACATTTGCCTCCTTGCCATGAAAACCTTTTGCAAGTTTTATTTTAGAGCTTTAATAAGTGCATTTAAAAAAAATGCATTTCCGTAATAACATTTTGACAAAAGGTATAACTGAGCTTTAATAGCATATCTCCTAATAATGCAGTAAGAGAATGTCAGATTACCTTTTCAATGTCTCATGAGAGAGAACTTTTAATGGGAGAATGATTTTACAGGGGGAAATCAGTAGATCATACTAAAAGCCCTATATATGTAGGGCTCTGTGTATTATCACATGGCAAAAATTATATATGAACAGAACTGATATAGTTTTGCCCAACAGAGACTCAGATTCATGTCCACATTTCCCCAGTCCTCCATTTCTCTGGTTTCCAGACCTGGGACACCTCATCATATAGATCCAGTTTTTTGAATATATGGAGTTCTAGACTACTAAAATGGTAGCCACCACTTGATTTATATAAAAAGAAACTTCATCCAGCCGTGGAGAAGAAGGATCAGTAGCTAAGCTTTTTCTTGAGTACTAGAACACTCTTTTTTTATTGCAATGGATGACAAGGCTCTTAAGAAAAAATCCAGACCTTTTCCATAGATTTATCCCAGATTGAACCATCTGTTGCTATAAATTTCACAAGGGGAACTGAATCTATGAATTTGCAGTGATGCATAGAAGTAGCTTAGTAGTTGGATGCTGATGAGAGAGATTGCTAGATAGGGACAAAAGAAAAATGTTAACCCACTGTCAAACCCATGCAAGCTTTTTGAGGGGGACGTGAAATCTAAGAAAACGACAACAAGCTCTGCTTTTTTTTGAAGCTCTAAAAAGTTTTCAAGTTGAGTTTGAATGGTAAGCAAAGGGTTGGGTCCATTCATTCTTATTTTATCTAAACCAGACAGCATTTGGCCTTAATATACATCGAGAGGATGGTGTTTGCAGGACAGAGACAACTGGATTATTCTTCACAGAACATTCCACCTTCTTCTGTATTATGGGGCTGAAACGGATGCCCCAATTTCATTAACTGGAAAGTCTTCTAGTGGTAGGGTGACCATATGTCCCAGATTGGCCTGGATAGTCCTGGATTTCAGAGGCTAGCCCTGGCTGCCCAGTGAAAGTTAAAAAGACGGTCCTGGGCGCTGAAGCACACTTGCAGGAACTGTGGAATAGGAGCCCTATTAATACTAATTGTTATTTCACAGGTGATTGTTAATACCTGTGAAGAGAAGTCATTAACAGGCATTGGCTCCCTGTGACCTGCAGCCTGCAATACTGCGGGGGGAGGAGGGGAAGGGCAGGCTGCATCCTCGATTTCACATTGTCCCATATAATCATCCTATCTAGTGGCCATCCTCATTACAGTACTATTTACTGCTTCATGCAAGAGAGGACTTACCTAATCTAAGACCTCTTTGATTAAGCTCACAAGGATGGGGCAATTTGTTTGGTTTCATTGATTTGTTGCAACTAAGTTCTCTCTCCCTCCCTTTCTGTGAAGTGTCTTGGTGATTTTATACTCCTCCTTTAGAGATCAGGCTCATCATCTTCCTCCACAGACATCACTTTACTCTAGCTTAAATGTAGTAAAAATAAACTCAGTTCTGTGGTAGACTCTGAAGAAATAAAAAATAAGGTCAGAGAAAATTCGAATGCTTGGAATGTACTCTTAAAATTCATTGCACGGGGAGGAGAGATGCAGGAGAATTCCTTGAACAAGAGAATTCAAAGAAATGATAAAAAACAATGCTTTTTTCATAGTTCTGACTACTGCTGGTACTTCTGACCTCTCTCTCATCATTGAACTTTAAAAGAGTAAAAGAAAGAGCCAGCCTTTGAGAACTCTAGCCAAGTAGAAAATATTTAGAGGGCAGAAGCTATTTGTGGGCAACCCTTTTATAGACGGACTGGATTATTCTTAGCATAAGGCTAGAATTCTTGTTTTATGTAAACGGTGAGTCACTGTTCTTGTGATCAGCACTTCTGCGTGGATGAGTTATACTATTTAGTGTCCAGTTGTTGTGAAATAACTTCACAGCGCAAACAGGTAAATGAATGATAAACTTGCACCTGAATCAAAGAAAGGTGGACTGCAGGTCTGACCTATCTGTTTACATAAACATTCATTAAATATTGAATGTTTATTATATCTATATCGATATAGATACATATAGATATATATATAATATACATATGCATACACATACATGCATATATATACACAGACACACCCATAAATACTTGTGAGCTGCTATTTTAATAATGGTGAAAAGTGGAAATTGGATATAAAATAGTTAATATTGTGACATATATATTATAACTATTATAAAATAATTAACATGAAATGACTACGTTACATTTAAATGATTTTTTAAATTATCATTGTATCCTAGCCACAAAGAAAAAAATCTCCATAATTATGCCAGGGTCTAATCATGCTTTGAGTGGAAATATTTGGTAAATAGTCTTCAAATTGAGAAGAGCTAGCAACTGAGTTGAGGCAAGGGAAAGGAGATGAAAGGACAGGAATAAGAAATATTTCTTGATCAGAAGGTTGTAGATTTCTTTCTTGATCTCCTGCCCCAACTACTTGGTGAGACTCTTCTCTTTTGTGTTTTTTCTTCTTCTCTCCTGTTCTTATTTAAAAACAAAATATTCTTTAAACTCTTCTTTGCCTTCACTGCTTGGGGAAGATAATGGACTCTCAGTTTTGGAGATGCTCCACGCTCTCTCTATGCACAGCAGTAGAAAAAGCCATAACAGCATCAGTGCATCTTACCTTGCACCACTCAAACTTTGGCTTTCTGAGATTTCCAAATGTAACTTTTCTGTTAGGCACTGTATGACAGTAACAAGGACCAAGCTCACCTTTAGGCTAGGGACAGAAATTGCACATCAACTGGTATAAGTGATAGGTAACTGATTCAAATCTGTAACACAACAGAAATTCAGTGTATATACACTGTTTTCAAAATGGCTGAAACTGATTTAAGATAAACCTGGATGGATGTAGTATCAGACTTAACTAATTTAGGTTAAATCAGTTTATTGAACTTCTGTGCAAGATGGTCCTCCAGATTCAAGTTAATTCACAGTCCCCCAGCATCCCAGGATGCTTTTCACCCCCCTTGCAAAAGCCCTCTCACCGGGTAGGCGGGCTAGCATTGGTGCAAGCTGTCTGATGCAGCCAAGCAGGAACGTATGCTGTAGCACCCCCAAGGTTCTGGCCTGGGCTACTGTAGGCATTTTCTGCTGCATTCATCAAAAGTGAATGTCTGTTCACTTGCTTATCGGTTCAATCTGTGCATCTTAGATTAACTTGAGAAGATTGAATTGACTCAGCCTTGGGCCTTTTGACTGTCTGAATTTAGCTTTAGCAGTTTTATACCACTTTTCAAATATAGCATAAGCCCCCAGCCAGAAACCAGGGGAAAGAAATTTTAAATGCGTGTTCCAATGTGAGCATACTTCCCTATTCACATGCAAGTGTGAAACAAGATATATTACAAAGGCAAAAAGGGCACAAGCATACCTCTTAAGAAAAAAACAAACTATTAAGCTTTAACTATAAGTTCGAGCCTGATCTCAGTCACAGTCACCAACAAACCAACCTGTGGAGCTATCATCTAGTGGAGTCAGTTGGAAGGTGAGTTTCACCCTTGGCTGCCATCTAGAGGCTCTGCCAGCTATACCACCCAAGTAGCAAGTGCTGGGAAAGGAGGCCTGTACCAGAGCTGCTGGAGTGTGATTCTGGGGAGTAGTGTCAGTGAAGAGTACTGCTAGGATGTGATGCTAAGGAGAGTTGCTCTGGCCACTGCATCCAGGGGTCCTTGTCCCTTCTTCATGCCACCAAAGGTCTTTGTCAATCCTCTTCAGGTTGCTATGTAATCCCAAATCTTTTAGACTTGGCCTTATGTTAGTGATAAGTGAAGGGATTTTTTTCAGGTCTTTTTATTACACTGAACCACCTAGGCCCATGTTAGAATTCTAGGTTTAGAAGCACTTTCATATCAAGAAGGTGAGTGAAGGCATTTAGGGAGTGACTTCTGCATAGAATCTTTTCACTCCCATACTTTGGACCAAAACCGAGAGCTATCCAGTCCAGACCTCTGCAAAGATAACAGTGAAGTGACTTCTGTAATTTCCCACTGACAATATCTGATATCTACATTCAATTTTTTTCATTTTTTTACCTTGTTCTGTAACTCAATCGTTATACCCAATTGAACATGTTTAAGTCATAATGCCAGAAAGGACCATGCAATCATTTAATCTGACCTCCTGGGCTAAGTACAGTCAGTCAAAAAGCTAAGGCTGAATCAGTTCAGTCTTTGGAGGTTAGTGTAAGCTCTGTATATTGAATCAATAAACAAGAGAACAGACATTTACTTTTGATTAAGAAAATACAGCCACTTACCTGCAGTGGCCCAGACCAGAAGCCAGGGGAAACTAGACCATGCCTTCCTGCTCAGTTGGAGCAGACAGCTTGGGCCAAGCCTTGTCCACTCAACATGTGAGGGAAAGTTTGCAGGAGGAGGTACAAAATATCTTGGGATGCTGGAGGGCTGCAAGTTAACTTGAATCTGGAAGGGGATCTCATACAGAAATTCAATATACAAATTTAACTTAAGTCAGTTAAGTCTGATTCTACATCCATCCACGTTTTATTTAAACTGGTTTTAGCTATTTTGAAAGTGGTTTATATGCACTGAACTTCTGCCATGATAAAGATTTGAACTGGTTTCCTATCATTTATACCTGTTTGTGTGTAATTTCTGTGCCTAGTCCTGCACAATGTAGCCCATAAAACTGCTTTGAATTAATTCTTGTTAGAATTAACACACAATCTTTTTGCAAACTTCCTTCTTGATTGACAATAAATACAACCCCCCCCCCAAAAAAACAATAGTCACACTGCTTTCCAGTAATGGAGAATCCAGCTATAGTAAAACTAGTTTATTGGTTAGTCATTTTCATTAGAAACAGATTCACCTATTTCCAGTGGTGATGCATAGGGGGGTGCATGTGCATGTCCTGAGACTACTGGTACACCCCCTAATCAGCCACACTCGCGACTTAGGTGATGGGCAATGGGGGCAGGCAGGAGCCCTGATGTCCCCCTGCAAGCAACAGCCTATCACTGCAGCTGCTCCCAGAAGTGGCCACAGCCACGCCTGGGATCAGCTGCAGGAAACCACCCCGCCAGGCAGCATGATCTCCCATAGGGGGAACCACTCCAGGCAGCAAAATTGGCTATGGGGGCACCCTCCTCTGGGCAGCAAGACTGGTCACAGGGGGGCATGTGCCCTCCCTAAGGCAGCACCAGTCGCCCATGTCTATTTCTAGTCTGAATCTAACTTTCAGTCACTGAATTTTATTATAGCCCTTCCTGATAGATTAAAGAACTCTCAGGTTTCTATTCCCACTGTACATACTTATAGACTATGATCAAATTACCCCTAAAACTTGTCCTAGATACATTCAATTGAGCCATTTGGCTTAATCATTGTTTTCCAACGATTGTTGTTTGTCTATCATTATGTTTTCCAGTTCTTTAATTGCTCTCATAGATCTTTACTGAACCTTTTTTGACATCCTTCTTGAATCATTGACAGCAGAACTGGACAGCATATCCCAGCTATGGTTGCAGCAGTGCCAAATACTGTGGCAATATTTGATATATTCTTATAACATATTCACTACTCTCCTCACAACATCACATAGGCAGATTATGTTCAGCCATCATTCACTCCACCTCTTTCTGCCCAGGATAGAATGTAGGATAAGAGAAGTCTTCCCTCCTATTATCTTCCATCTGGTTGTAGCGGAAACCCTAATTTACTAAGCAATTTTGAATGCTACAAAATGATTTACCCCAAGCTCTATGTGTTATTGGAAAACCTTGCTGATAACATATTTTCTTCCAGGTAACTGACAAACCACTTGAGACAGTCTCTTAATGATGATGCCCTGGTTAATATTACAGGGTGAGATTTACCCATTACTGACTCTTTTTTTTTTTTTTTTTAATGTGTGCCAAGTTCCTTTCGGATCATTCTGGCTTCTTAATCAAATTGCCATACAGCACCAACCCAGGTGCCTTACAGAGGTCTATCATGTTAACACTTACCTTTATCAAGAAACGGTGTGATCTCAAGTAGTCTCAGTCTGTGTGTGATTTTGTGGACATGTCTACACATGCAATTAATGGGTGTGTTTACACAATATGTTTACCGTGCAGTAGACTAATTAGCTGTGTAGTAAATGTCAAATGTCTACATGTGTGCCCTTATTAAGCTGAAGTAAACTAATTTACTCTGCAGCAGGATGGTATTTGTAAAAACAAGTACTATTCTGCCATGGAGTAAAAAAAAAAACCTCTGTAGCAGTGCATGTGTAGACACTATCCTGGCTGGCTGGGGCATAAGGGTGCTTCAACAGGGCTGCATGCTGGCTAGCCCTGTCCTGAATCACCTTCATGTGCCAGCCAGCCCCTTCACAGCACACTGAGCCAGAGGGGAGCAGCCCTAGGCTGGTAGGTTGAACCCTAGGGACCTTGGCACCTGGTGTTGCTCCAACCTGGCTCAACATGCTGCAATCCTGGGTGGACATGCAAATAGCAATAAACTCTGCTGAAGCATCTTCATGCTCCAACCAGCTGAGGCAGCATCTACATATGCGCTGCCACAGAGTTTTTTACTCTGTGACAGGATAATACTTGTATTTACAAATGCCATCCTGATGCAAAGTAAGTTAGTTTACTCCAGCATGTATGGGTGCATGTATAGATGCAAAGGTGTTTACTGTGCAGCTAATTAGGCTACTGTGTAGTAAATATCTCATGTAGATGTGCCCTGTAGGAATTATAGTCCTCCGTTTACTGTACGTTTTGTCCTTTCAAATATTCCTTGGCTTTCATATCAATGTACCTTTTCTAAGCACATACAACATTAAGAATGTCAGAATGATGCAGTCATACAGATATGAGAGATTTATTTAAATTAAAGAAATGTGGATTTTATCCTCACTGATGTTAATGGGTCAGTACATCTTCATGAATCATAAATGAACAGAGTGCTCTAATCTATGCAAATATTTAGCTGAAGTCTAGCTGAGCAGCACCTAGAGGATAGCCTGAGGACAAGGGGAAAATTGTGACAGAGAGACAGTAAAGTAGTTCTGCCTGAATGGTTACATTGTTTGAGAGATATGTAAGTTGAAACGTTTAGATGATTGCCAGTTCATCCAAGACTCCAGAAAGGACATTTGCATTTGAGTTCAGCCTTAAAGCAACAGCAACAACAACATACTCTTGTGCCACTGTGGGTCAGCCTAGGAGATCGGCCTAAAATCTGTGAGCTAGGTAGAAGACACCTTTGAACCACTATGAACAAATACAGAGAATATGTTGGTCTCAGTCTCAGAGGATGCCCATCATTTGTCTTCCTGTCTAGAAAAACAATAATAATAATATAAAAAGGATTTCCTGGGGAGAAGGGAATTGTAGACATATCGTGATAGAACACTGTGTGATGAGAACTACCGAGAGTGGGATGAAAAAAATAAAGATAAGCCATTTCAGTGATATAATCTACAGTGTAAAAATAAAGAGAGGTTACCATCAACTTTACATTGATCATACTAGTGCTTTTTAACTCAACGCATGAGATGTACATCACATTCAGTTGATCATCTGACAAGTCTATCATCCTATGTATCTTCTCTGATACCTTTTCATCCCTGATAGTTCTTTACTAAATTTTCTAAAATGTCATGCACATACTCCAACAAGGTGCCTTCTGTACAACACAATGAATAAGTTCATGCACTTTGTGCAACCATGAGGAGGTATACAGATAAGCAATATCCATGCTGCATGACAAGGCATATATTACACACTGTGGGTTGTTTTTTGGAAATGTGTTATTGGAATGGGGATTCTCAGTTTTGGGTGTCCAAATTGGGCATCTTTGGTGGGCCAAGATGGGCATCCAAAAACTGAAGACAGTTAGAACTGGTTCCACTGAAAAATGTATGTATATGTTTACTACGGTGCCTGGCACCTTTTACATATCTATGGAAAAAGGATAAAGGGATTGTAACAGGAAAAGTAATAGCAAAAATGTTCAAAGAAAATAGTTCTTCAGAGAAAAATAAATATCTAAAACTAACTCTATTAACATCAGTGGGAGTTTCTTGTACTCAACAGAAGTTAGAAGAGGATCCAAGCGTACATTGGAGAAACAGACAAATTAAAACATTTTTAATAAATGTTTAGAGAATTCTAAGGGTCATACTAGAACTAAGGACATCAGAAGACAGAGACATTACTCTAGGAGAAACCAGAACTGTGAGATGTTGCTTGGATTAGAAAGAAGAGCATGACACCTCCAAGATAAAAAGGTTTTTTCTTTTGGGGTGCCCCACTCCTCTCCTGGTTAATCTTACTGCATTTAAGGCCAAACAATTATTTTAAAATTATTTCCAGAATGTCTTATTCAGTCAAGCAGGTGTTTTTTCTTAGTCCTACTGTACAATCAGTCTCTATGAGTAACTGTCTAAGAATGTTTACAGGACATTTAATCAGCAGGAGATACTTACATTTACAGGGGTAATTTACAAGGGAAATCTCCTGTGGCTTTGTACCTAATTTAGCCATCATTAAGGCTTTGTGTATTTAGTGCTACAGCTGGGGACTCAGGCTGTCAAAAGATTCCTAGTACAAAAATCTCAGCACTTCATTTTCTTAAAATTTAATCCATCCAGCCCTAGAGAGCCCCTCACTAGTAGAAGGGACAAAGAATTTATTTTCCTGAAAAAAAAATCACATTTTATACATATACATACAACATTTATAATAAGATTTAAAATACCTAATGTGTGTGCATGTATATTATGTACGTTAAATTATTATAAATTTTGTATACATAAAATATATTTTTGTAGGAAAATAAATTTCAGATACATATATATATAGAGAGAGAGAGTGAGAGAGAGAGAGAGAGAGAGAGAGAGAGAGAAAGGCTACATGGGTTGCAAGAACAAAAAAATATGAGGTTGTTTTCATTGTAATGAAGAAAACCTGGATATTTGCTTTAGAAAAATATATAAAACCTCATACCAATATTATTCCTTCCAGAAAACAAATAGTTACCATTTTATTTTTAAAAAAGCAATATACTTAAAGTTTTTGACCAGATTAATTAGACTCTTCAGATTACTCCAGTACAGAGGTGGAATACATGTGGAAGGCTGCTGATAGAGAAACCCACCCATCCACCACCACATACCATAGAGAAGTTTCCTTATATGCTGGCCTTGATGGTGATGCAGGGAGGAAATGAAATAATATGGAAGCTGCAAGTAATGTCTCCAGTTTTCTCTGAAAGTGGCAGAGAAGGGCTGAAATGGCTATATGAGATGAGACAGCATAGGTACAATGTTTTAGTGTAAATCCTGGTTTTGAGTTAAAGGGCAGATTGCTTTGCACTCCATCTCTATAAACTACAGTATTTTGCTTTTGTAGAGATGAAATGAATGCTGCTACTAAGATAAAAATGAATTTGACAAATGACTGTGGTCTCTGGAGTCACTCAATAAATATAATAGTCTGCTCCTCTTCCTAAAGATAGTAAAGGAAGTGGCTTCATTTTCTGGAGACTATTGGTGGGAGCAAAAATTTTTTTTTTTTCATATTTTGATTGAAATACAAAGTTATCTTAAATAAGAAGATGTATTACCATAAGAATGATGCTATGGAATTACATGATGCAACAGAAATGAATATGATGCAACACTGTCATATGTGGCCATATTTGAGCTGACATTTGAACATAGTTTTTGCTATATTTTAGTTTAAAGTATTCCACTTCAGATTCCAGATTCTCTTGATTTCAAAATCCCCTGGATGCTTCCGGGCTGCAAGGTAGCTTTGGTTACTAATTTTGCTTTCAGACAGTCTGCTTTTTGTGATACCCCACACCGTATCTAACAGAATGAAATAGAGACCAGATTGTTTGGGGAAAATTAGAAAGCTAGGGGAAAAGGAAAGAAAGAAAAAAAGATTTCGCAGTTACTACTCTACTAGCTCCAAAACCAGGAAGCTATTGAAGCTAGTGCTTCTTTCCAACCTTAACTGCCTAATTAGCATGTTTATGGATTTTATTCTGGGTTTGAAAGAGGCAGAAAAGTAGGAACGGTGTTAACTGCTAAATGACAACTGGCTTTGTTGTAGGTTCTCTTGTCTAGCATTGATTTATGCATTAAAACAAACAAACAAACAAACATACAGGTCAAAGTTTTCATAAGCAAGTTTGGGGGCCTCAACATTTGAGTGCCAACCTGAAAGGATTAATCATTAAACAAACAAATGCACTTCAGCTAATACAGTTCTATCTGAACTAGGATCAGAACCCAGAGCTGGCCTCCTGCAAGTGCTCTCCAAGCATTCAAAGAGTTTCACAGCATAGTTCTCTCTAGAGCAGGGATGAGCAAAATGTGACCTGCGGGCCAGATCCAGACCACCAGCTGACTGAATCCAGCCTGCAGGCAGACACCTACCTATTAAATGCAACAGGCCTGGCTGGTAGCTATTCCTGATGCGCTCTACACTGGGCCAAGTCCTGCCCGTTCCTACCTGGGGCAGCTTAGTCTGTGCTCTCAGCATCCTCCAGGGGAGGGCCCCAGCCAGCAGGCACAGCTTCTGGGCAAGACTGCTGCTGCAGCTGCCCAGGGAAGTGCTGGGCTCCCCCACCCTCCAGCAACGACTCCTCCTGTCCCTGCCGGAGCACTTCAGGCAACAGGTAGGGAAGGGAAGCTGCATCACTGAGGGGAGTTGGGCAAAGGCAGGCTCTGCCAGCTGCTCATGCGTGGCTGGGCAGGGGAACATGTGGATGGAGAGAGGGCATGAAATAGCTTGGTTGCTCACAAAGCCCTGCCAGGAAGACACGGGACAGGCAGGTGGGGTGGGAGCAGCAGCAGCAGTATGAGCCAGAGTGGACTTGTTGCAGTCATGAGGGACAGGCAAGTGGGATTAAGAAGCAGCAGCAGGAGCCAGCACAGAATTGGCTGTAGTCCCTCCAGGCAGGTCTGGGGCAGAGAACAAGAGAGCTGGTACTGCCAGGACTGGCTCCCTGCCCCCCGCCCTCCAACTCCTAGGGGCTTCTCTTGCTGCCCAACAATGGCAGCTGCTTTCCCACCCCTTTGTAGTGTGCTGCAAGCCAGGCAGGCAGTGCTGATCCCCCTCCATCTTCCCCTGCTTGCAGAGGGGCTGGGCTCAGCCACATCACAAAGAGCTGGTGGGGGGAAAGCCATGTGGGGGTAGGAGGGGGAAGCCCCCACATGCACACACCCAACTCATATACACTCCAACCACACACCTCACACACATACCCATGCCCCCTCATATACCCCATCCCTCACCATACTCACTCACACAGCTAACACTGTCCCACAAATTCCATATCCATACCACACCCCTCTACACATCCCACACCTCCTACATACACAATCCCCTCCCACACCCCACCCCCAGCATACCCATACTCCACACCCAACACTGTCCCAAACTCCCCAAACTGTCCCCAAAACTCCACCCACACACATCCCCCACACCCCAACCCACCAACACCCACAAACTCCCCAACTACAGCCCCCCACATACACCCCTATACCCTGTCACACAATATACAAGCAACCCTCCCCACCAAAAGAAGCACTTTCTGGGCAAGGGGGGAGACTTTTGGTGGCAAAGATCAGGGGTTAGGGGCAAGAGTTGTGGTCCCAAGATGGTGACTAGGGGATGGAGCACCTATCAGGGGATGGAGCTACCCTTGTGGCCCTCAATGCTTCATCAAAACTCATTAAGCAGCTCTCCAGCTGAAATAAATGCCCACTTCTGCTCTAGAAAGATGACCAAGGGCATGGGTACCACGTGTTAAACATCTGGAATTTACATTATTTTGTCATTTTTGTCACCAGTTTGAGTAATACTGATACCTGAGGCCTGGAAATAGCCAGATCCTCCCAGGGTACATGCCCTAGTAGGAAATATTAAAGAACCCAGCCACTAGGCAGCTAGCAAGCATGAATAACCTTATTTGCATCAAGCAGACAGCTATACCAGGATAGAAACTGACATATGGCACCTACACAGGGCAAAAGTATACTGGATTTTAATTAAGTTCCATCTTTGCAGAACTATCTTTCACATGTCTGGTCTGTTCCTGTTTTGTACGGGAGTAAGTGTTTTGTGTATCCAGGCTCCAAGTAAGACTATAAAATTTTCCAGTTTGCTTGAACCCCTCTGGATCCTCTCCTGGGGCCACTATGTTCTCTTCCACTCACATGGGTAGGGAAGAATTAGACAAGAGGAACAGGGCCTCTAATTCAGTGACTTGTGCAGATCCACAACCCAGAATGTAGGCAGTATCAGGCAGAGGTGGCACAATCCAAAATACACTGCCTTCCCCACCCCTGAGATGCAGACAATGTAGTTATTGAGCTCAACAGAACTATGAGTTGTTTCACATATTGGGGGAAATTGTTTATTAGGAAGAGAAACTTTAATTTCTCAAAGGAGGAAGTAGCTTGTTGACCCCATATATATGTGCAGTCAACATATATACATATATACTGAGACCTACATGGTAATGCTGGCTTTCATCCATAGATGCTTCTCAAGCAAATCCAGGGATGTCATTCTCCCCTTGTACTCGACTTTGGTGAGGCCACAGCTGGAGACTGCGTCCAGTTTTGGGCCCCACAATTCAAAAAGGATGTGGAGAAGCTTGAGAGAGTCCATAGAAGAGCCACACACATGATCAGAGGTCAGGAAAACAGACCTTACTATGACAGGCTGAAAGTTATTGGGCTTTTTAGCCTGGAAAAGCACAGGCTCAGGGGTGATCTGATGGCCACCCATAAGTTTATCAGGAGTGACCACCAGTATCTGAGGGAACATTTGTTCACCAGAGCACCCCAAGTGATGATGAAGTCATCACTTTATAAACTACAGCAAGACCATTTCAGGCTAGACATAAGGAAGAATTTCTTTACTGTCCGAGCCCCCAAGGTCTGGAATAGCCTGCTATCAGAGGTGGTTCAAGCACCTACACTGAACACCTTCAAGAGTAAATTGGATGCTTATCTTGCTGGGATCCTATGACCCCAGCTGATTTCCTGCTTTTCGGGCAGGGGGCTGGACTCGATGATCTTCCAAGGTCCCTTCCAGCTCTAATGTCTATGAAATCTATAATAAGGCTGGACATTTGTATATAATTCCAGTCTTATTGCCCAGTTCTCTCTTGATCTAACAGAGCAGATATATAGTGCATGTAAAAGGGGATAGGGTCCAATTCTAAACAATTAAGCATATCAAATAGTATAGTTCTCTACATTTTTGTAATGCTGAGTATGCTATTTATAGATTGACAGTGAAATGTCAGGCAAAATACAGTCTTTCTATATTATCTGTGGGCGTGTCTACACAAGATGTTTACTGCAGAGCTGACTAATGAACTCATCAGTAAAATGTCACTGTCTATACATGCAACTGTATTAGATTGTAGTGGACTAATAAATGCCACTGCAGGATAGTCTGGCTAAACACAATTACTACCCTGCAGCAGCATTGTTTTGTACACTGCATTGCACATGTAGATGGTGATGTGGCTGGCTAGGGTACTAGGGTGCTAGCCCCCTCCCTCCCACTGCACATGGAGCCTGGTCAGGGCAGCTCAGACTAGCTGGCTGACTACCTGAGTTGCCTGCCAACCCAGCGCTGTTCCAACCAGCCTCCATGTGCTTTTGGGGAGACTGACTGAGACACAAGGGTGCTTCAGTGCAGGGCTATCAGCTAGCCCCACCCTGAAGGCTACTTATGCCCTAGCCAGCCCTTCCACAGCACATGGAGCCTGGTCGGAGCAGTCCTGGGCCATCAAGCTAACCCCCTGGGTCACCTATAGAGCAATAAGCTCCAGAGTTTATTCATCTGCATTAACTGGATGTGTAGACATGCCTAATGTGTTTTAATATACACTACATCCAAGAGCAACATTTGTTATTAAAAAAAAGTTTACATTTCCAAAGTAAAATAAAAATAAATAATTCAAAATACATGATGAAAATAACATAAAGAGTATTTTTCTCAACCAGCTTAGGTACTAGTTTCAGGACCCTTCAGTGCATCTCATTAAGCCATTATTTTTAGTTTACCCTTTAAAGTAGTGGTCCCCAACCTTTTTATGGTGAAGATCCCTTTTTGGCACCCCAGGCTCTACTGCACCCCTCCCCGTGCCTGCCCCGCCCCCTGCCCCACCGGGGGGGGGGAGCAGGTTGGGCACTGAGGGCTTCTGTGATGCCCACTGTGGGTCATCCTAGTCCTCTAATTGTGACCTCTGTACTCCCCTATAGTCACTTCCATGCCTCACAGGTGTCATTTGGTTGTCTTTCACTCTCCTGTGCAGATTTCAGCCCTTTCTGCCTCAGTCCGTAGGTTAATCTGGTTGTAGGCTTCTAGCCAAGGCTCACTTGCTCTGTCCCAGCTTCTTGGCATCTACCTCTTCCCCAGGGCTCAGGCTCTAGCTGCTTGTTCCAGTCTCCCTCGTTTCCTTTCTCTCTCTGTCTATAACACCCTACCCCTCACAATTCCAAACCTGGAGTGCCTTTCCAGCACTATGGTGTGGTGGTATCCCCTACCACCACAATCTTGTCCTCCAGTATTTATTATTTCTACCACAGCAAAACAAAAGACATCACCCATCTGGGCACTCACAAAACAAGGAATAAGCTGAACTCAAGATCATCCTGATCCTGGGCAAATTAAAAAAAGGGAGCCTTCTCCATCTACATGCCAGGTTTCCCCTTACTGCTACCCAGGGCTCCACAGTGGTGTGCCTGGGAGGCCACATCCTTCCTCAGCTAGGACTAGAGTGATCCTGCTGGCCTAACGGCAAGTCTCTTGTACTGGTAAGTCTCTTTCCCTTTGGCCAGCCTGGCCTATCATTCAGCACAAGCCCAGTATTGTTTTATTGGTTCATTCAGCCATGCTTGGTTTCAGGGCACCTGTAGCAGGGCTGCTGGGACCCAATGAAACCCTGTCTCCTTTTCCTGCATTGTTTTTATCTGTATTATGGCCCCTTAAAACCACAAAGTCTCTATAATTAAAGGGTCTCCACAGGCTTTACTCACCCCCTAGCCTTCTCCCAGTAACAGGCCAAGGGCTCCCTGTTACAGGAAGTGGCTTCATTGTTGTGATAATTAGCAGTCCTTAGTAAATATTTTCCAGTGGCACACTCACGGAAACAATTCCTTTGCTTCTTCAGTGGTCTCTGTAAGGACATGTACAGGGAATTTGGGGGGGAGCACTTTAAAAACAGCAACCAATGGGGATGAATGACATGTGGTTTAAACATTTGTTCTGAAGAACATCTTGCACAGGTAGTTTAATTGTTCAGCTGTGGCACCTCTAAAGTGTTGTTTGAATAGTGACATCAATGGTTGGATATTTGAGTACTAGGGCTCAAAGTTGAGGGAAACCCCCACCCTTTTTAATCTACTGCTCTGTTAGGATGTGAAGTCACAACTGACGTGTATTTATGTTTTAGCAGTTTCCAGACTAAATGAGTTGCCAGCACATTAACCTGGTCCAGCACAGGTGCTTTATGCAGCATGTGGAGCCATTTCAGTGTACACCACATGCTGCAGGCTAGTCCAGTCTGAGATTCATAGGCAGCACCACAGGCTGGATAATCATAAGGAAGAAGGGCTGGAAGGGACTTTACACAGTCATCTAGTTCAGCCCTGTGTCAAGACGGGAACATCCCTGACTATACCATACCAGCTAAATGTCCGTCCAACTTGCTTTTGAAAACTTCCAACAAGGAATATTCCACAATTTCTCTAGGTAGCTTATTCCAAAACATCACCACCCTTCTAGTCAGCATATTACTTCTAATCTCCAACCTAAATATTTCCTGCTGAAGCTAGACACAATTGCTCCTAATCTTGTCCCTCATGGCCACAGAGAAAAGCCTGTCTTCATCCTCTTGATACTCATCCTTCAGGTATTTGAAGACTGTTATCAAATCCTCCTCACAAGTACTAGTTACTACAATTAACAGAGAGACTGCTTTTGCCCCTTAAAGTGCCTGCTGCTCAAGTCAGAATTTGAACAATTGCTAAGAGCTGTTGAGGTATTACTAACTGCTGTTAATTCCCATCTCTGTGCTCTCCAGGATTTATAGTAGTCACTGAAGAGTAACAACTTGAAACCAACACAGTTGATGCTTTCATCAGATCTCAAAGTTCAGGTTAGTTATCCAGGTTGTAGCCATATTGATCTAGAGCAAAAGGCAATCAGGGCTCTTAGAAGAGGCAATATCTTTTATTAGACCATCAAGATTTTTGCAAAAAAAAAAAAAAAATTAATTGCAAGCTTTTGGGCACAAACACCTTTCATCAGGCATCAGAGAAAAGACTGTACAAGTTCTCCTGGGTAGAAAAGTTCAGGTTAGTGTTTTGTATAGATCGTTGTAAAGCTTTAGATAAATAAATTATAATCCTGTATGTTAGCACCTGATAATTTACAGGAGACTTACCTCTTATCTATACTTTTTTTGTTCTTAAAATTACTTAGCTTATTAAGCAGGCACAAAAGTATATCTGGAGGGAAAAAAGAGCCTAATTCTTGCTGTAGAGTGACTAATGTTCCATTGCAATGTTCTATCAGAGCTAGTGTATTTTAATTAGAAATGTCATGCTACAGTGGCATTTGAACACATGCAGGTTCAAGCCCCTGTGTTTTGTTCCATAAGTGTTTAAATTAAGTGAAAAATAAAAATGTCTTCATTATCAGGTTGGAAGGTCTGACATATTTCTGCACTCTACCTACTGAGAGATGGTTTTTCTCAATACCATAAACACTAAGCCACAGCTCTAGGTTGGTGCCAAATCTTCTCACAGCGAAAAGCCAGGGGTTGAGCTTGTACTTCAAATACACAAGTTTTCAAGACTGTAAAAATACTCAAGAAAGAAATAGCTACTGCTTTTCTTAAATTGCTGGGTTTAGTCTTGGAGAGAAGATAAATGCCAGAGTCTAATCTCTCAAAAAAGTGGAGTCAAAAATAGAGATACAATTTTGCTTAAAATCCATCACGTAACCAGGAACTAACCTTATGAGGAATACATTTAGGACTGCTATGAAACATTAATTTATTTAAACACATGAAACACTGCGTGTCCTGGAAGCCATGAGGAGTGTCAGGATGGTCACAGTGGCAATGAGCCAGTAGCCTGCTGGTTAAGGAGCTCCAAAGAGCTACACTAAGCCAGGAGTGACAGGCTGGAGAAGCACTGCCAGAAGCACAGTGCTAATGACAAACTACGCAACTGAGAGAAAGGGCTAGCCAGGAGGAGGCAGCTGAGCCCGTACAAGCACAAGTAAAACTTTTCCTTTTACTTTCTTTTATTTTGGGACATGTGAAGCCTTCATCCACACAGTTCAATAACGTTGTAGAATACCCATTTCACTTTGCTGAGTAAAGGGACAGGACACCCTTTATTGGACTTATGTTGCCTGAAGAAAAAAGGAATTTTAGAGACTACAGCCCAGCTTTTTTTCATTTGTTCGGATTGCATTCTGGAAAGCACTAAACTGGGTTGTATGGCAGGTTGCAACCTCAGGAGAAACTGGCCCTAGACCTGTGTCTAGTGGTGCTTAGAAATAACCCATCCCAGTATAGATCTTCTAACATCAAGATGTGGCGGGCAAGAGTCAAGAGCACCACTTAGACATCCCCTAAAGTGATCGCGATATATATGATCTAGGTTGGGAAGGTTTCTGTTAAACCTATCTTTCATTAAGTTAACCAGCAACCTCGCAGTGTGCAACTAGTCAAAGTGACATGGTATACATGTCATGTAACTGATCTTGATTGGGTATATGGATAAGCATGCCTACCTTGCTTATCCATAATGCACACAATGCTACAGGAATAATTTATATGTTCCTTTTCATAGAACCCATTAGTTCTGTTTCACTTCTGTACAATTTATAAATTTGTCCTGATCTCACATTAAAATGTAAGACTCCAGCTCAAACAGATCATTTTGCTTTTCAAAACCAGCTCACATTCTCTCTGCTGGACACTTGCCAAGCTATATGGGTCTTGCCACACTGGATTAGACTGTATGTGCTCTTTACATATATATTTTTTAATCTGAATAGGCTGAAGCATATGTATTTTCCAGAAGCTTTTCTGACACATTTCTTAGCTTCAGATTCTCTGTCTTTTACCCTTTTGCCAAAATGCTAAAGTGTCCCCCTAAGATAAAAGCTCCTTGTTCTACCGTCCAGTAATTTAAGTACACCCTTTCCCAGAACACCACCAACATGACCAACCTGGATTTTCAAGTTACTTTTCAGGGGCACAGAACAGAGACCTTCCTCAGGATCATGAAGCAAGTTACATCTTTTGGGCTAGCCAAATAAAAAAAAGTATAGATCAGGACATACAAACTCTGTGCAAGTTTCCCACATCAGTGCTTTTACTATACTAAGACCTTCTATAGGCTCTTGTCTAGGAGACTCTGAATATAGCTTTTTTGGTATAAATTATGGGATTTGACTCTCTCTCCCCTCCAAGTCAGTCTCCTTTTTCCTTAAGTGGGCCTAGAATCGAACAGAACTCCTCCCCTCTTGTAGCATCTGACCAGGGACAGACATAGCATAGACTACACATGGTAGATGCACTAAATCCTCCTATGATAGGACAATTTCCTAACACAAGTTAGAATACATAAGCTGGGCACAAACTGATTTACCAGACATTACACTTACCCTCCTACATACAGCTGTACTCTTGTCTTCTTCAGTTTGTTTAATAAATGCTACTTGAAAACCCCTCCTCCTAAAGGGTCTGGAGGCATAACTAAGCCAAACCACAGGTAGATTTAGTTTTCACGTCCAAGCCAGGATAAAGAGAACACATTCAATATGGTTTCACAGAATCACCTGTGCAATCGAAACTGTTTGGATTTTTTCAGTTCTTTTAATCCAGAAATAATTATACTGGCATGTGTGTCTAACTTGTTGCATGAACAATGCTTTACAAGCTGTGTGCTTTAGATAAACACTGATCTGTCTCTACGCATCAGTTATCTCCATGCCTAAATTAGGTGAATGCGAATATATGAATGCAGTCGCTTCTGTTTAAAACTTGAATCAAAGAAGCAGGGGTTTTGGGAAGTGTGTCATGTTGTGATAATTTTAGCTCTCCAAAAATGTGTTTTATTAAGACTACATACCTATTCTTTTCTTATTTAATTGCTTAATTCAACAGAAGTCATTGGCAAGGTCGTCAAGTGTTGCAGTTTTGTATGAGTGTCCTGGTTTCTTAATGACAGTCATTAAGTGCCCTAGTTTTTTTTTAAGCTATTACAGATTTTTCTCTTGAAATTGTGGATGGAAATTTCCAACCCTTGCTTGGAAGAGACTGCTGATTGCCAAGTTTGGTGATCTCATAACAAAAGTAAAATAAGCGAATAATAGCCCAATATAACACATTTTTAAAAGGTCATTATGGTTTCCATGAATTTCAAAATTCAGTTTCTTGATTTTTTGTTTAGTATCAAATATCTTTGCCACACTAGTTTGCTCACATTCATCAATATTTTTAATACAATTTATTTAAGCCTGAATTTCAAATCTGGTAACTGATCTCATTCAATCAATTGGCTTTTGTGAGAAACTTAAACAAATTTCTCAAGTCACTTATCAAAATTCTAAAACCCAGTTTTACCTAATTTTGTTGCAATAACCCCCTTAGAAACGTGATAATGGACTCTTCCTGCAAAACAATATGCTTCTTTAGTTTTTTAATTGCTTTCTGATGCCAATACATATTTAAATATGGAATTAATTTATGTCATGTTTATGCACAGATCTAAAACTGTATGTTTATTTTTCTATTCAATGTCTAAAAGAATGCTGAGTGATATGTTATTTTGGGGTGTGAATGACTACAAGTTGTTTTTACACTGTTAGCACCCATGAGACACTATATCATGGAATAGGTTCCCATTATGATAGGCACTGTAAAAAACAAAACAAAACAAAACAAAAAAATATGTGAGAAGGAGATGATTCTGGTTCCCAATAGCTAACTGGCTAAGTATAACATGAAATAGCAGGCAGATGCAGTAAACTGATGGTGACAGCAGATGGTAACAATGGGACAATACTTTGCATGATAAACAACAATTATATGTTCTTTAAAGCACAGTTATACTCTGTAAAATAGTACTGGAGGGTTTTATACTTTATTCGTTAGATCTGATTTCCTAATCAAGTCTGTTCAGTTAAGGAAAAGAGCTTTACTTTTTCTAACTGCCACCCCCATAAACTCAACTGGAGGCCTAAGTTGCCTCACTGGATCTTACCTTACACACTTAGGCTGAAAGGAAAATATGATTCTTTCTTATGAGTTTTGGAAAGGGACTAGCTATCCATATGCTAAAGGAAATGTTTGTTCTGGCCACATGTTAAAACTCTTCACTTGCTGTGTAAGGCTCATGTTCAATTTGAAGCTGAGGGAAAAATCACCATGGGTCACACTGTGTTATTGATTTTTTTTTAAAGATGTATCAGTGATGTCTGTGGGACTTCTCTGTAAAAGTTTCTGGTATGATAGGATCCAATTCTTCAGTAAAAATAAATCTTTTATTTTTCTTATTTCTTAATCCCAGTTCTGGATTACTCCCTATCTGATCTGTCATTTGATGAGCCTGGCATTTTGCATGCTTTATTTTTTTTTAAAGAACTCTGTTTGATTAGAAGTTATTCTACAAAACAAATGCTTGTATGTGTCTGAGAGTTCTGAGTATAGAAAGTTGGGTCCATAAATGTGCTTCTTGAAATGGAAAAGAGAAAGCCAGATCATTACCTGGCTCTTACAATAATAGGAAACAATTATATTCTGCTAGTTTCTATTGTGGCATACTTCACATAGCCCATTTCATTAAAGCCTTTCATCCTCCTAAGGGGTGGGGGAATTGAATCTAAAAGATAAAAAGCCCAAAATAACTGTGTACAATTTAGCTCCCAAATGGAGCCTAACATGATTAAAATAATAAGCATCATACTGTGCTCAACAACATTTCAACTAGAGTAACTAGGATGTACAACATTAAGCATGTCTCTAATGCAAAACAACTTAAAGCAGTAACTGCCAGCCTAATGTAGGAGTACATTGCTCTGTGGGCCAGATTGCTGTCAGTCTCCGAGTGTGTATACAGAGAAAGAGAGGGAAACAATGAGCATCCTTGAGTCAGGGATGGCCAAAAATACTGTCCCTTTCCTCTCCTAGAGGATAAAGAACCTGACCCTAAGCCCATTCAAATCAAGGGAAATCTAATGTTCATTTTAATTTGAATTGTATCATGCTCTAAATCCTGAGCTGCTTACTCAGTGTTTACTGGGTGCATCTACACAAGATGCTCTACTGCTCAGTAAACTAATCTCCTGTGCAGGAAAGCTATTTAACTACATGCTAAGCTACTATGCAGTAAAATAGGTTAATGAGTGGTTATCGATTACCTGAAAATACAAGTAGTACATTGACCGTGCATTAGCTAATGCACAATAGCACATGTATAGACACTGACCGAGACCAAATTTGCCTAGTCAGCCAGACCACCAGGGAGCCAGCCTCCTGCAGCGTGGCTGGGAGTCCCTACAGGCACAGGGCAGGGGCAGCTCTTTAACCGTCCCTGCCTGGCCTTTAGTGCCCTGGCTTGCCCTCTGGGCTCCAAGCCAGCTGCTGCCTGCCCTTGGCCACTTTGTACTGCTGTGGTGGGCAAATGCTAGCTGCAGCAGTGCTACAGAGCCCTAGTCTGACTCGGCCTCTGCCCACGTGGCCAAGTGTCAGGCTTCCACACCCCATCACCCCACAAGCAGCCAGATCACCTCACTACTACCAGGCTTGGAGTCCAACCACTAGGACCTCCTGCCAAGACCAGCCAGTAAGCCCCACACAGGGAGGAGACCTGGGGAGAGGAAGGGGGCCAGGGGCATTATGACCACCCATGCCCATGCCAACTCAATTCTCAAGAAGTACTGTCTGCTCAAATTCTATTTTATTGTAAATTCTCCATTTAACTTACATCTCAGAGGCTTTGTCACTCTGGGAGTTGGTAATACACACAACTGTCATTGAAGTTAGTAGGCACTGCATGTGCAAGTACATATGCAGTTACTTCAACAAACTGTCTTCAGGAAGTTATCTTTGATAAGAAATTATTCACTTCAAGAGGAGAGATCATTCTAAGGGGGCAGTTTAACCTCAGAACAAATGCCTCATGTTTTTCTCTGCTGTTCAATAATTGGGCAACCTAAGAATTGATGGTGGGTACAATCAAAAACACCCCATAATCTATTAGCAAATTAAATAAGTGCAAATACTTATACTGAGGGGGAAAAAAGAACATTTTCCTAAAGGATTCTGGTTTGATAGCAAAGAACAACCACATGGCATACACAGAATGCAAAAAGCGACTATTGTTAAGATGTTAGAAGCATATGATAATGACAGATTTTTGCATCCCATACACTTGGTGTTAACAAAGGCTGGAGAAAGCAGAAAAGCCCTTGGCACAGACAGACAATCCTGAATAATTTGCTTCTGTAGATTGGGCATTATGGGAAAGCAGCTGTAAATGCCAGGGAACTAATTCTGAGCTCTACACTCATGTAACTATTTCAGTAGAAGTCTGTTTTTTTCATTGCTGTAAGGAAAAGCAGAATCAAGCATGGGTTCTTTCAAGATAGCTGAATGCCCCCTTCAGACCCTGCAGTAAACTCTGTGGAGATTCTTGTCTATAGTTACATAAGCTAGAGATGGCTCTTTACAAATTATCTTGTCTTCTATAAGAAGAACGGGGAGGTTACAAGAATCTAAAATTGAAGGTTTTAGTTCTCTGATTTCTCAGCTGCAAGGCTCTCTGCCTTGCCTGCAACATACAATGAGTAATTTACTTGAAAGGTTAAAGAAATACCATGAGAGTTATTTTGGATAAACTGTCAAGGGGAATACTTTTCTATCCAAGAAAGAGTAATTCTTGGAATATTGGATCAAACCCAAGAGGGACTGAGAGCTGGAACTCAAAGAAGGGAAGGAAAAATACTTAGGCTTCTTAGATTTGGCACTAGATCCCATATTCTTTCTATTATATGTAAAAACATCCAAGAACCCACCTAAATATGTGAAGAAGTTAGAAACAGGAGTAATAGTTGGTTGTTGTCAATTGGTTTTTTGCTTCAGTGTAAGAAGTTATAGAGAAGAGGTGCGTTGGGACAAAGACAAAAGACAAAGGACAAGATTTCAAAAAAGTTACAGAAAGTCTCATATCACAAAAGTCTTGTGCCAACAGACAAAGGACCACATCTCCATCTTGTATAAACTGGCATCGCACCATTTTAGTAAACAGAAATCTACTGACATCGATCAGTTAAGCCTATTTACAGTAGATGATCTTGCCCAGAAGTTGTCTTTTTTCCCCTTGGAAAATATCTGTATGCTTCCCCAAGAGGATGTAAACTATACAAAGAAACAACTAGTTCCCAAAAGGGGATTTTATAGTTATTTATTGGCCTTTTACTCTTTCTAGTGATGTTAAATATTTTTTTAAGTATAATGATGCACATAAATGCAGAAATGGTTGCTGCTGTAAAACCTAACTCATGCACTTATTTTGTAAAGATCCAGCGTGAATTAATTAATTGTGTAAATTACTTGTAAATAAATAAATAACATTAAAAATGAGTGTGACCACTTCCGCTCTAGGAGGTGTTCCTGCGCTGCCTTTGCCCTGGCCCTTGATCTCGCAGGCCCTGGGCCCACAGGTGGGACCTGGTGCCTCCCTCTGCTGGTGTCAGGGGGACCCCTGAACTCACCTTCCATGACTTTGAATGTAATCTCAGTGGGGGAGTCCTCCCTTGGGGTAGCCACCAGCGTGAGTGTGGTTCCTCGCGGGTTGTCTTGGAGCTCCATCCTCCCCTACACCCCAACCATTTGCCACCTGCAGTCCTACCAGTTCCGGGCTTCCTCGATGTTCCAGCCCCGCTGCTGTCTCTCTCTCTCTCTCTCTCTCTCTCCTCACCTGCCGGCTACGTGCTCTGGCCTCTGGCTCAATATGGCGTCCGCTGGAGCCGCCAGCCCGGGCCTTCCGCCTGGGCTCCCTCTTCGGTCTGGCCGCTCGTCTCAGCCCAGACTTGGTTGCTGCTGGAGTGGCTGGTTCGTTCACTAACTCGCCCGGTTCCCACACCGGCTGTACAGCTTAAGGTGCAGCCAGTTCTCTCACTGGCTCTACCTGTCCAGGTGCCGCCAGTTGCTTCACTGGTGCAGCCACTTGCCCCATCGTCGACTCGGGGCTCTGCTTCCCGAGACGCTGCCAGTCCTCCCGGCTGCTCTGCTGCTGGAGCCATCATCAATTTCACCGCCGGCTCCACAGCCAGCGTCGAGGTCGGTCCCACCGCCGGCAGCATTGCCCGGTGTTCTGTCAGCTCTCTCCGAGCCTATGCTGGCTCCAGCCCTCGCTCCCACTGTGGCCCTGAACGGCTGCTGACGTCCTTGCCACTGGAGACCCTCTCTGTGGTCTATCCTCTTCAACCGCCCTACTGCCATGGCGTGGCTGCTTCTCATCCTCTCCGGAAGGCGTCCTCCACCCCCGCTGCTCTGCCACAGCCAGATAAAAGCCTGGCTGATTACCTGCACTGGCGTCTTCGGCGTGCCCGCTTCCCCTGGCTCCTCCGGCTCTGCAGGAGGTAAGTGGGGCCCCGTACTGTCTAGGGGTGACTTTGGCATCCCAGCTCCCCTAGGACAATGAGTAAAACAAACTTTTACCAGTGTGTGTGTGTGTGTGTGTGCACATCCATGTGCATATTTCAAGCATAGTTTAATTTTATTTGCTGAAGCTGCAAAGGTAATACCCCTGTGTGTATTGTATGTATTGAAAAGGTCAGGTCAGAACTGTTCCTCTGGCTTCTTAAGAATGTTATCCACTCACTGGCAAAAAACCCTCATTTACTTTTACTCAAGTTTGCCTTTCAGTCCCAAGCCAACAAAGGGAAAGTGAGCTTTCTCATTTAGTCAAATTTGTTCATCAGTGTTCCATCACTTACACCTGTGAAAGTCTATTGACAGCAAAAGGATTAGTACGTTCCAGGCACACTGAAATGTCTCGGTTCATTTAATTTGTTCTAAAGAAACTTTATTAGTGGCCTTAACGGACTAGTTGAAAAGACGCCCCAATTCAAATAGAATGTGCAGGCCTAGCAACTGGAAGAGATAGCCTTGTAACTAATACGGTAACTAATACAGAAATCATTGAGATGTAGTAAAGATGAAATAATGTAATGTTATGTTTACAGTTACTTTTCAGAGAAGAACTATTTTAAGCAGCACAGCAAATGACAAGTGCTGGCTTTCACAATTAGTGCTTACTAGTGTTACTCTGCAGTCTTTAAATATAGCTCATATAGGACAGAAATTGTTGAGATGAAAATAGACTAAAACTTTTGTTGATTTATATGGTTTTCTTCAAATACTGTATAGCTTGCGTTTGAACCTTCCTCCACTAAATCAGCTGAAGGTTTGATACAAATTTTAGTGGGAACAGGACTGGAAGATCACGCCTTACAATTCTAATATTAGAGTATTTATAAAAGGGATGTTTGATAAACTTGTTAGTTTCTCTGCTATAGACTGCGAGGAACCAGAAACATTTCTTATTTCTACGTGACACAATTGAGAACAAACCTTTTTCCTAAATTAATGAAGAACAGATGTCCTTGTGGATTGTGATGACTTGGGAACTCATCTGTAGTGATCAACAGGTTAAATAAACCCAGGTATATATAAATGGGAAGAATTAATAAACTTCATTTGTGGAACAATTTCTACATACCCTTTATCTCTCTCTAGGCAGCTAACTACTACTTAACTCAGTAACCATCTCCTAATTCCCAACTCTCCTATATTGTCTCCCTAAATTAAAACTTTTATCACTACACCATATAAGTGCAATTCTGGGCACTGACTGATATTCTGATTGCAACTATTACATTCATATAAAAGCTCTGTACTACAGAATGAAGGTTTGTAATGAAAACCAATGACAAAGCTTTTAAAGAAAACCAATGACACCAGGAAAAATGCAGCATTATTAACCATAATAACCATACTCTGAACAATGTGTATGAAGGAAGAAGTTGTAGGGAGGGATAAGTTAATGACAAATTCCTAAATATGACAAAGCAGCCATTTGAAAAAAAAATTACAGGAGGGACTAAGAGGAGAATTCAGAGTTACACAGGAGGGTTTGGGATGGAGAAGCAGGAAATGGATTTTATATAATAGGAAATGGTATGCCAGGGCTTGGGTCTGGTTAACTGTGGGACCATCCAAAGTCAAAATAAGTTGATAAAAGAGAGAGACTTGTTAAGCCTTTCTTATAATAATATTAAAAACAAAAGTATCCAGTGTGTGAAAAAGTGTGTGGCCTCCACCGGGGCTGAACATGAAACATTTGTCAGAAATGAAAACACTCATATCACCAGGGATTGAAACTCCCCTCAATGATCTTCATGGGATTACACATTTAGGACTAGCGGTTCATCTTCCACCATGAACCCTTTATGGCCCAACAAGATATAACTGGTCCACATTTTATTGTAAGGTGAAGTATCAAAATTTAAATGAGATGACCACCTGGATCAAGAAGAAGAGATGGAAGGCATTGTCAAAGCCAGCCTCTGCAAGCTGGTCTCTGTGGCTTTTCAGGGTCACCATCTTGGCCTGATTCCAACAGGAAATCAGCCTGGGAGATCATTCTTCTCTCAGCTGTTTATTACAGGATAGAAAATGTATAAACAGCCTCAGAGAAGTCCAAGTGAAGCATGCCATAGAGAGCACTGAGGGCAGCAAAGACTGGCCACATGGAAGAGAGTCTCCCACACTTCATCTTTACAGAGAAGCCAGGCTGTTAATGCCACCAGATCTAAGGGATGGAAGAAGGTGCCTATGCCCAGGATCCCATGCAGCATCTGCCACTGGAGGCCACCAATTCTCTTGTCAAAGGGCAGTTTATACAGGGTGTATCAGGTTGTCTGGGCTTGCTCTGGTGTAGCTACCACTAGGCATGATCTCCAGGAAGTATCAGGGCAGGTGGTAAGGATATGGGCATAACACTCTGACTGTCCATATGTACAATGCCTTCCCAGACAGGATCTCAAAGCACATCTCACCACTGTTCTTGCTGGACAAGAGGAGGGACAGCAGGGTAATGGACCCACCACTTTCAACACTGCCCATGACTGGAGAAATAGGCAGCAATGTGGCGGTAGCCTGTCTAGTAAGCTGCCATCAAGGAGGAGCTCATTGTGTCCAGGGCATCAAGTGCATCTGTGGGGAATGAAGCTCTTACTTCACCCAAGAGGTACGAGGCAAAGCAGACAGAGTGCAGATCTAGCTGGTTGGCTAGGGCTTTTAATGAGAGCCAGGTGGACCAGGCTGAGTTGAGGAAGTGAATTAGCTTCATTGTGTGCAGCCAGTTTAAGGAAACCATGGGGCTTCTAGAGGCAAAGCTTGGATCCCCCTGCTGCAAGGTCAGGTTATGGATCAGAGTTCCTGCAGCAGCTTTGGAAATACCAGGTGCCTGCCCTGGGGTCTTAGTCAAAAGCAGGCCCACCAGGCCTGGGCAAGGTTGCAATGAAATGGTGGGAGGATATCCCAGCAGAGGTGACCAAAATACAAAAAGAAAAGTTCCGGATTGAAGTTGGGATCCTCATACTGGATGCAGAAAAGCAAAGGCCAGCCATTGTCAGGGGAAGAGTTCACCTGCACAGAGCAACCACTGAAGGGCTTGCAGTGAGCAAAAGCTACCCTACTCACAAAGTTGATCAGTCCCATATCCCCTTCATTATTGTGTGGGTCTAGGATGGTACATCTGTGCCACAGAGTACAAGCTGCCAGGTGCCTGGTTTAGGACTAGACCATGGTGGGAGAGGCTGGGCAGGCACCAGGGTCACCACTATGGTTTCACCTCAGCCTCTTCAATGAGGCCTTCCCAAATCACTGCTAGGTAGGCTGGCAGTGCTAGGAAAATGCCCAGTGCTTCTAAACAAACTTAGCACGAGGACAGGGTTCTAGGGGTCTGAGGGCTAAGTCTAAGCCCAGGTGCCCAACAGAAATGTTTCACAGGTAGAGATTGTAGCCATGTTGGTCTACAGGCAAAAGGAATCAAAACTCTTGGTAGAGGCAAATTCTTTTAATATTTTTATTGCTTCAAAGTGACAAAAAAAATGAAGTGGGTTGTATATGTTGGATTTATTCATCTAGAGTGGTCTCTTATTTTGCTGTTAGCAGGTTGGTGATCTGGGTGTTTTCCAGGCAGGCTTTGCTCCCTAAGGAGCTCCTCAGCCAGTTATTTAAATACAAAAACAAACCTTGTATCAAAACCCTCCCCCAACAAATAGGCAAAGAGAAAAGTATTTTGCCTTTCTCTATGCAGTAGGAGGGACCTGTAGCTCTGGTCACAGTACGGTAGCATAGACCCTTTCTGAAGCAATGCTATGTGGGTTCCAGTTTTCCTCCTGCCTGCAAATTGCTCTTTCACCCTATTTGCTTCCTCCCTGCTCTTTCCTCTAGGGTTTGAACTAGTAGTGGGATGCTCCCTCATTACAAAACGGCCCTTCTTCAACAGGGCTGCCTGCTTCCTCTTAGAAAGCCAGACCACCCTGTTAGACTTGTTTCTAAAAAAGGGACAGTGGAGTTCTAGAAACCCAGGGGAAAAAAATTGTCTGCTTAGCACTGCCAGGAGAGTTAAACTGGAGCTCCAGAGCATCCACACAGCTGGAGTCTGGGGAGAGTATTATTGCAAGATATCATGGGGGAAGTTTGGAGAGTAAGCATCAGTCCTAAGGATCATGCAGTTGGACTGCAGGTCCCAGTTCTGAGAAGCTGGTGCTAGATTTGTAGCTGAGTGTGAACCTAGGCTAGGTACAGACAGTCAAAAAGCCCAGGGCTGAATCGATTCAGTGTTTGCAGGTTAGTCTATGCTGCACAGATTAAATTGAAACAGAAGTGAACAGACATTTACCTTTGGTTTAGAAAATGCAACTACATGCTTGCAGTGGCTCAGGCCAGAAGTCCCAGGGCACGAGAGCACAGCGTTCTAACTATGTGTTCACTTCCTCTGCCTGCTCCCCGCAAGGTCTCTGGGATTTGCAGTCCAGAATTACAACAGCAGGACTCTGCAGAGTTGCTCATCACTTCCTCTTCCTGCTTCCAGATGCCGGGATTTGCAGTCCGCAATTGCAGCTAGCAGTGCGATTGAGCATGGGAAGGGGTGTTTAACCCCTCTTCCTCATCCCAGATGGCGTTTGCTGGGGAGGGTCAGTCCCTACCTGTAGACTAAGCTACATCTCTGGCCAGGCTTGTCAGATAGCCCTTACTGCTCCAGCTAGGGAGGGGACACAGCATAGCACAACCCAGCCCAGGGCTGGAAAGCATGCTGGGAGACTGTGCTTTAAATTAAACCAGGAAGGGATCTGGGACAGAAGTTTCATAATCTGGTTTGACTCACATCAGTTAAATCTGATGCTACATTCAACCAAGTTTATTTCAAACTGGTTTCAGTCATTTCAAAACTGTTTTATGTGCACTGAACTTGTGTTCTGTTACAGATTTAAGCCAGTTTCTGATCATTTAAACTAGTTTGTGTGTAACTTCTGTCCCTGGCCTTAGAGACTGGAAGGGAGAGGCTTTGTATGGACTCTGATCAGATTTTGGAGGCTTAAAGCATAAGGCCTAGTAAGTATCTAGACAGAGAGGAAGGTATGTGTGCACATATGCCATATGTAATTTATAGGTCACTGAAACCAATGAGATTTCAGTACCCTATATGGAAATAAGTTAATAATTTTATCAGGTGGGCAATGTTTGCTAGCAACAGACAAGTCTGTCCAGAGGTTTTGCTCATTGGGTTTTGTTATCTCATTATTACTCCAGCTGAATATAAAGGAGGTCTTTGACATTTTCAAGAGAGAATGAATGCAGGGAGTGGACTAGCATTTTTCAGTAGAAACCCTGTGAGCAGCCAGGCATGAGCAGAAAGTTGACAAGATTTTGAATTTCTTTTTTAAAGCCAAATCGCAGAAAGTGACCATTTTCATGTTACATGACACATGAACTCTAGTTAGGAAAGGTAGGTCCTCAGAGACTTAAAATGAATATTTCCATAAAACGTTAAGAAAAAAAGAAGGAAATATTGAAATAAACATTTAGACCCCCAAAATGTTATAAACTAGTTAATAAAAATGGTCTTCTTGCTGCTGCTTGAACAAATCTGGCCAATGTAGTCAACAAAGCCTGTATACAGATGTTCATTTCTACTGGAAGAAATGTCTTCCATAGAAATATAGCCTAGGAACTGGACTGTACAGATGTTCCTCCAAACCTATAGCTGGTGAATTTCCCAGGGGAGCTCTTTAGCTAGGGGTCACTAGAGGAAAAGGGAAGGTATTTAAGTAGCAATTGGTAACTACTGAAAAACAGCATCTGATGCAGGTCGCTGGGGAGGGGTCTCACCCTGGGAGGGTCCCCTGCTTATCCCACCAATCAGCTGATTTTCTGAAGAGGGCATTCTCCCAGGATGGGAATGCTCCCTGAAAATGAACAACCCCACTCCTTGCACTCCTCCAGGTTTACCCAGAGTAGTGTTGGAAGTTAGGGGGAGCATAAAGCTGCTGCAGCAGGGGCATGGCAACCTGCCTCACCCCTTGCTACTCTGGGCTGACCCCGAGCAGTGTGGGACAAGATGGAGGCATTTCACTGGGGTGGTAAGGCTCCTAAGTCTTGTTTCTGTTAGCACATCAGCCTGTGCCACTCTACTCTCAGGTTAGCTAGGTGGTAAATGCAGCAAGGGGAAGCCAGAGGAACTGGGATCTAGAAGCTGAGCTGGAGAGAGCCTCGCTGACCAGCTTTCAGGCCCTCCAACTTCCCTTTGGCCCCCCCAGCACTCAGCTGAGCAGTGACAGTGGTGATTTAAATGCCCAAAGGACTGGAAGCAGGGCATGCAGTGGTTTTCCCCAGCTTAGCTCTAGGCTTCCTGCTCCCTTATGTTCTCCAGGTGAGCAGGAGGAGGGTGGTTTAAAGCCAGCAACTGGACATGGTATTCCTTTAGTCCTGCTATTAGACTCTGACTTTTAAATTCACCACTTATCTAAACAGCAGGTTGGCAAGAGAGAGCCAGTGGAGTCCAGGACCTGGGTCTGGTCCTGGGCAGCAAAAGAAACCTGGTGGGAGCCAGTACCCTGCTTCTTCCCAAACCAAGGGACTGCCCAGCTTTGGGAAAGAGATAGGGAATGGTTGCTGCTCTTCCCCTCATCTCCCAGTCTATGGGATGAAGGAACAGCTGCCCCCAATGCTTTCTTGGCTAGGGACAGTAGTTACACATAAACCTGTTTAAGTGATTAGAAACTGGTTTAAACCTGTAACAGAACAAAAGCTCAGTGCATGTAAAACAGTTTCAAAATGGCTGAAACTGGTTGAAGATAAACCTGGTTGAATGTAGTGTAGTATCAGACTTAACTGATTTGGGTCAAACTGGTTTATGGAACTTTTGTCCCAGACTCCTTCTTGGTTCAAGTTAAATCACAGCCTCCAAGCATCCCAGCATGTTTTCCAGCCTAGTCTCTGGGGGATGAACTGCCCCATGCCAGGCAAACCCTGGGTCTGGGACCAGAGAATGGGGCTAAACACCTGCTTCCCTGCTCAAACTTACTGCTGGCTGGAACTGTGGACTAAAAATCCTAGAGGCGCCTGGAAGCAGGAAAAGGAAGTGCTGAGCAACCCTGCAGTCCTGTTGCTGTAAGTCTGGTCTGCAAACCCCAGAGACCTCAAGAGGCAGCAGGAAGAAGAAGTGAGCACACAGCCAGAGAGCTGCGCTTTAGCGCCTCTCAGCTTCTGGCCTGGACTGTTGCATGCATGTGGCTGCGATTCCTGAATCAAAGGTAAATGTCTGTTGACTTCTGTTTCAGTTTAATCTGTGCATCTTAGACTAATTTATAAAGACTGAATCAATTCAGCCTCAGACTTTTTGACTGTCTGTGCCTATTCCTTAAAACCAGGGTCACCCCAGTCTTGGGAAGGCTCAAGCCCTTTCCCTGGCTCCAATCCTTGTGGTCCCCTTGAGCTAAACTGGAGGAAGGTGTCTAGACTTTCAATTTCCCAGAAGAAACTCCCTCCAACCAATGATTTAACCTTGCTTTTTGCCAGTTTATTTTTCTCTCAGAGTGGCTGTTTTTACTGTGGGAGAAAAAGCCTGAATGTCTACATACTTTTAGTTTCTACTGGAGAAAGGTGATTCCCCCCAGCAGCAACTGAATGTTTGCACCCAGTCAGAATAACTGTTTCAACACACCGTCTGTTAGTAAGACCCATCAGATCTAGAGCCGCAGGACTTTCATTAGACTTTGGTAATACAGCTGCAACAATTCTTGTTCTGCTCTTTGCTGTCAATTTTCAAGTATCTGATGCTATAATAGCAGAGAGCAGAGGTCATGAAATAGGTAGCAGCATAAGAAGGCAGTGAGGAAGGTTTACTTGCATCATCATTACAGTGCTCACTGGCATAAACAGGCTGTATTTCACTATTTAGTCAGTGAAATACAAAGCATATTAACTGAACAAACAGAGCACTGAGAAATACCATATATGTATAAATTTACATCACCGCAAGATGCAATGTTATAGCTGTTCCAAGTTACACACCAATGCTATGGGACTTGCTAGATCAGATATTCATTCATATAAAGTTTGTGTAGCAAGTGAACAGCAGGTTGCATTTCAGTAGACCAGAATGGTTTCAACATCTCTTCTTTGACTGGTGTAATGCCCAAGGCTTCCTAGCAAGATGCTATAGTACCTGTGCTTCTGCTATGGCTTTTCCACAGCACTCTGAACACTTTTTATTTAGTGTCACGTCCAGCATTTCCCAGGCTTGCTTCATGTATGTGGTAAAGACCAGGATTCAAAAGATGAAAAGAAGAAAAAAGATCCATTTTTTTTCCAGTGGTCTTTTGGTACTGCTCCAGGAAAAGCAGTAGCACAATAGTTTGTAAATTATGTGATTAGTCCTCTGGTCAGTTAGGTTTTGCACATATCTTGTCAATATAGCTGTATGATTTCAGTGTATACAGGTCTTTACTAAAGTCTAGTTCTTCATCCCAGGCCTTGCTAATTGTTGTTTGCAGCCACAAAGGGATGAAAATTTAGTAATGGCATTTATTTTTAACATGACATGTTGGAGATAGGCATATAAACCTTGTAATTTCCTAATGAAATTTAGATCCTGACGTTTTTACTTTCTGCTGTGCATTGGTGGGAAAAAACAAAAGTACCTGCTTTGATATGTTGGGGAGGGGGGTTGTACTTTGATTCTTATTGTAGTGGCCGTTGAAACAAATATATAAAAACTGCATTATTGAAGCTGAGCGTTGGCAGTAGTTTGTAGACAAGACCTGTTTAATCATACAAGAGCATTTACTAAGGCATTTTCAATCTTTTTTCTCTTCAGACAGTTCAAATATGAATTAGATGGTGGGAGCAGATGGTGAAATTTAACCTAGTGTTCACATTAAAACTACAGTAAAATGGAGTGCCAAGAATCCATAGAGACACAAAGGGCTGTCATTTATAGACCCGGCTGTCTCAGTTGTCAAAATGATACCTCAGCCATAATAAATCTGGGGAAAAAGAAAAAAAGGAATGAGAAAGTTGATGGGCCAGATTCTGCCAAGTGATGAAAGCCAAGTAGTTTGTTGATGGTTTCATGTTATGAATGGATGTAAAATTACCCTGAAAGAGATGGCTGGGGATTTTCCTCCTTGTAAGAATGCTATCCTCTAAAGCAGCTGGAATAAGATCATGTTGGCAGAAGGAGGGTTATGACTGGGCCCTACCACACTTCTGTCAGAATAATGATCTATGCTGAAGCTAGTAGCAACTGGTAGGAGGTTCTAATTTGTGCCAGGGGTTGTACCAGCTCCTAAAATGAAATGAGGCAAAAGTGTGTTTAAAGCCTTTCTCTGCAGTGTACTAAGTATGACTTTGACAGAACCTATGATCTGCTTTTAGGTAAATACTTCTAGAGCTCAAAGTGTGCTTCTTTTCCTGCCAGTATAAATACTGACTTTTCAAGGTTGTTGTCCTTATCTGGCACACTCTGGAGGTGCCTTTGCCTAAATTTTTAGGTGAGTAATAACAGAAACAGAGTAATCAATCTAAGCTTTTGAAAAACCAGCAATAGTTCAATGTCTGTCATGCTTCTTAAGATGGATGGATGTTTCACAGTCCTGTGTCTGCTGTAAGGGTCATTAAACTACTTATGGGCACTTGGTGGAAAACAGATAGATTGCAGTGACAGGTATTCATGGGCTTTTAACATGAAAATATATGACATGATTAATGCATCTGACCATGTTAATCTACAGACGCACATGTTTTTCTGTAACGGAAGTAATGCTTTTCAGTAACATACTGGCCGTGTCTACACAGTCATTAATGTGCCATAGTTACTACGCATTAAGTTTAGTATTTAGTTAACCAAGCACTAAATCAGTGCACAGTAACTTGTACTGTACATTGTACTGGCGCACAGGTTTTTAGTGCCACTCACTGCATAGTAGCCTGATACTATTTAGCCTGGTACTAGCATGGTTTTCGCCCAGCAGACTGCTGCACGGTGTTATTAGTCTACTGCACAGTTTGTGTCTTGTGTAGATGTGCTCACTGAGAATTTAGGTTATATATTTATAGACTATGGGACAGATACTGCAAATGATATTATTTATATTTAAAACAGTTGTTTCAGTCAATCTTGTATAATTTTCTTGGCTAGAGATGTTGTCACAGTCTTGAGTGAATTATTTTTAATGGAACTCAATATTTGAAATGGTTTTTGGGGGGGTTTTCTTAATTCAGGTCTTATAAAACTTGATAACTAACCAAGGCCCAATCCTATCTGTAACATTCTTTCTTGCTACAGAAACTCTGAGACCCTCTTGGGATCTAAGCACAGATTTTCTCTGCCCCTAGAAATAAAGTATGGAAAGTCATGAAACAGAAAGCAAAGTAAATGCACCCTCACTGAGCCCTGAGCTACTATGGCTGAACTGCTTCTGTTGCTAAGCTTGGAGCATATAGGTTATTCCTATACCAGGCCTGTTCTGTCCTGTCCTTATGCTCAGGCTGCATGAGGCCTGCAAGGGGTTAAATTGTGGCTCCTGACTGGCTGTTGCTTCCTTCAATGCTTCAGCTACAACAGCAGCTCTGGTCTATGGGCTCTCCACTCCTCTTCCCACTCTTGCTGCTCACCCCTGCCCCAGGGAGTGAAGCAATGCAGCATGTGGCTGGGGGAGCTGAGGCTCAGTCTGGGGCTATTCGTGTCATGCAAAAAGAGGGGTGGGATGGGGGAACATGATGGTGTGAGGGGGAGAGTGGTCGCAGTGGTGGGAGAGGCAGGGGTGCAGTATAATGGTGTAGTGCAGTGGCAGGGTAATGTCCTCACAGTATGTGGCCCAGGGCACCTGTAGCTTGCCCTGGGATGGTCCATGGGCACATGACCCTGAGTGGTATAGCTTGCACATGCACAACATGAGGGCCCTAGCTTCTTACAAACTGGACAGCCCTGCCCTATCCTATACTGCAGGCTGCAGTAGAGACCAATCCAAAACTTATGGTTACTAAACTGTAGGGAATTCTAGTAGATAAAGCATTCAGAACTATAATAGGATAGTGATGAAGTCACTGTCAGGAGTGCCTGAGTGGCAGGAAGTGAACTGAAAAGGGTAAAAACATTCCTTACTGAGACCTGCAGAAGAATGCCGAGCATACAGAAGTTTGTCTGAGTCTACCTCAGCCGTGCAGTTGGCCCAATAAAAGGTATCACCCACAAAAATCCCTTCCAAAATTACGGAGGTGGAGCTGGATCTAAGATTCATCTCCCAATGCATCACTTCCACAGATCACAAACTGTCAGATGACATGGCATATAACAATCTGATAGGTTGTTGACTGAGTATACCCATTTGTTCAGCAGTCTAGAATCCAAGTTTCAAAACCTGTCACAGTCTCTCAGTTATTCTCAAATTCCTGACATGTTACTTAAATCCCTGGGATGAATTCCTTAAATCCTAGACATACTTAAGGTCACAGAGAAACTTCCAGTGATTTCAACAAGCCAGGACACCATACCTTAAAATTTGTAACTTGGAACATTATTACATGTAATATAGTACATAAGATACATGCAGAAATCAGCCTAAAAAGTATCTGATAGATTAGAGAAGCATTCTTAGCTTTTCCAACAGGAGCTGAATTGGTGCTTGTGGCAAAAGCAAATAATTTGTCTGGCTAGAGCAAGTTGCATATGTGATCGGTTATTCTGTCCTATATTGTAGTCATGTCATTACTACAGCTGTTCTTAAAACAAATATCAAAATGACTTCTTTCATGAAAAAGCTGCTGAAACTAAGCTGAAAATATTCATGAACTTGTATGAATTTCCATGAATAGGTAATGGGAAATATTTTTCAACAACAAATGTTTGTTCTGAAAAAATTAAAATATCATTTAAAACATTACAATTTTCATTTGTATTACATGACATAGTAGTAGTAGCAGAGTGCTTCATACTGCTTTATCACAACCAAATAAATGGCACCTGGATTAGAAATATGAAGGTGGCTGGGTCAGATTCTATTTTAGCTATCAGATGTGTGATGTACAATTCTATTAGATTCTGTTCAAGTCCTTGAAAATATATTAACACATCTACTTTTGTAAGAGACCATCATCTCACTCTCACGATTGAGATTAAAAAAAAGTATTGAGGAAGAAGAGAAGAACCCGCTCACTTTTTGCATTAACTGCTTTTCAAGGACTCAAGCAGGATGGAATAGACCTGCACTTATGTACCTATTGTATCCCTAGCAGGTGGAATATAATCAAGCCCAGGATGTTCCAAACTACCATGAGGCTGCCCGTGATTTTAAAAAATCTTAACTGTTCTGTAATATGATGAAGTGTCATGAAATAACATAAAAATAATTAAAAGATGGAAACTACCTGCAATAAATTTTAAAATCAAATGTTGATGGCTTCTTAAGTAGAAATTTTGAAAATTAAGTTTTTCTTCCAGCAACAGTTTAGATTATGCATTTCACGCAACATCTTTAAAATACTTTTGTTCAGATTCTGAACCAAAGCTGATTGCAAAGCTTTAACTTTCCTGTGAAATGTAACAAGCTCAACATGCTTGTTTAAAATCACTGTGTGCTAGCCCTCTAAAGGGAAAAGATACCAATGACACTAAAATTGTATGTTCTTCATAGCTGTATAATAAAATGCAGAATGCAATAAAGCTTGAAAAGTTCTGAAATTGTTTGTAATAAATGCAGGAAGCAAGAGGGGAATGAAGGTTAGTCTGTTAAAATACTGTAATAGCAAACTCCTCTTTATCCATAACCCATTTTGTGCACTCAGTAATTAGCAGGTTATTATGCGAATAATGATTTGCTTCTTTCTGACTTTTAACTAGTCTAATTACACCCAATCATTAATTTAAAGACTCCGTATGAAAGAGATGCTTCATACCTGATCAAACAATTATTTTAGGAGGTGATGATCCTCTTCTTGCTATTCAGGATATTTTCCAGTTGATTGGAGAAGTGGCAATGGTACAGCATATTAACAAAGTAATGGAGATGAATGGCTCCAAAGTTGAAATGATGTCTCTGCTCTATTGGTTGAATGAAACCTATTCAGAAAGTTGACTTTCTTGAGTGTATTTTAATGTAACCTTGGTCTGCCACACTAGGGCAGCCTACTGTCCCTTTCAAATCCCTGGAGTGCCAATGACCTCGGTCTTTCTCCCAGTCCACTGAAAAATCGGTAACAGCCCAGCAGCAGAGTACTCTGAGTTCCCTTCATCCAGGGCAAGACGTGACATAAACTGATATCTATATCTATATAGATATATATATAGAGAGATACACACACACACACACACAGATACTCCTCACTTAACAGCATCCCAGTTAATGTTGTTTCATTATTATGTCGTTGATCTATTACAGAACTCATTTAAAGTTGTGAAATGTTCAGTTATAATGTTTGGCCACCAGAAAAACAGAGTAAACTACAGATTTTACTTTTTTACCAGAGGCAAATATGGATTTCTCATTTGACAAGAAAAACCCACAGATTTTGCCACAGCAAAGCCCCTGCAGGCCAGCAGAGGTCTAGCCTGCAGGGAGCTGGGAGGAAGCAGGAGGAAAGCACTGAGACAGGGGGTGCCACATGCATGGACATGCATGTGGCCTCAGACAGCCTGCAGAGCACCTCCAGCAGGTAAGGAGATTGAGGCCACTGTAGGGAGGGAGCTGAGCAGGGCTGGGGCTGTTGCCCACCTGGGTGGGGCTTGGGGCTGCAATGCATGACTGCAGGGCCCCAGCGGGGAGCAGGACAGGGCCACAGGTGGCTCATTTGGGGGAGAGCCAGCTCCCCACTACCATGGCCACTCCCAGGGAGCAGGGAGGACCCATGACCTCAGGCATGGAGTAGGCTGCAGGCGCAGACTGTCATGCTGCTGTCCTGCCTCGGGGCTCCTGTAGCACTTCAGGCACGAACCAGCATGGCTGGGGACAGCAGGGCCACATGGGGATCTCCCCCCCTTCTACCCCTGCTGCTCTGGCAATGCGCCCCCTGCACCTGCTGCTGCTTTGAAGGGTGCAGCCCATGTGAAGGTGGCGCGTCACTGGGGCAGCATGGGGCAAAAGTGGTGAGGAGATTCCTGTTGTAGGGGAGGGAAACAAGGTGGCAGGGAACAATGGACCCATGCCAAAAAGCTGCTTGCTGCTGTTCCCTGCCACTAAAAATTAGATTGTGAGTCAGGTGAAAGCTAATCTTGCACACCAACTCCTAGGCATGCTGGCTTTTCAGTTGGCACCTCTACCACCCAGCTGAGCAACTGGGGGAGGGAAAGCAGGCAGGGAGCAGAAAGACACTGGGAGCACTTTTCTTACCTGCTTCCCCTTGCCCACAGGTTGCTCAGCTGAGTGGCAGGTGTGGCCAGGAAAAAGCCAGTGCATCCAGAAGCTGGGTGTACAAGCCCAGCTCATTGTCATGCTGACTTTCATTGCCTCCCCACACCACTCAGCTGGATGGTGAGGATGATGATTTAAAAGTTGGTGGGGCTGGGACTCTGGTTATGGGAAAGCCTCTGCAGGCCCAACTCCCAGCCCCTCCAGCCTCCCCTTATTGCTTATGCTGCCCAGCGTACCTGGAGCAGTGCATGGTAAGACAGTCTGTGGTGCCACAGTGGCAAGCTTCAGAAGCTTTGCCATGGCAGAGAAATGCCCACACTTGGCCCTGCACTGCTCTGGATAGCCAGAGCAGTGCTGGATGGTTCAACTTCTGAGCTATTTTTCTATCAAAAGAAATTTGAGACAGGGCTATGATCCCCTTCTCCTCTATGCTGGCCTGTGGGGCATACTAGGGACTATAGGACCATGTCCATATGAATAGGGGTTTGTGTTTGCAGCAGCACAAATAATAGCAGCATAAATTTGTGAAGGTTTGCCTGTTCCCCCATTTCTGCATTTACCCCAGTATGTGATGCTTCTTCTTTGCGGGGGGGAGGTGTTTTTTGGCTACTGGGAAATCCCAGTGGCAATTTTTGCCCTAGCACTGCAAATTAGTGGCACCACACATGGTTTAATATGCAATGGGTGCAGTTTGTGGTCCCACAAAATGGTTTGCAGCACCCTAAACTGCATGCGCCTGCACACGTGAATCTGGCCCCAATAAGCAGGCTGCAGCATATTTCAAAAAAGATAACTGAATCCCCTTTGGGTGTTGTTTGGTGCCACAGTGAGCTTAGTGCATACCTCTGTCATTTAATATAATCCATATCTCAGGACATTTTACTGACAGTTATATGGTACTGCTAGCACATTTTGTAAGTCAAGTAATGTCTTATTCTTATTGAAATCAACAGAAAATCTCATGTAAGTGAAGTGACTGGGTTCTGACCACATATCTTTGAACAGTTTAAGCAAACATAATTCTTCATACTTCAAGATATAAGCCAAGTACTAATTAATGGGTTTTAGAAGGAAACCTCTCCTGGTAGATGAGATAATCCATACATTTTCCACCATGGGTTCTTGTAATTTCCTGTGAAGTTTTTATTACTGGCCATGGGCAGATGCAGTGATACTAAATGAGATAGACAATCAAGTGGTTGGGTCCTATATGCAATTTCTATTTTTAACCTTTCATATTTTGGTGAAAGTGATACATTTGCCAAATGTATGAAGCATCTGACAAACCCACTGCATGAAAGAATGTGAGGAAAATGTGTGACCTGTTTTTTGTAACTGATCACTAGCTCCCATTCAGCAAAGTAATGGTAGTGATTAGGGAATGTGAAGATTATTCTAGGTTCCGTGGCTTACTGATCCTAGCTTGTCTGCTCATATTAAATACAAGACGTTTCTTGACTGCCAATCTACTTTCAGCCATGCATACACTTTATTCTGTGGTTTTGATTCCACTCCAGGATAATCTCTTGAAGCATGGAGATGATCAGTGTTAATAGTGCTTATGGAGGGCAAATGAAATATTCAGCAGCTAGGCACCTACCAAAAATAACAATTGTCTTTTTGAAGCAACTCCATTCCTTGCTTCAGCACATCAGAAAAGGGCCAGTGTAAAGATCTGAGGGATACTCCTGAAATAATCATCATTGTCATGGGGGCCCTTGTAATTGACAGTGGTGGTGCCAGTCAGATGCAGTGGTTCCCCAAGGGGCTGACAAGCCCAACGCATGACAAGAAGACACTCTCACAAATCCCACATTTCTACAGGACCTGTACAGCAGTCAGCTGCTGTATTCATGCCTTTTACCTTGCTTGCTTGTTGGCACATTGCTTGTGTTCAAAGTGTGCCATATATACCTTTAACTTGATTCATTGTGGGTGTCTGTCGACAGTCTAATATTTGGATATAAGAAGGCAAACTAGACTTTTGCCTTGTGTCTAGTCCCACTAAAGAGTGTCCCTGAAATAATTCTGAAAGCAGCCACACTTCCTCTTTGCTAAGCCTTTGCTCTCCATAGAGAACAGCTAAGGCACACCTGTGACTGCGGGTTTTCCTATCCTTTATATCCAAGAAGAAACAGCTCAGAAAGATTCAAGGCACAATCTTGCCAGCCATGGCCAAGGGAAATATCCTCCAGCCATAACCATGCTTGGACTATGTGACAGGGAAACCTTGACCTGTTACTGGGGGAGGGCTACAACGCCAGCAGAACTGGAGAGGGCCCTTTAAGATAGAGGTTTTTGAGACCCAAGCAAAAGCAGCTGGCAGAGCTGGGACTAAGGAGCAGTCCCTGTGCTCAGGCCAGCTAATAGGCCAGGGTGGCAAGAAGGGGCTGGGCTCAAGAGGTAAATAGACTTGCCCTCAGGCTGAAGGGGCAGTCTAGCACCAGCTGGGGAAGGGGCAGGATCCCTCTAGGCAGACTGCCTTGAGGCCTGGAAACAAAATGGGAGCCCTGTTTAGTTAAGGCCAAGAGGAGGGATTTTTTCTGGCTTTTTTCTTTTTCACTGCTTAGGACCCAGAAGAGATAAAGGGCTGACATTCAGGGAGCACATGTTTGTGAGTGCCTGGAGTGGTAGTCATTTTTGGCTGAAAGCAGTTGTTTGCATTTTTGCTTCAGTCTGTCTAGTGGACCATAAGTGAGGGTGAGGAAAAGTAGAGATTGCATTGCAGGTGCTTTAAATGCCCAGTGAGAGACCACTGCCTCCGTCCTATTGCGTAGAAGAGCTGAGGTAAGCACTTAGACAGGATCCATAACCCAATGAGGATAGACTTCTTGCATTACACTCTGTCTAGGTGCTTCACCACATTTAATCAATGCCATGGGGGATTCCAGTTCTTCTAAAATCAGCGGTATGCTGAAGGTGGCCATATGCTCTTCTTATGAAACAGTACACAGTGCATCCTCAGTAATATTTGACTCCACAGTAAGTAGTGCTTTGGGATGCTGCACCAAGTATCATCTCTGTCAATCCATTATCAATGCTGAACCGTCACTTCTGCAGATTAATTTATGGGTGTTTTTTGTGGCACAGAATTGCCACATATGATGTCTGTCAGCAATCTGCTGCAGCTCTTCTGTGTTGGCATCCCACCCATGATGCTTCATCTGTTGGACGTATTCTACACTTCACAACAAACGTTCATATAGATTAGCCTATTGGTCCAAGAATTGGGATATTCCATTAGTTTTCAATTAATTAATCTCTTTTAGCAGAAATCAGAATGTCTTACTAACCTCTTCAGCCCAATCTAGAAAGTAACAGACTTCCAAAAATCTGGAGACAAGCAGACGTCATTGCTACCCTGAAACCCAATAAACCACCAGAGTATCCAAAGAGCTACCGAACCATCTCACTACTTACTGTACATTATATGGAAACTCATGGAGCACATAGTCCTGAATAGAATAGTGAACATTATTGATCCTCAGCTCCCAAAAGAATAAACTGGCTTTCAGAAAAAGTGGTATATCACTGACCAAGTTATATTACTTACATCTGACAAAGAAAATGGATTTGCAATGCAGCAGAAAACAAGAACAGTCTTTAACAACCTTACAGTCACATATGATAATCTATGGCATAAAGGCCTCAAATATAAACTGAGCTCTGTGGTACCTGACTTTTATCATGAACTTGATTTCCAGCAGATCATTCAAATTCACTACTACCAAGGGGGGGCAGAGTACAAATTCTGAACAATAGCATCCCCCAAGACTAGGTGTTAATATGAATACTTGTCAATGTATACATTTCAGACTTCCCACATACAACATCTAAGTAATACATGTATGCTGACTGTGTCACCATAGTAGCCAAAGGACCTGACATGACAAAACTGGAAAAGATACTGAGTACTGACAAGGAACTCATTGCTGATTATCTCCACAAGCGGCGCTTTAAGTTGAGAATCAATAAATCAGTATTATCACTCTTCCACCTGGACAATCATCAAGCCAAGAGCATGCCACATATCATAGCAGGCAACCACATCCTTCCCCATGAGCATACCCCAACCTACCTTTGAGTCATATTAGACCATCCCCCCACCTAAAAACATCACATTCAGAAGGTCAGAAGTAAAGACTCTGCCCTAAGGTGTTTAACCAGCACAACATGGTGTGCCAACTTCAAAGTGCTCAGAACCACTGCACTTGCAATAGTATATGTCTCAGCAGATAACTGTGCTCCTGTATAGTCAAAAAGTTGTCAAGCTAATGAGCTTGACACTATATTTAAAAGCATGCAGAAACTTATAACAGGCAGCACAATTTACATACACATAATACATACTTCCTATACTCTCAGGCATTAGACTAAGTGATATAAGAAGACAAACCTTAAAATCGTTATTGAAAAAACAAGTCAGAAATGATGAAAATCGCCTGTTCCATCAACTGTTAACTGAAGACCCCAATGCCACTTGGATGCTACTGACCCCTCAGCACAGACCCAGGAGCTAGGGGACCCATAAGAGGCAAGGAGAGGGTGGCCAGCGCAGGGAGGCTCAGAAGTTGTGGGTGTGTGAGTGAGCATTTGTGTGTGCGTGCATGCATGTGAGTGTGCGGTGGCCATGTCAGGTGGGACATTCCAGCTGATTGGGACTCCCCTCCCCCCAGGCTCCCTACTTAGCTGAGGCCCCCAGAGAACCCTGTAAACAGAGGACACAAGCAGACGTGGCTCTGCTGGGGTGGCCAGTCTTCTAGACGGGGCTTTAAATTAAGATTGCTGGAGGACAGGGAAACACTGATTGGACCATGCTTAGGGACTGACACACAAGAAAGCTCCGAAGCCAGGGACACTAAGAAAGCCACTCTTGCAAGAACTGAGGAAATGGCTCTCCTCAGCATGACAGGAAATCAAGGGTGTCAATCGGAGGACTCAGGTGCCTGTACGTTAATGCCAGGAGCATGGGGAACAAGCAGGAAGAGCTAGCCCTCCTATTCTCCAGTGGGCATTACCATCTAGTAGGGATTATGGAGACCTGGCAGGACTTCTCACATGATTGGAACATAGCCATAGAGAGCTACACTCTGCACAGAAGGGGCTGAGTAGGGAAGAAAGGTGGAGGTGTAGCTCTCTATGTGAAGGAGCAGTACACCTTCTTGAAGGCCAACATCAACCTCAAAGGTGAATGGCTTGAAACCCTCTGTGTCAAACAAACTATGGAGCGGGGACAGGGGTGGTGCAGTGAGAGAGACCTAACTCTAGGTGTGTACTACAGACCACCAAACAAGGGGGAGGAGCTTGATCTGGAATTCTCTCAAGAACTGGCAGAGGCAGCATGCACAGGACATGGTTGCCATGGGTGGCTTCAATTACCCAGACATCTCTTGGGAGGAACTCTCAGCTAAGTCAGATCAGTTGTGTTGCTTCCTGACCTGTATTGAAGAGCTATACCTTGCTCAGGAAGTACATGGGCCAACCAGAGGTAACGCTCTCCTAGACTGGGTCTTGGCCAAAGGAGATCATCTGGTAAGCAGCTTGAATATAGAGGGTAGCCTGGGTGAGAACGACCACAGAACCATCATGTTCACTGCCCTTCGCAAGGCAGGCGAATCAGCTAGCAGGGTTAAAGTTTTGGACTTCAAAAAAGTGAATTTCAACAGGCACAGAGCAATAGTAAGGGAAGCACTGTGGGACTAGGGACTGAAGGTGAAAGGAGTACATGAAGAGTGGACGTTCCTCAAGGACACAATTTTTGAAGCACAAAAGAAGTCCATTCCCAGGCAGAGGAAAGGTAGCAGAAGGACTGAGAAGCCCTCTTGGCTTAATAGGGATATCATGGTCCTTTTGAAAAAGACGAAAGAGGCATACAAACAATGGAAGCTTGGGACTGTACCCAAGGAGGACTATAAAACAACAGCCTGCACTTATAGGGAGCAGGTTAGAAAGGCTAAGGTGGTGACTGAATTTAAACTAGCAATGGAAATTAAGGACCATAAGAAGTCCTGTTTTAGGTATGTAGTGAACAGGAGGAAAACAAATGGAAGCATGGGGCCATTGCTTAACAGCTCAAGACAACTGGTTATTAACACTTAATAGAAAACTGAACTCCTCAATGACTACTTTGCTTTGGTATTTCACTGGACTAAGGGGAAAATCATGCTAGATATGGTACAGAATGGGCATGGTGGGAATGATTGCCTTCTTACTATTGACATTGAACTGGTGCATGGTCAGTTAGAAAGTTAGATATTTATATGTCAGCATGAGCTGGTGAACTTCATCCGAGAGTTCTGAAGGAGCTGGCTGAAGTCATGGTGGGGCCTCGGCAAAACTTGTCCAAAACTCATGGCACATGGGGGAGGCCCCTTAACACTGGAAGAGGGCCAATGTTGTGCCCATCTTCAAGACGGGGACGAGAGAGAAATCAGAAAACTATAACCCAATTAGCCTAACTTCTATCCCAGGGAAAATCCTGGAAAAATTCATCAAGGAGTCTATGTGTGATACGGTTGCAGAAGGTAGGATTCTGAATGACAGCCAGCATGGCTTTGTTATGGGCAGCACTTACTTTACCAATCTCATCACCTTCTATAACCAGGTAACTTGCTACCTAGATAAGAGAGGAAATTGACATTGTATACATAGACTTCCAAAAGTCTTTTGATCTGATATCCCATGATATTCTCATGGGAAAATTGGAGGATTGTGGGATTAACTGTTCAGAAGTTAGGTGAGTAGGCTGTGAGAAGCTGGCTGTGGGGTGGGAGCCAGAGAGTTTTAATGAACGGGTCTGTGTTATCCTGACAGGAAGTGGCTAGTGGTGTCCCTCAGGGGTTCGTGCTTGGTCCAGTGCTTTTCAACATCTTTATCAATGGTTTGGATGCGGGGGTGAAGAGTTTACTGGCCAAGTTCACAGACAACACCAAACTTGAAGATGGTCTGCCTGTATCTGCAGCCTGAGACAGGCTGGCAAGTTGGGCAGATTGGAGCCAGATGAAGTTCAACACGGAGAAGTGTAAAGTGCTCCGTTTGGGGATGAACAATCCCCACCATACTTCCAGGATCAGTATCACCAAACTAACTAGTCCAGAACTGAAAGGGACTTAGGGGTAATAATAGATCCTAGTATGAACATAAGCCATCAGTGCAATGATGTAGCCAGCAGGGTAAACAATATGTGGGCATACATCAATTGATGCATCTCAAGCAAAACCAAGGACATGATTCTTCTGCTTTACTCAGCATTAGTGAGACTGCAGCTGCAGTACTGCATCCAGTTCAGGGTGCCTCACTTCAATAAGGACCTTGGTAAAGGTTGAGAGATTCCAGAGAAGAGCCACCCATATGATCAGAGACTTGCAAAGCAAGGCATATGAGGAAAGGCTGAGAGATTTGGTTCTCTTCAACCTAAAAAAGAGAAGGCTAAGAGGAGAATTTGTTAGCACCTTACTGCTACATAAGGGGAATACATCAAGGGCTAAGTGATCAACTGTTCACCAGGATACCCTTGGGGAAAACCAGGAGTAATGGCCACAAACTTCTGGAAGACTGTTCCAGGCTCAACATTAGGAAAAACTTCTTCACAATTAAGTTGTCCAGACTGTGCAATAAACTCCCTCCGGAGGTGACGCAATCGCCTACCCTGGAAATCTTTAAGAAGAGACTGGACGGTCACCTCGCTGGGGTTACCTGACCCTAGTTGTCTTTCCTGCCTAGCGCAGGGGAACTGGACCCAATGATCTTGCAAGGTCCCTTGCAGCCCCTTACAATCTATGAATCTATAAGATCTGAATAGATGGAGGCTTGAGAAGTCATAAACTGTTTATCTATGAAGCTCCTGAAAGAGACTGAGTATGCTCAACCAAATTTGTGGGTGGCAATGGAGTATGCCAACCACTGGAAAAGGTCAGATGTATTCCTCCAGCTTTTTATACCAACACCAACTGAGTCCCTATTGGGCATGACCAATGAAGTGTGGGTCAAGCTGAACAGATTGAGATCTGGATATGGACACTTCACAAGATAAATATCTTGGACAGCCCCTTGGGTAAATGTGGTGTCCAATGAAAAGCACAGCACTTAATTGAAAGCTTCTTTTTTCATGACAAGGTATTTAGCAGAGCTCTCAGCTTTACTGAAATCTGAGATAGCTATCTCATGAGTACCTCTGCTGTGGCCTCAAACTTACGGGTTTTTAACTGTGTGCCTTAGTACCTGTGCCACACCAGCCCCCAACAGAAAGCTGCAATCTTTACAAATGCCAAGCTGCAATCTTTACAAATGCTCATAGTCATGGTGCTCAGTTATTTTTCCACACCATCATAATATTAGTTTTATCAAGGATCACACTGAAAATTGACAAGGCAGTGATTGACTTTGTGCCCAGTTTGACATAGACCTCATCACATTTTAGCTCAGATATCACTGGAAGCTGAAAACTGTAATAAAGTTTTAGCTTTAGAAACCAAGGGCCAGAGTCTAGCCCACCTATTTCACTTTACTGGACTTAGGGCATGTCTACACTTCACCCTATGGTGTGCTATAGTGATGTAGCAATCACATAGGTCTACACATGATTGACGGCTATGTTGCCATAGCAGCGCACTCCCCCAGTATAGCACACCTCTATGGGAGATAATGGTGAAATCTAATCGTGCACTGTGTGCACAACACAGTAACTGCCTATACTACTCTGTACTTTAGTACTTACAAAAGGGAGTACTAAAGCACAGTGCCATAGCAATGTCACAGTACAGTGTTTTTAGGCTCCTAAGAACAATCCTATTGCACCCTGCCTAAGTCCCTGAAAAACTATTAATGCAAAAGATAAAGTTGTCCTTCTCCTCACTGCTCTTTTATAACTAATTAATTCTTAAAGGTAGGATGGTGGTGTGTCATAAAAGTAGATGTATTAGTAGATTTTTAGAGACTTGAATAGAATGGAATAGAATTCCACTTAGATAATTAAGTCCACTAAGGTAGACATGGTGGAACAGAATCTGTCTCCAAGACTTAATCCTTAGCAACACCATGTCAGAAAAAAGATAACTGGGAAAGAAAAGTACTTATGAAAAGCACAGATATTCCTTAAGCCTAATAAGAAGACTACAGGAGAACAACTTTTATGTTAAAGACATTCTTTATCTTAGGCCTCCATTCTTCCACCCATACTTATTCTGAGTACTATTTGATCACATAAGTTTTCCCATTTAATGGAGTGGGAGTCTTCTCATGAGTGGGCACATCTCCACATGCCTATTAATGTGGAGCAGTAGACTTTGAAGCTCATTGCTATGGAGTTAATTGCTGCCAGGCACATGTCTGAACTTGCATCTGGCCTGTAGCACATTGAGCCAGGTTACAGCAGCCCCAGCTGGCAGGAAACCTGGGGGATCAGCCTGCCAATGCAGGGCTGCTCCAACTGAGCTTAATATGCTACAGAGGGACATGATGGGGTATGAGGGTCTACATGTGCACTGTTGTGGAGTAAAACATTCCACAGAAGGATAGTACTTGTATTTACAATCCTGTCCTGCTGTGGTGTGCATTAATTTACTCCAGCTTAATACAGCCACACATGTAGACATGCAATGTTTACTGTGCAGGTAATTAGTCTTCTGCACAGTAAATGTCTTATGTTGATGCACCCATAGTGTTGTATTTTCACCAGTGTACATACATTAGCTTCCTCCCAGTTTGTTTATTGCATGTTTTCAAATGCATCGTGTACAGCTCCATTCAAGTCTCTAAAATATTACCCAAGTATTGATTCTGAATGACAGTGTAAATTGCATGCAGAAAGTGTTTGCCATAAAGCTACTGCAATGTTTCTAAGTGTTCAGATCACCATGTACAATCCAATTACAAATTCCTGGAGTTACAGCTTTGGCTTATTTCATTCTATTATTTTACAGTATTGACCAGAGATTGATTTGAGAGTGGTGAGCAATCGCTGTATTATTACATGGTTATTTATAGCTCCAGATTATAGTACACGGTAATTTAATGTAGAATTGGCAATAGAAATGAGTGTACTGCTTCAAATCAGAGAATTTATTTGGAATACAGCCTGTTAGTACAGATAGACTCTGCCAACATCGTTTGAATTCACCACCAGGCTTCCTTCACCACTGTATAGACCATTTAGAAGCAATTCATTTAATAGGGACTGAATTAGAAGAGCAAGACAAACCTCATTTTCATGCTAGGTATGAGCTCACACCTATACATTTTCAGACTCTGAGTAAAAGAAGGAATAAGATTTTTAATGTTCAGTCAAGCATGTGGATGCTAAAGGAACTAATGTTCCCTTTTACACAGCATGCACTGAAACACAAAGGAACTCTGATTCCAATACAATAAAACTTGTCTCCAGGCTGTTCAAAGGAGTAGGAAATGCTTTTTTGAGGAAATTTGTCTTTTAATAAATGAATCCAAGAAATTTGCTGAAAGGAGACCATTAAAACATTGCCATAATTATATGGTAACAACAGTTGCTATTGTTTCATATTAAGGTATTTTTATTTTGGAGACATAAAAAAATATCTAATAAGAATAAATAGATTATAGCATATTTCTAAGAGTAACTTGTAGAGGAAATTATTGTTTTATTTATGAGTTTATTTGCCTTCTAGTGTTTCAGTATATAAACCTAAAACACTTTGGGCTGTTTGCAGACTTTAAAAAAAAGTTTACCGGAAGAAGTAGTGCAGTATTTTGACCCAGTTCCACAGAGTCTGTGTAGATTTGGCACTTCAGTGGAGACTTCTGGCATGTTTATCTAATAGTTGATTCATTCAGCTATTAGATAAAAGCACCAAAAAAGCCCTAGTATAGTGCACAATTTATACAGATGTTGAGTGAGTTAGGTCTTTTGGACATGCACTGGGCTTGGCGCAGGAACACACCAAGTTTAAATTAAAGTACCAGTATTTGTTAACGTCTGCAAGCTGCCTTAGATAAGTACACAGAAAATTCAGGGCCTCTATATACTTTGTGCCTATGATCACATCAATTCAAAGCATTTCATTTGGTCTGCTAAAAGAGAAAAGAGAAATTTTCTGTATCTTATTTTCTTTCAGACCAATTTTGAGCAAACTTTTTTTCACACAGGAAGGGTGTTTTCTTAATTTAACATTGTAAGTGGTTGGATTTAGTATAAAGGTGACCATTAGAGTACAATTCTGATATTCACTCATCTTAGGTTATACTTACTGGGCATGTCTATACAAGATGATCACCGTGCAGTTGCCTAATTAACTGCACAGTAAACATCACAGCATTTACACTTGCACTCCTATTAGGGAACATGGAACTAATAAACTCTGCAGTAGGATAGTACTTGTATTTACTACCCTGTAAATACAAGTACTATTCTTCTGCAGAGTTCTTTCATGTGAGGTGGTGCAGATGTGCCTCAGCCAGTGGGGTCAGCATCTACAAGGGTGCTTCAGTGTAGGGGCTGCCTGCTGGCTAGCCCCACAGTGTACCACCCTCAAAACCTAGCCAGCCCCTCTGCAATATGTTGAACTGAGGGTAGCAGCCCCAAGTTCCCCTGCCAGGCGGGGCTGCTCTAACCTGGCTCAATGTGCTGCAGGCCAAGGCACACATGCGAATGGCATGCCCAGAGCAATAAACGCCCAAGTTTATTTCTTCACATTAATATGCATGTACAGATGTACCCTATTACTTTATTTCTACTGTTTGTCCAGTTTGCATAAGGAGGACCCATACAGGGACTAAATTAGGAAGGCCAAGGCACAATTTGAGATGCAATTAGCAAGGGCCACAAAAGGCAATAAAAAGGGATCCTATAACTATGTAAGCAGTAACGGGAAGATGAAAGAGATAATAGGTCCATTATGGAACACAACAGGCAATCTAGTTACAGGTGATCCAGAGACAGCTGAATACATAATGCCTTTTTACTTCAGTCTTCACAAATAGGGGCATCTACCAGATGACAAAGATAGAGAGGGAGTAAAAAAATCTAGGATAATGACAGAACAGGTTAGGAATTACTTTGAGAAGCTAAATGCTTTCAGGTCTCCAGGGCCACATGGGATGTATGGTAGGGTGCTGAAGGAATTGGCTGAGCTAATTTCAGAGCCATTAAGTATCCTCTTAGAGAACTTGTGGGAAAGGTCCTGGATGACTGGAAAAGAGCAAATATAACGCCCATCTTTATGAAAGGAAAGGAGGAGGATCTGGAGAATTATAGAGTAGTCAATTTAACCTTGATACCTGGAAAGATCATGGAGCAGGTCCTCAAGGACCACAAAGAATCAGGATAGGGGAGTACTAAGGGCACCTATTGGGTGGCTTAGGTCTCTCTATACTAATGCTAGAAGTATGGGAAACAAGCAAAAGGAACTTGCAATCCTGCTTGCAGCCAAAAATTTTGACCTGGATGGACTAACAGAAATCTGGTGGCACCCTACCCACAACTGGACAGTGGACATTGAGGGCTACAGGCTATACAGGCAGGATAGATTAGGGAAAAAAAGGGGGGGGTGGGCATTACTCTGTATGTTAGAGAACATTATACATCTTCTATAATAAAGATGAGGACAGAAGAAGGACAGATCAAAGTCCTATGGGTCAGATTACAAGGGGTTAAGGGTGAAAGGGACTCGGTAATGGGGGTCTACTACATACCCTCACATCAACTCTGGGGGTTAGATCTAGAATTCTCAAAACAGCTCTTAAAGGTAGTATGTTCAAAGGACCTAAATTATCCAGACATCTGCTGGGAGGAAAAGTTGGCCAGGTTTGCCTGTTCACGTAGGTTCCTAACCTGTATGCAAGACCTGCACCTAACACAGGAGGTATGCAGTCCCATTAGGGGAAATGCCTTACTTGACTTGGTGCTGGCCACAGGGCAGGACTTGTTAGGGCAGCTACAAGTACAAGGTAACTTAGGGGATAGCAACCACCAGTTGATAGGATTCACTATCTGACAAAAGATGGGTAAGTCAACTAGTAAAGCAGAAGTGCTCGACTTCTGAAAGGCCAACTTCAACAAGCTCAGGAGATTAGAGTGGGACTGAGGGGTAATCACATTTGTGAGTTGGGAGTCCAAGAAGGGTGGGAGTTCCTCAAAGGACTGATCCTGGAAAAAGAGAGAGGGGTACCATCCCAGTACACACAAAGGGAGACAAAAGAACCAAAATACCTTCTTGGGTGAGCAGGGAAATTCAGGAGAGCCTTCAGAGGAAAAGAGAGGCTTACAGGCTGTGGAAGCAAGGGGCAGCCACCAAGGAAGAGTATACCTGCTTGGCTTATACTTGCAGGAGAAGCAGTGAGGAAGGCCAAAGCATATACTGAACTCAAGTTGGCAACAAAGATTAAGAATAACAAAAAGGCATTCGTTAAGTACAAAGGGAGCAAGAAGAAAGTGCAGGGTAACACAGGGCCGCTACAGAATGAACTAGGGCAACTCATAACAGATAGGATGGATAGAGTGGAGCTCTTAGGTGATTTCTTTGTGCCCCGATGATCTTCACCCAAGGGTACTAAAGGAATTGGCTGGTGTCATAACAAAACCACTGGTGCAACTGTTTGAGCTCTTGTGGCACTCAGGACAGGTCCCAGAAGACTGAAAAAGGTCCAATGTGGTCCCTGTTTTCAAAAAGGGGAGGAAGGAGGATCCGAGTAATTATAGGCTGGATAGCCTCACCTCTATTTTTGGCAAGACCTTAGAAAATATAAAGGATCACATTTGTTGTGGGGGAGAGGGGAGGGAGGCAGTGAGTAATTCAATGTTAAGGGGCACCCAGCATGGGTGTGTAGCAGGCAGATCCTGCCTAACTAACCTGGTCTCTTTTTATGACCAAGTCACAAAATGCTTAGATGCAGGAGTGGAGATAGTTATTTACTTGGATTTTAAAAAGGCTTTCAACAATGTCACATCCAATTCTTACAAGCAAACTGAGTAGCTGTGATGTAGATTTTTTCACAGTAAGGTGGGTGAAAAACTGGCTTATAGGACACACCCAGAGAGTGGTGGTGGATGGCTCAGTTTCCCCCTGGAGAGATGTGAGCAGTGGTGTCCCCCAAAGCTCTGTCCTTGGACCAGTACTGTTCAATATCTTCTTCAGTGATTTGGATGACGGTATAGAAAGCAATCTGTACAAATTTGTAGATGACACCAACCTATGGGGTCTAGTAAACACACTAGAGGATAGGGAGAGAGCTGAGGTGGATTTGGATAGACTGGGGAATAGGATCAGAATAGGATGCAGTTTAACAAGGATAAGTGTAAGCACGCACCTGGGGAGAGAGAATCTCCAATATACCTATAGACTGGCAAGTACCATTCTGAGTACCACAGTAGTTAGAAGGGATCTTGGAGTGATAGTCAATGCAAAAATGAACACGAGTCACTAGTCTGATAAGGTAATAAGTAAGGCTAACTGCACTCTTTCTTGTATTACTAGGTACATCATAAGCAGGTCTAGGGAGGTGATACTTGCCCTCTATGCAATACTGGTGAGACCACAGCTGGAGTACTGTGTCCAGTTTTGGGCACTGCACTTCAAGACGGATGTGGATAACCTTGAGAGGGTTCAGAGGAGGGCTACTCATATGGTTGAGGCCCTGCAGGTAGGATCCTATGAAGACAGACTGAGGAACCTGAATCTCTTTAGTCTGCATAAGAGAAGGCTGAGAGGTGATCTTGTGGCTGTCTACAAACTCATCGGGGACAGGAGAGTGTCAGCAGGGAATAGGAGATACTCTGTTTAACAGGGTGCTGCTCGGGGCTACTAAAAATAACGGCCACAAACTGAAGGAGAATAGATTTAGATTGGACATCAGGAACAATTCTTTACGGTGAGGGTGACAAAATATGCAATAGGCTTCCAGGGGAGGTGGTGCTCTCCCCTACCTTGGAGGTGTTCAAGAACAGAGGCTGGATAGCCATCTGGATGGGGTCATCTGACCCCAGCACTCTTTCCTCCCTAGGCAGGGGGTCAAATTTGATGATCTGTTGAGGTCCTTTCCAACCCTAGCATCTATGTATTATTTTTTTCCCTTGAAATAAACTTTGTCTTTGAAAGAAAATGTTTCAATCATCCCAAAACTGCATCTATCCATGCAATCTTGTTAAAACTTGACCAGCAGTGATATTTCAGTCACTTGAGCACATTGCTATATAAGGGAGTCTTCTAGGCATAGAGGAATAGAGAAGGGCACAAAAACCCACCAATTCCTCTTGAAATCATGAAAGCAATCTCAATATACAAAGAATACTTAATACAGGTGCAGTGTCCTAAAGAGGTTTCAGAGGCATGAGTAAAGATAAGGAGGGAATGGCCCATGGTAGTAGCAGATGACACACTAGACCAAGAACATCAAGGAAACTAGGATGTCCTATGATGTCTCCATATGCCACATGCTCAAGGAGGGATTTTACTTTCCCTAACTCTTTCTGGAGTTTTGTGGTTTTACACAGTCCCTTCCTCACACATGAAGGACACAGCTAAATTACTTCACGTTCAATATAAGGTCTCACAGAGCTAGATCCAGCAAAGCACTAAAGCATGTGCACATATTTAAGTACACAGTTAGTCCCTCTAACTGAATAGGAGTATTCATATGCTCAAAATGAAATAAATATGTTAAGACACTTTGTTGGATTGAGGGCAACATCAACATCAAAAGTAAAATCCAGGTCCTTCATGAATTTGTCTTCCATTCCCTCTCTCATTTGCATTCTTTGTTCTCCTTACATAATTTTTCCTTTGCTTCTATTTTTCTTCTGTCTCTTCTACAGTGCCACCTTTCTGCACTACCTGCCTTCTCTTAATTGATCATGAAAAACATAGTTTTTATATAGTTTGGTAATTGTAGCTCTAGTGTAGTAGAAATATACGTTGTTGGAACTATTTAATAAACTGCTCTACTATTATCCCTGCCAGAAACTGAAGTGTAATGTTACCCTGCATCTACTATATTTGCTACCACATTGGGGGGCACTGGGGGATACCAGTTTGCATTGTATAGCTACTGCTACCACTAATGAGTCAGTATAAAATATCACTGGTTTCAGTGCATTTTAAGCTTACTTCCTCATGCAGTATTATAACATTGCAAATGGAGGCTAAATGACATTTTTTGTTGCAAAATATCCATCTTCCTTTTTTTTTTCAACCTTTTTGCCACATATTATCTGCAGATTATCTTTTTCTGTAAATGAGTCTGTTACTCAGAATTTTATGGCTATTTTCTTCATAGGTTATATGCATATTGATTATTAAATGGTTTATACTTCAGTATCTTTACTGTATGACTGGTTACTAAGTCACATGGGATAGTTTCTGTTCTCTCTGATTAGATTCATTTCTATGAATAAGTGGACCTTTAAGAAATAATTGCAGCTTAGATTTTTAATAGAGAAGCATTTTAGGCAATGACAGTGTTAGGAAGGCAAGCTTAGGTAATTTTTGGATGCTTTACATATTAACTTTTTCCTGCTTGCGTAAGCAAGAGTATTGTCTCTTCCTCTGTAATTCAGGTTTAGAATGGAAGGTATACCTTCCCAAGTGACCCAAGAGATTATTTTACTACTGATGTAGACAGGGCTTTAGACAATTTCTGCAAGGACTTTTACATAAATGCATATCAAATAATCTGTCATTTGGGAATCAATGAGTCAGCTTTCTGGCAAGCTGGTTCTCCTCAATAGACAGTCTGTCTTCTACACATTCCTACTAAAGGGTTTCTTGGGACATATCAGAAACAACTGAAAGCTTTGGAAAATTACATTAGCAATGTCTTCAGAAAACCCTCCATATTGAAAGGAGAGAAGAATGAACACACGTTTTGCATACCACCAGCATTGAAGTCATGTGTATATGACATCAGCTTTATTGGACAGGACATGTCATAAAGATTCCTGACAACTGGCTCCCAAAAGGTCCTATAGTTGTGACTCACTATTGCTCACCACTCTAGAGATGAACAAAAGGAGAGATTAAAGGACATCTTGAAGGTCAATCTGAAGAACTGCAGTATTAACATCAATACCTAGGAGATTCGAGCATCGAATTGTCCTCAATGGCACATAATGTATGGAAAGGCATCAACCATTTTGAGCAAATTTGTCTTATTCTGGAGATATATAGGCAAGAGGAACAAAGGGAAAGTGTTGTGACCCAACATCACCAGGATCTACTACTTCCTCCTGGAACCATCTGATACCCCTGCAGTTGAAGATACAGATCTCAGATCAGGCTCCTAATTCTGCTCTGGACTCCACAATGACTTCCTTATTTACTGGAAGACTGTTATCCTTGTATTAATGGACTGCTGATAACAAAACAACTAAAGCCAAAGGGACATAGCACACAGATAACAGTCTTCATGAAAAGAAAGTGGCTCATTAGAATAACAATTATTAATTAACTGTAACATTTATTTTTACAGGTACTAAAATTGTTTGTTCTCAGCATCTGACATCCTAGTTCTAGTGAATTAAATTGAATTATGGGTTTTCTGCTAAAATTAAATGTTGCGGCTAACTGTTTCATTGCTAACTCACTACTCTAACTGCCTTCTACTGATGTTAACAAAACATCAAGGCACACCTGATACATTCAGCAGCTGTCAAGTGTTGGTTGAAGTATCATGCTATCTCATTTACTTGGTTTGTAAAATGGTTTCAATCTTTCCTATTTTTATTCTCTTAAAAATATTCCTTTTTTTTTTTTTTTGAACTTCTGGAAAATCTCTTCATCCATTCATGTTTTAAATGTGTATAAAAATCAATATACTTTTCTAAATATATATTTTACTTTTTTCAATGTAGATAACTCAAACAATTAAACCAATTGCCTGAGATTTAGGGAAAATTATAGCTCTGTATAAGGGGAATGTCTAAAAACAAAATAAAAAAAAATGATTGCAGATCAATAGTAATATTGTTTGAAAGTTGGGTACTGGTGTGTTGAGAAGAAAATTTCAGTGATGCAGGCTTCACTTGTGTATCTCTGATTTCTGTATCAAATTTCCACAGTTTCAAAGTAAAAAAGTTGCTTTTCCTGGATGCCGCTGCATTTTGAGTTCTAAACCCATATCTATACTGTAAATTTACTGTGCCCAGTAATGGCACTCTCAGGAAGGTTTGGCTGCTACTGGCAAGCTGTCTCCTCAACTGAAAGCTGTACAACCACATTCGCACACTTCCCCAAGTGGGCTAACAGGCCTACTTGAAGTTCCCTGTGGCTGCAGTTATGATGCTTCTGATTTATGAGGCAGCCCATTCAGAAGCGTGGCATGCTTCAGGGTGCTACGTGGTAAGTTTTCACTGTAGACATGGTGCTTTCCATCTTGCATATCATATTGAGGTCAGATTAGATTATTTCCTATTACACTGGGTACAACTACTGTCTTCCTGTCATTTTCTAAGTGTTTACCTGTGCAATACTGTTTTCCATCTGAGGATTTGTGGCAGTATTAATGATACAAAATGAAGACAAATCATTGACACAGGTATTAGAGGGAAAAAGTGGTCTGTTCTGATTTTGACTTCAATTGATACGTGAACTGGAAAGAACCTACCGTAACAGTTGAAGTCCAAGGTAAATCTATGCATTTAGGAGAGAGAGAGAGCATCTTTCTAATGTCACTCAGGGCAAAAATGATATGTAAATCAGAGAAAAGCTGAATATAGAAAAACACAATACCTTTTTAATAGAGTCCATTTTACTGATAGAACTGAAGCTCAATTTGTTCAGTTGTCAGGCAGTAGTCATTCCTGATGATGATCATTTCAGAGATGCAATGACAGAACAGCAAAGAGTTCTTCTTAGTTTCTAAAAGTATGAGTTTGAGTCTTGTTCAGTGCTTTTGACAGAGGCCAACACCAGCTGATCCAGCTGTAATTAGGTATCTGATATTCATGCTGGAGATTCACAAGTGGCCAGATATGATGTTGGCCACATCTCTGTCTTTTCTGTGTCAATATTCCCCCTAGTGACTGTTAGGCTCTAATAGATCTTTGATGCCTTTTGTTTTATTATGACTTTAATGGAGTTAGACAGGAGATATATCCCCCGTCTGCCTTTCGAGCATGACTATAACTGCACACCCTTAACATTGTAGTTATGCAGATTACAAAGGCCCACTTCTGCAACCTTAATGTATTCTGGGCACATCTACATGAGATGTGGTTACTGTGCATTAGTTAGTACTTGTATAATCAAGTACTAAATAAATGCACAATAACTGTTAGTGCTGTTACGTGCTACTGCTTGGTATTATTCGGCTACTATGCAGTTAGTCTCTTGTGAAGGTGCTCCCACTGGCTGCATCTACATGAGATGCTTACTGCACAGTAGCGTATTACTACTGTACAGTAGCATCACCGGGCATGAACTGTGGATATGACACTACTGTGCAGTAGTAACAAGCTACTGTGCAGCAGTAATGAGCTACTGCATAGTACATGTTACTAGGCAACTGTGCTGGGATGCTTCTGTGCAGTAACACTCGTAACTGTACAGTCATTTGGTACTTGGTTATGCAAGCACTAAATGACTGTGCAGTAACAACTGCACAGTAGGTGGCTCATGTAAATATGCTCACTGTGTAGTATTTATACAGTAGTACTTCCACAAATGCAACCAAAGACTGAAGATCTGGATGGGGGACCTTTTGATGTACATTTTATTAATTCTTTTTGATATTATGACTTATATGTATAACTCAAAATGGGCTACAAAGAAACTATGATGCATTGTGCATCTTCTCTGAAAAATGGTACAAAACGGAAGATATCATTAACATTTAATAACTGTCCTCTTGGTGGGCAGTAAGTCTGATAATAAGAATGTCTGAACAGAAAGAATTCTAAACCAGATGTGGAACTCTGAAAGGACTCTGATCCAACCTGAAGAAATACTTATGGGTGATGAAGAATGACATATAAGTGTTTCTTTTGCCTACATCTGTATAGTGCTTGATCTATCTATGCACATAGCATGTTTTATTTCTAAAATCTTTCTATAGAGCCTATGTGCTTTAACTATTATTTACCCATGCAGGAGTTAAACTCTAAACTGGAGTAACCATAAAGCTGGAGCTCCTGGAAGGGATATTCTTAAGCTAACAAGGTGGGTCTTGAAGAGGTCAGTACAAGTCTTGGGGCCTGCAGAAAGACCGTGTGGTATAGATTCCAAAGGACGGATAGTCTAGACCCAGAAAATGTAAAGAAACGTTCCTGTAATCTTATAGAACTTAAAATAAAATGGATCTTGCCTGTGGATCCCAACAGTGAAACTAGATGAATGGCCAGAAGACTGGACTCAACCAAGGCTGTGACCATTTTAAAAAGCCAGGGTAAACAAAATGAACAATGAGAACACAGAACTGGAAGGGAACTTCTGATGTCATTGTCTAGACTTTTGCTAACGCAGGCAACCATGTCATTTAATTCATTTCTTAACTCAGTCAAGCTTAAACACAATTAAGGGTGTAAATCACCCTGGATAAGAAGCTCCACTCATCACCCTATGCACTACTTAAGTCACCAAAGCACATCTGACGAATGTTAGTCCCTTTGCGTAATGCACTGTGGGCACATCTACACATTGCCCTATGGTGATGTTGTTACTGCGCCATGCTTTAGCACTTCCAAAAGGTACCTTTTTGAAGTACTGAAGTACAGCACAATAACCTCCAGTATTGCACCATACATGGGGTGCATGGTTGTTTTTCCCCTCTACTTTGTTGTTGTGGTGCGCTATAACAGGGGAGCGAGCCACTACAGCTAAGTAGCTGCTGGTCTTGTGTGTCATCTGTAGATACCCATGGACGCTATGTTGCTATAGCACGCTGCTATAGCATGTTGCTATAGCAATATAGCATCACATTCAGACATAGCCTATGAGAAGGTACCTATATAAAGCCATTCTAATGGCAGCAGAATACACTGTACAGAATAGAATGGAAATGAACCGAAGAAAGTGGGCATTAGAAACTGCATGGTTTCAAGTTATTCCTGGGAAGGGGTGCTGCATCAGTCCCTAGCACATAACACTTAAAGCCCTTTTAATGCTGAAATACCTGCTTAAATATAAGATATTTGCAGAGCCCCAAATAGCACTTGAAGCTCCCTTTTCCCTAACTCAGGGTTTAGTATTACTTATATGGTAGATAGTTTGTCCTGTGGACCATCTCTGCTGAAGTGAACTTTACTCAAAGTGATAAACCTGATATATCATAGACAGAGCAACAATAATCCCCTAATCGCTGTAATTGATAGTGAAGACTTCTCTATTGACTATCCTTCTATTTTTACTTGTATGAAATGAAAACAGAATGAAAATAATAAAGAAAAGAAAAACCTCTTTGGGGAAAAACTCCCTGCTAAGTACTTTCTTTATAAAAGTATATGCTTCCCTAATTAGCAGTGTATTATTCACAGGAGAATTCTGCTTCCTTCTGGGGTTAATATCCATTGCATTCTGCCTGGCAAAGCAGGACATTTATTAAAGTGTTACCCCAGTGTAGCATTTCAGTTCTACTATACTTTGTTGGTGCAATTTGCCATTCTGTTCTCCCTGAAGATAAACTGGCACATCTTTAATGTAATTTTTTTAAAGGAATGCATTAGGAGGAGAAGAAGGGGAAGTTATTAAATGCAACTGAACTACTTCAACACCTGTAGTTGTGGGGTGTTTTCAACTTTAAAATAGTGTTCAGTACATACTGCAGGCATAGTCCAACACTGTACCAGTCCCTTGTGAGTTTTTCCTTTTCTTAAACATCTAAAAGCTGCAATGTCTTTAAAATGGTTCATCGTAATAGTATCTCATTCTTTCATCAAGTTTGCTGTCAGTAAACGTCAAAGTGTCTTATGTAGGAGGTCTGTCTTCTTGCCTATATTTATAAGAAAATTCTGTTTCTCATTGCTATTGTCATTGTGATTATACCTTTTACATAAAATGGGTCAGCCACTGTGGGATTTGTGATGAGACAGCAGGAGTAGTAATGGTGGTGTCATGTTTGATAATTTGCTTCAGTCCTCTCCCTGGTTCTCTTTCCAATCCCTGCTTTCCCTCCCCCACCAAACACATGTGATTCAATAGGGGAACCTGCCTAATGCCTGCAGCACACAGCACCATCTGCATTCACTAGTATAGCATCAGATATATGAGGCTGTTTTGTGGCACTAACAGCTTTGAACAGAACTGCTTTTTGAACTCTGTTTTCTGTGGAGGTTTCATTTCATTATTGCCCACGCTACCAGTACCATCTTGTCACTGCTATTTGTCATGTTTATGTGGATGCTATATCTTACTGAAGTCTCATTTTACCAACGCACTGACATAGCCTATTCGACACCTGGAACACTGCTTGCCAACAGAATGCAAAAGGTGAGACCACAAAGGAGAAAACTAATGACCACTGGCATGACCATGGTTTCTGATTTTTAGGCTCTGAAATGTCAGCCAATGCTGAGTAAAAGGGATATACGTTTACCTCTACTCTCTCTCTTTCTCTCTCTCTCTCTGCTATTATTGTTAACTATATGGTACTCTTCATCAAATTAAAACCTTCAAACTTGAAGGTACTGTGTATAACAAATGCCCCGTCTAATTTTTGGGGGGCTTCTTATTATCTGACAGTTACTAGATTTGATATAGAAATAACAAAGAATGAAGTCACAGTAACATGTATAGATTTACTCATCACTGCGCTATCAGATCCTCTACTCATATTTGCATCTTTGCTTTCCTTCTTTTCTTTGTATTGTGTGAATGTGTAAATGATGCTACTTCAGATACTGTGGTATAAAGGATCAGGTTTAGGATCTCATCCAGGCAACAGATGTATTTTCAATAACTGGACTGGTTTTTGGATCAGTCCATGGTCATTCAGTGAAAGGAGACAAGAACTAACCATAGGATGAAGAGTAGCTCCTTCTTACCACCTCAGTGCATAACCTACATTGCATTGTTGATGGGTAGCTAGCAGATGCTACATTTCAGCTAGATTTTCAGAATTGGTTTGGTATGACCAAATGTTAATTAAAGCTCATTAATAATGATCTTTCCCTTAAGTTCAATACCAATTAGCTTTGGGTGACCAACTGTCTTGGATAATTGAAAGAAGTGACAAGGTTTTTAGAAGTGATCAGCATCCAGTTGTTTCCATTTTCTCTTGGAGAAAGCTGTAGAATGCTACATGTTTGTTAAAAACTGGCCACTTCATTTAGGTGCCTACAAGGGAGCTGATTTCTTTTGCAAAAAGGCAAGCTGTCTGTGTATTTGTTCAGAATCTTTATATATTCCTATGGAAAGTAACAGACTGTCACCTATATAATTTAGATTGTGATATAACAAAGACAGAAAGAAAGATATAAAATGAAATAAATGACAGACAGAACATAGCCAGTCTTTTTTAGTCTGTAATATTCTTCAGAATGAATTGTCTCATATCCTTGTCTCTCAGTTTCAACCTTGTCTCTCATCTCTTTTTCCTCTCTGCTTATGCTTCACGGGCCCTTTATTTAGGGCTTGGAAATTTGTGGAAAGAATTCCATGCAAAGAGAAATTTGAGGAGTACAAAAAATATGTTTCATGTTCAAAAAATGTCATGTACAAAAATAATTTGATGGCAGTGAGTCTGCTGCTCTGTAGCACCTGAATCACTCAGAAACTGATAGATTCAAAGGACAATACCTTCAGTTCTCACATCCCAAATGTCATAGCTATCACAAAGCTGTCTAGAGTCCTAATTTGGCTCTGTTTTATAAATGACCTGTAATTAAAGGGCATTAGAATGAAATGGAGACCATGGTTCTGAATCTCACTGACAGTGCTCCCAAGAGGCCAGTAGAAATTGAAATGGAGAGCCATATCTCTATCAAGATTCAGGTTGCTTCCTTATAGCAGGGCAGAAGTAGCAGATTCAAGGAGGGCTGATTCTGGCACCATCTTCAAGGGAAGTGAAAAAATAGCTACCGCTACAGCACGTGTTTCTTTTGCTGGGCCATGGGCAACCAGATCTGGGGGTCAGAAGAAGCAACCAAGATCTGAGAGAAGTGTGCGGAGTCTGTGTAGGGGAGTTAGGAAACCAGAAGATCTGTCTGGGAACAGAGTCAGAGATACAGAGGATTGGGCACAGCGCACGTTCAGGAGGCTAGCTGGATCAGGTATCTGGGAGATAAAACCAGAACTGGGTCAGGGAGCCAAAAGGTAAGGCCAAGCTCAGGGTCTGGGGGGAAGCCAGGTCAGGTAGTTCAAGAATCCAACAGAGAGTCAGTAGAGGCACAAACCAAGAGTGCAACAGCCTAGATACATTGTTGAGTCATGTTGCCAAGGCACTTCCTTTTCCATGTCAGGGGTTTATATATTCATCTGACCTCTTGTCTACTGTAATGCTCTTCTGAGGAGTTGGCAGGATGAGCAGCTGCACCAAGTAAGCCCTAGCATCAAGGCTAATGCCTGGCTTTGCCTCTGCTGCCAGTAGCATGACACCCAACTCTACCCTATGAAGTGCTGCTGCCCAGGGTGCAGTCGTGTTATGCCTCTGTCAGACGGCTATTGGAGCTGAGGGAGGAGGATAGAAAAAACAGAAATAATGTTAGGGAAACTGACTTCTCAGGAATAGGGACCTCAGAAAAAGGAAACATGAAGGACCAAAGCAGAACAGGCCAGTTGTTCCTCCTGGTATGGGGGGTGGGGAGTGGACTGTAGGGAGGTTCCCCAAAGAAGATAACTTAAGTGAGTGTGGAAGGAAGCACTGACTGGAAGAGAGTAGGCTGCTTTGGAAGAATAGTTGTCCCCCTCTCCCCAGTTCATTCTAGTTGCTTAGCTGAATCTTCAGCATTTTGATACCCTAAGATCAGAGATTGCTATGTTCACCTAAACTTCCTGAAGTCAAGCCCTTCCTCTTCTTTGAGAGGTACAAAGATTCTAAATTTCAGGTATAGCTCTGCAAGGCTAAGTACAGACAGTCAAAAACCCTGAAGCTGAAAAGATTCAATCTTTACTAGTTAGTCTAAGCTGCATAGATTGAACCAATGAGCAAGTGAACAGGAACTCACTTTTGATTCCAAAAATGCAGTCACATGCCTGCAGTGGCCAAGGCCAGAAGCCAGGGGACAATAAAGCACCCCTCCCTGCTAGGATGGAGAAGACAGCTTGGACCAAGTCTAGCCCACCCACTCTGGGAGGGGAAGTTTGCACAGGTGGTACAACGCATCTTGGAATGCTACAGGTATTGTTTGGGTAGAAGAACAGAAACCAAAGTTCAGGACACTTGTGTTAAGCAGTGCTAGAAAAAAATTAAGAGATGTTGTTTCATTATGTTTACTTAGTAAAGATTTAATTGCAGAGATGCTGAGCTGACCCCTTATTTATTACAGTATAAAATCAGACGTGAGAGGTCATTCTATGGCACTAAATGCTTTGGGCAGACTTGTTCTATGAACTTGGTTCCCCTGCTGGGTAAATTAATTATGTGATTGTCTCTGCTTGAAATTAACACAGTCCTACCCTTTTCACATGAAGAGATCAAACCCTCCCATGTGACTTGCAAATTACTCCTCTAAATGAAGGTCCTGCTAGAAATAATTAGTTTTCTTTGGTATGAGATGCTAGTGTCATCCTTCTTCAGCATTTTGGAAGATTTTATTCTGTTCTTTTCTGAATCAAGGCTTTATGAAGATTAAATAGAAAGTGTAAAAAATATGTAGGATAAAAGATTTCTCAGCATAGAGCCTATTTCAAATTTACAAGACAAGTTTTACATGTTTCTATGTTCCTTCCCAGTGAGAATTAATGCTAGTTAAAAATTTTCTATTGAAATGGGTTTTTGGATTGCAGCTGGATTTTCAACTAACTGTGCCCGTTTTCTGTAGGAAAGTTGATTTTTTTTTCCATTTAAAAATAATTTAACTAAATGTCTAGTTTTCAGATGAAAACTGAAATACTTTGTTCAAAGAGGTGCCGCAGTACTTCACATGTCTATTACTTTCTGAGGTCCACCTCCCCAAAAAGCCTTGAAGCCTCATTATGAATTGTCTCAGTTCACTGAGACAGATAAAAGAGTATTCAAAAGGACGAAGGCGGTTCAGAAAAATGGTATTCTAGATGCTATAGCTTGGAAAACATACTAATGTGGGTGAGGGTTGAATTGAATTGACATTCACTTTGCTTGTGGCTCAGACTGGACTCCCAAGAAATCCCCCTTCAAGTGCCCAGAGCTATAGACCTCTGGGGATGAAAATGTTTTATGCCTCTGTGAGGCATAGATATAGGTAGCTATTTCTGAGCCCTGGGCAAAATGGAGTAAAGCTGGACACAGAAGAACAGGGGCAGGCAGAGTCTTACCTGCAAAAGCATGGGCTCACCCAGAGGATGGAGGCTCCCACTGCAGGGATCAGAGACAGATGGCCTTGTTACACCTTACACTGTAATCCACACATAAGGTAATTAGCTTAGTGTTGTTTGGCTTAGTGGAACAGTCGCACCTTAAAGCAAAAAAAACATCTCTGACTGCCCTTCACCTGCACAGCTGTGACTTGCCACTAGAGGCTTGGTGATCGGGGGCAGGACTAGGAGCCTATGTAAAATGTTTCTTAGTGCAAATGAAGTCAATGCCCTCAATCACAATGTTTTCACATTTTTCACTTTTCACATTTTAGTCTGTTGTGGAAGAAGAGGAAACAGAATTGAGGCAGCCAAAGACTTAAAAAGTTATCTGGGTGATAATGGCCTGGCACCCTGAATGTAGTGGTGTGCCTAAATTCTTTGCTTCACTGCAATCTAAGCAGCCAGCACTAATTAATACACTAGGGGCAGAACCGGCTTGCAGTTTCCAACAGGCAGAGTGAGTGCCACAGTTTTGGAGCAGCCAGCAGCCACTGTACCTTCTGCCACCACCAAGACTGGCTTGCTACTTGAACTCTGAGGGACCTGATCCCTTTTGTCTCTGGAGCCCGTCCCCTGGTACTGCTGGCAGCTGGCCTGCTGGCTGACTGGGTACCACCTGAGCTCAAAGGGGCAAAATACTTTTTTCCTGGGGAGATGATACCCCACATCACTGCCAGTGAGAGCAGCAAGTTAGTCCACGCAGCATCAGGAGGCACTGAAACTGCTGGGCACTCTGTCCAATGTCCCTGGAGGGCAAGACAACTTACCTGGCCCTGTTGTGACCTAGTGTTCCTGCTCACCCTGACTCAGGAGGGGCTACTGGATCCTGGGATGCTGGAGAACATCAACTTGGGTGAAACAGCTATAGAGAGTGACCACACCTTAATGGAACAGGAGGAAAATTTAGCAGATTAGAGATAATCCTGCCCTGGAGTGTCATAACTTTAAGCCAAATAACAAGCACTTTAAACTACTTAAAGGTGTTAATGTGCAGCCAGTCCAGGGATTAAGAGCTCCAGAAGCCACCTAAATTTACTATGTAACAAGACCCAGAGTCTCTTCATCAGCCTTTATTCTTCCCCCATGGGAGATACATAGATTGTAAGGGACTGAAAAGGCCCTCGCAAGATCATTGGGTCCAGTGTCCATGCAGTAGGCAGGAAAGACAACTGTGGTCAAGTGACTCCAGCAAGGTGACTGTCCAGTCTCCTCTTGAAGATTTCCAGGGTAGGTGATTGCACCACTTTTGGAGGGAGTTTATTGCACAGTCTGGACTGTGCAGAAGTTTGAACTGTGAAGAAGTTTTTCCTAGTGTTACCACTAACCATTACTCGTGGTTTTCCCCTAGGGTGACTCGTTGAACAGTTGTTGCTTCGAACTCTTGATTTATTCCCCTGATGTAGCAGTAAGTTGATACCAAGTCCCCTTTTAGCCTTGTCTTTTTTAGGCTGAAGAGACCCAAGTCCCTCAGCCTCTCCTCGTATGGTCTGACTTACAAGTCTCTGATCATATCCGTGGCTCTTCTCTGGACTCTCTCAAGTTTTTCCATACACTTCTTGAAGTGCAGTGGCCAGAACTGGACACAGTACTCCAGCTGCAGTCTCACTAGTGCTGAGTACAGTGAAAGAATCACTTCCTAGGTTTTACATGAGATGCATCAGTTGATACATGCCAGAGTATTATTTGTCCTGCTGGCTACCTCATCACACGGATGGTTCATGTGCATGTAATGGTCAATTATTCCCCCTCGGACTTTTTTGGTCATGGTGCTAGTCAAATTGGCACCACTTAGCTTGTAGGTATATTGGAGATTGTTTGCCCCCAGATGGAGCACTTTACACTTCTCAGTGTTGAACTTCATCTGGTTCCAATTTGCCCAACTCTCCAGCCTGTCCAAGTCCACCTGAATCTGCAGCCTATCTTCAGACAGGACCACACTCCTCCATAATTTGGTATCGTTCACAAACGTGGCCAGTGAACTCTTCATCCCCATGTCCAAATTATAGATAAAGATGTTGAAAAGCACTGAATGAAGCACAAACCCGTGAGGGACACCACTGACCATTTCTTACCAGGACAACACAGATTCATTCATTAGAACTCTCTGGGTCCTACCCCGCAGCCAGTTTCCTACTCACCTAACTGCTGAGCAGTTAATCCCACAATCCTCCAATTTTCCCATGAGAACATCGTAGGATACCAGATCAGAAGTATTTGTCCAGGTGGTGAGATAGGTGATCATAGAAGGAGATGAGATTGGTAAGTCAAGATCTGCCTGTGACAAAGCCATGTTGGCTGTCGTTTAGAATCCTACCCTCTACAAGCGCAATGCACATAGACCCCTTGATGAGTTTTTGAAGGATTTTCCCTGGGATATAAGTTAGACTGATTGGTTTATAGTTGCCCAGGTACTCCCTCTTCCCCTTCTTGAAGATGGACACAATATTGACCCTTCTCCAATCCTCAGGAATCTCCTCTGAACATCACAAGTTTTGAAAAAGTTTACCAGGGGTCCTGCAATGACCAGCTCCTTCAGTACTTTCAGGTGGAGTTAGTTTATCTGGTCCTGCTGACTTATAAATGTCTAGCTTTACTAGTTGGTCACACATCAGCTCAATGTCAGCAGTAGAAAGGCAGTCATTCCCACCGTCCCCCTGTGAGTCTGTATGTTTTCCCCTTGGTTTGATGGAATACCAAAGCAACGTGAGTATTTGCAACAGCACCTTCTGAGTTGGCCTTCTCACAACTACTGCTGTGGAACAATGTTGTAAAAGCCTTAATTCAGCATCAGGTGTAAGAGGATGAATACAATAGTTGTTGACCACACTACAGGGGCGGGGCAGCTGAAGAGGAAATTCCTGCTTCTGGTCTGCACAACTAACAGCCTCCAGAGGAACCTGTGCTGAGCACAGCCTCCTACTGCTAGTTTACTGTCCCTTTATACTGTGAGGTGATGCACTACAAGACAACAAAGCTTAACTCAGAAATATCTTGCAGCTCCTCAGCAGGTGTCAATTATCAAGGCTTCATTGTAGTCACTAGAATTATGATAGTTTACATCAGCCAAGGATCAGCTTCAATGAATTTACTCAGCTTAGAAGTCATTACTTCACACTAGCCAAAAAGCCACCATGATCAGATTGCTTTCTGTTCCTTTCCTCAAGCAAGGAACCAAAATTAATTCAAGGAAAAGTCAATGTTCCTGCTTTTTATGCTGTCTTCTTTGCTATAGAGAGAATCATTCAGTAGGCATGCCAGAGAGAGAAATTTCCAAAGAACAGTAATGCCCCTCAAACTCTATATTGTAAACTCAGGTCTGGCACAGCTGGAAATATAGGCTGCATATACACATGCTCAGGGGTTGGGAGGTGAGGGTGGGACTTTTTTAATTAGAGTGGTTCCTGGATACCTCTATAATTAAAATGCTGCAACTTCACCTGTATTAAGTCACCATATGTTTAAAAATGACTGCTGGATGCTTTAACTAAAGCTCATTCAACAAGCTTTAGTTAAAGCACCTCAGAGGCCATTTTTAAACCCATGCAGGCTTAATTTACATGCTGCTGCAGCCATGCTAGAACATTTTGATTAGATTAATTAAGCGATTAATTGAGTCTGCTCCAACACATTCTAATTAGAATGCACTGGAGCACATGTATAGGCACCCATATTTACCAAACTCTTATCTGACTTTGTGACTGCAAATTAGCAAAGAATAAAAACATCCCCTAGGTACATCTGCACATTTGTGCAGGGGTGGATCCTAAAATTTCAAACAGGGCTTTAAAAATGTAAGATAAAAAAATCAAAATTGCTTCACAAAAGCAAAGTGGAGATCATTAGATGTACTAGGAACATAAAGGTTTGCCAGTAACAGTGATACAGTTCTTTCCTTTCTGGAAAAATGTGAATTTCCCATTAGCTTAAGAGGTGTGCAACAACATGTTGTTTTTTTCTGGAGAATGGCCAACACTAGCACTTGTTAGATAATGTAAAAAGCAATATAATGGATTCACTGTTTCCCTGTATGCACTGAACTGAGAAGGGAGTAGAGATACACAAATAGAAAATGGATGCATTTTATTTATAAGTTAAAAGCATATCAAATAGAGCATTCAGATTTCTATGCAGCACCTATATGTAAACAGAGGGAGAGCGCCTCCTATTAAAAATCCTTGCTGCATAGCTTACCATGGAAAGTTACAAAAAACATTGTTTCCCCAGGTAGATAATTTTGCACAAACTCCTAAAGATCAAAGTCAAGTCAAAACATAAATGGCATCTGAGCTGACAAGGCATCTTAACCACTCAAGAGTCCCAGAGGCAGCCCTAGAGCCAACAACATGATTGCCTGTGGAACTGCCAAAGGATCCAGATGGCAGCACTGAAAGAAGAACTGTGCGTTGACAAATGTTCAGACAAAGACTCATCTGTGGCCTGTGTTTTTGTGTGTGTGCTGCTGATGCTGGTGCCAGAAGAAGAATGATGAGAAAAAAGGGAAAGAGTGTTTTTCTATAGTGGTTTCAAGGTCCAGACTCAGTCTTTAAACATTCAAAAATCCCAAGTGAATGGATAAAGGGGAAGGAGCAACAGTTTCCTATGAAAATTCATTGGCTTTACATGACAGTGGCTTCTGTGCTCAAAGTAAAAATAGTATTATTACAATGCACCGACTCTGTGAAGGGATGGAAGAATAAATGGCAGAATGGAAGCCTCCTTACACTCTTCTCTACCCCTCACCACTGAGCAGCTCAAGGGTCTTGCAAATCTAGACCATTTTAGCATTAAACTAAGCTATGAACTTAACCATTGTAAGTGCTAGGGTAACACTATGTGGATTTTTGGGGAGCATTGAATCTGCAACTGAATAAAGGCTTTACCTGTGGCCTAGCAAAAGCTGCTGACCGCACAACAGAATGATACCTAAGCCAGCCACTTGCTTATGCTAAGAAACCATCTTAACTGTGTTAACCATTTTTCTGAGAAAAAAGCAACAAGTAAGTCTGTGCAAGTCTGTGTGCTGTCAATGAGGTAAAGTTTCTGAAAGAATCTGGAATGTGGAAGATGGTACAACATGAGACAGAAAAATAGACTGGAATGTGAAAAAAACAACACGTAATTGGTAACAGAATCCAAAATAAACATATGGAAAAAGGTGAATGGTGATTGGTGAAGAAGACTGCTGAAGCTTCCAGGTTTTCATCAAAGTCTGCCCATTGACTGAAAAAAAAGAGTCAAAGTCTTAGACGTGCTCATAGCAAAAAGGCATATAAATGAGTAAAATGCATAGACAATTACATGTTAATGAAGCAAACGGTAAACAGAGACGGAGCTTGAGATGGGAGGAGAAATGGGTGGAACAGAAGGAGGGACAGAGGTGGAATGAATGTTAATGAGTATAAATCAAAGGGTATAAATGTAGGAAAAGACTATTGTTCACGGTGGCTCCCCAGTTTGTTGTTTTTTGGGGAGCTAGTCCAAAGCTGTCTCCATTCTGAATAAAGCTGTTGTGATCAATGTGTGCACATAGCATTTGCTCCCTGTCTGTTCTGGCTAATGAGTAACAGAACCCATGAGCGATTGGATCGTTGTCTCCCTAGTTATTGGGCACTGCACAGAGTCAGGATCTAACAGTAAGCCTCAGAGACAGGCAAAGGCAAAGGCTATAATAGTAGTGTTTTTTACTATTATGCATCAAAACTTAGTAACATCTACATAAATATATGAGACTTGACATATACTTATATTGAAAGCCCTTTCCACCATTCTAGCAACTTAAAGGGCCTTAAAGTAGACATAAATGTTATTCACAGAAGCAGACCAGTGTAAATTAATGTCCATGTAAATCAGGGTGGCCAACCTGCAACGTGTGCTACATATGGCACAGGCAACTTTTGTGTGGCACGCAGCAGATCAGGTAGAGGGCAGGCAGCACAACAGTAGATAGAGCAGGGAGCAGAAAACAGAGCAGCAGATTGGGCAGGTAACACAGATCAGGGAGTAGAAAGCAGAGCAACAGATCGGGCCAGGGAAGGGGATCAGAATGGCACTAGGGTAAGGTGTGGGGTCTTCTTTGTGACATGTCTGCCAAAAAAGATTGGCCTCTGATGTTGTAAATGTAAGTTGAGTCCCGGTATTTTGCAGAAGCAAGGTATTTAAGAAGGAAGGATGGATATGCATGGTTCCAGTTCTTCTTGCACCAAAACCTATTCCCCCAGGAAATCTAGTGTTAGGAAGCATCAATAAGAATAAACTTCTTACTAGACAAGGCTGCAGTATCTACAGCCATAACAAAAGCTGTATGTCAGAAGAGTACTTTTGTAGACAATGTAATCCTTACACCACAATGGTGAATCTCTAGAAAGGAGGCTTATAGGACGTGCACATCTTATCTCAGCTCTGCCAGGCTTCTCTCTAACATCTTGCTGAGATTACTGAAGAGTAACTCACATGTCCTATTACAGTGGCAAATCTTATCAAGCTGGCGTGCAATGTCATGTTTCATTCCATCCATACTGACATACAGTGAACTAAATCCACTATTTAACTCAACTATACACATTTATTCTAAAGTCACCGAAAAAAATGGCCATATTTTCTTCCAAAGCCCATGAAAATAAAGTTCAAATCATGCTTCTGTTCTATTGTGTAGCAAATTGTCTATTAGTTACATCCATGTAACTAATTCAGAATGCATCTGTTCTTTACAAATATTTTCATATTTAAATATCTAAATCCCTTTTCTGAGGATTTACACTTCAATTAAGCAACCTGGAAACATCCCGGTAAGTAATGGTGTAAAAGCCACATAACCTTTCCCATCAAGGGCTACTTAAACTATAAAAAATACATTCATCGAGTCTTTGACATAATGATTCAGGGATATCAGAAGACATTAAGGTTAAGTTGGATTGTAGACTGTCAGCTCCTGTGGCATATCTTGACACAATAGGATACACTCGTCAAATGTTATTAGAGATCTTGTTCTTTTCCAACAGATGAGATCAAGACAGTCATTTGGAAGACACAATAATCTTATAATTTTTAAAATGGAAGCCTGAAAAATAACTGTAGCACATAGTTTAAAACCCATTTTAAGTGGAGTTTTGCAATTTATGATAAAGAATAAAACATTCTACATAGAAAGTTAGTATTGTAGTAATTTGAAAACAAAAAGAGGCCAGAATTTTTGAAATGCTGCAGTTTTATAATAAATTACATATAACTTTTTTTCAGAAAAAAATTAAAACCTAAGTTAAAAGAATGTTAAAATGTGCATGCCAAGCAGTCAAACGTTAGGAAATTACTGCATTAAAGTGCCCCTGACAAAGTTAGCTTGAGACCCCTGTATGCATATAAAAGATAATTTTCCATCATTGCAGAAACTCTATGGCACAAACCAGGATAGAACCCCTACTCCCACATCCCAACCCAGGACACAGAGCATAAGTGAATGACCCGTTCTTCTCCTGGCAACTCTCAACCCTTTCACTGTCTATACTTAATACTGAACTGAGTATAGCTCCCAGAGAAGAAAAGTGTGCTTATGTAATTAAAAACTGAATTGTACCAAATGATCACAAATTGAATTTAATTAAGATTGGGCAGGCGATTTTATTGTCATCCCTTACCTTTCAGATTTCTGAGTTTGCTCCCTAATTTCCTAGACTTAAGTGAAATGAACTAAAACAATTTTCATTATGTAAAATCATATAAGACCTGCATGGATGATCACTAAATCCACAGTGCTTGAGATAAAAAAGTAAATGGTAGCAGAAGCAAGTTATTTCCCCAAGTGGACCAACCACAAGAAAAGGACCACACATTTTGTCAATGGCTTATATAACTTTTTACTCAACATGAAATTATAACTATCCAAAAGGAAAAATAATGTAGGTATTACTATTTTAGCTATATGTAGACCCATTCATTTTCAAAAGCAATATGGCTAAGGTCTTGTCAACCCTTAGAAGGGTTTACTGGAGAGCCATACTGGCAAGTCTGAGTAGCTGAGATGCAGTTTACCCAGCAAATGAGTTCTTTTTCAAAATGAAATAAGATTCCCAAGCAACATTGGTGAACACAGATGAAAAAAAATAGGGTCTGTGCCCTGGGTGGCAGCAGTGGCAGCAGCAGCAGGGATTTGGTCAAGAATGAGTGCCCAGGCCTGGTGCTGGGGTCGGTCACCACTGATCACATTATCATTGAAAAAAAGGACATTTTTGCCAGTGTATCTGTCTCAAATGCTAGGCCTTTTTCTGGCATAGCTATTTCAGGTAGAGATGTGAATTTTTTTCCCACACTGCTAATCTACATAGCTATGCCAGTAAAATTTTCTAATACAGACTTTCGCAAAACCTCTCTCAGTAGATGAAACATGGGTTGTATTCCCAATTCTGCCAGATGTGGCGTTGTGCAATTTACCAGTTCCCAGGCAATGGTAGTGAGCAGACCCAACCCAAGGATAGGGTGGTTTTTCTTCATCTTTCTCCACTGAGGGAACCTTTTCCAAGCTGACAGAACTTGTTCAATATAGCCAGAGTTTCTCTGCATTTAGCAGGATGGGCAAAACAAGGTGGCCCTCCTACAAGTTCACGTTACCCCACAGTTGAGAAACAATGTTTTAGGTCTTTGTCTCCAAATTTCTAGAAAGCTGTATCCTCCATTGGGAAAACGGAGACAATTGTATATCTCAGGCAGTCTTGTCAGGTATTAAAAGCCTACGTATTTATTTGCATATGCCTGTGCTTACAACCACCGATAAGTATAATGAAATAGTTATTAATAATGCAGCGCTGCCAACATCAGCTGTTCAAAAAAGATGAGATTAAAAAAATAAATAAATGTGGGCTTCTTTTTATTTGCCTTCTGTTTTTTCAGCCCAACACACATGTTCCATGCTATCAAGCTTTTCTGCACTAATTTACTTACAGGAAATTTCCTTACAAGCCCTGGAACTAGGGTTGAAATAAGAAACAGCAGATGCTGCAAAAGTTGGCAATACTAGTGTTGACATTTCAATTATTATCATTGGCATCTGAGTTGGTACTTATTAAATCAACAGGGCAATTCACTGCTCAGAGTCATTGTTTCAAGTGATCTGTCAACTCAGGCAGATGTTTCTGTGTTGGTTATGCTCAGTTCATAGAACAACTAGAGACTGAATATAGGGGAAAAGATAGCTCAAGGAATGAAGCAACAACACATTTACACTGATGTCATCAGTGGTGTAAGAAAGTAGCAGACATATGATATAACCCTCTAAACCAAGATCATTTTGTCCAATCCAGTAGGCAGGGGTAAAAGTCACCAGGCCAGATCCTCACTGAAACGTTCCCCATGGGCTGGATCCAGATGTGATAGGAAAAGTGGGATGAGCGGAAGTAGTAGCATGAGGGGCAGTGGCCTCTGTGGTTAACAAAGCTATCACTTGCTCCCTTCCAACAAAACATTGTAAATGTGCCTTCCTCCAATTTCTGGCCTCTATCAGGACCATAGGCCAGATATAGTCCATAGGCCTTAAGTCTCACATCCCTGAAAGAATCAAGCACTCCCATTATATGTTACACTGGTTTAGGGTGTTTTTTTTCCCATCTGCCTCCATCTAAGACAGATTATTAATTATAAAGACAAATTACTAATTTCCTCTCCCACTAAGGTCAGAATTGTTGCTTTAGTGCTTTAGAACAGGCTATAGAACTGGTAGCCCATAGGCTGCATGCAAACAGTCAGAGGTTATTTTGTAGCCCAAGGCTCCCACCCAGACACTGATCCCCCAATTACTGTAGCTGTTGCAGCAGCCTAGGTCTGCAGGCTCCCTCTCCCTCCAGCTACCAATCCTTGTCCTGTCTCAGGGACCAGGGCACCATGGTGCAGCCTCTGGGGCTAGGCATGCCTATGGCCCAAGGCACCCATGTGGTGTGGTACATCAGGAGGAGAGGAGCCAGGGGTGGACCAGGAGTCTGTGGCTTGTAGTGATGGAGCTTGATGGCATACAGCTCCTGCTAGTACTATTCATGGGGCATCTAGCCCCCGACCACTTAGAAGTTGGACAACCTGCTTTAGAATAAAGTGAGGGAAGGTGGAAGAAGTGGCAGCTGCTGTTGTTGAACACATCCTGGACAGGGAGCTCTAACTTACAGGAAACATAATAAGGGATAAAACAGCAGGTTCACTGTGGCTGCATGCAAGCAGCTCTGGGGGACCTGAGTCTCTAAAAGGAAAGGGGGTGTCTATATATTTCATAGAGGGTGGAATTTGGTAGAATTGGGGGACAGAGGAGAATAGATAAAAATTCCCAGTTCAAAATTTAGACATTACAGACATTCATAAAATGACTGTTTGGTTACAGCCTAACACTACAGTTACCAGAAGTCTATTAGGACCAGACAGTTTCCACGACAATGCCCTCTACACATGGGACTTTCTGCAACTTGGCCTTTGCATAACTGGGCTAAGTCTTGAGAGTGCTTATCTGCTTGGCTCCTATGTCTCACCGAAGCCTTGACATGATTCACATAATAGGCATTCATTTACCAATCTGACTTGCCTGATCCGCCAGGCATAGTTTAAGCATGTCTAACCCCACATATAACATGACCAAAGGAGTAGGCAGCTACCACCCTTAACCCATTAATTCAATGGGTAGGGGACTTGTCCAAGATGAAAGAACCTAGGTCTCTCCTCTGCCCGAGGGATTATGAACCCATTTCTTCCATCTTCCCTGCTACATGTGGTGGACTACACTAAGTGTTTCCTGTTAAAGTTATTCCACTTCATATACTATAATCAAATAGTAAATGGAGTACAACCTCGAAAGATTTTAAAGAAGTTCAACATCTCTCCCAAGTTTGCATTCCAACTTATTTGTGATACTTTATAACATGTTGCAAAGCAAATGGAACTTGTCCAATACTTGGCAATTCCAAAGCATCATAATGCCAATGGATAATTAATTAGAACAGAGTTTAAGGGTTTTTGAAAGCACATATTTCTAGAATTAATGGGCAAAAATTAATCATGTCTGTCCCAGATACTTAAAAGATAATTTTATACATTGCATCAAGTCTTCCAAGTGATCTGGAGGCAGCTGTAAAGCAACTTAAGTGACCATTATAACCTTGGAACAATTAAGCAATGTCCCTGGTTCTTATGAACAGCCTAATCACAAAAGTTGTACTACCTTTACTATACTAGTAATGAAATGCTCCCACCCCTACTATTCATAGATGATTCATAGATGTTAGGGTCAGAAGGGATCTCAATAGATCAAGTCCAACCCCCTGCATAGGCAGGAAGGAGTGCTGGGTCTAGATTACCCCAGCTAGATGCTTATCTAACCTCTTCTTGAAGACCCCCAGGGTAGGGGAGAGCACCACCTCCCTTGGGAGCCCGTTCCAGACCTTGGCCACTCTAATCTACTATAGATTATTATAAAGTACCTCTTTGTGTATTTTTATAGATATATCCACAGTCATCAGGGACTTTTACCAGTACAGCTATATCAATAAAGGAAATAACAACCTAAATGACAAAGTTGCACTAATAACGAATTCCATGTAGATCGGTTCTTAACAAGGGATTAACAAAGGGGATTAATAAAGATTTTAACAAATTGATATTACGTTTAGTGGAAACTTCTCTATTTACCCTATAGTTTCGTGAAGGGGTCATATCATGCCTCTCTGGTATGTCTCAAAAGATAGCACCATATATATATCCAGGGAGAGATTCAGTAAAGGATGTAAGTATCTACAAATGGGTGCTGCTTTACTTAACTTTAAGTGTCTGGGTCCTAGAGTTGAGTCCAGAACCCAAAGCCAAGTGCCTAGGGTCCATATACATCAATAGGGATATTTAAGCACCTCACTAGCAGCTCACCACACAGAAAAAAAGGCAGCTTCCTACAACTAACCAATGTGAAATGCTAAGGACAGAGGTATTCTTGAAATCCTAGTTCTTCTGGAGCCTACACACTTGAATCAGTGGCCACAATGAAGGAGCTTGGGATCCAGATTCCAGAACCCACTCTTGTAAGTATGTGTCTACAGGTATCCTTCAAAAGAACTGAGCAGTATGCCTGTGAAAAGCAGAAAGTATTCGCTTCGGATTTGGATTCAGTGATTTGGAGGGACAGTGATTCAATTCAGTGATTTGAATCACTGTCCCGATTCGATTCAGCTGAATCAAAATCCAAAGATATTTGACACCAACTCTTATTTGGACATAGACTATATAGGCAGGCAGAGCTGGTGGGAGCAGCTGGGGGAGCAGCCAGAAAACCACTGGCTTGAGTTGACAGACTCAGGAAAAAATGTAACTCATCCGGCTGCTCCCCCAGCTGCCCCCTTGCTGGGGTGAGGCAGGCAGTGTTGGCAGCCCCAGGAGAAGCCACAGGAGCTGGGGGAATGATTGGGAGTTTGTGGGAATGATTTGGGAGCTGGGGGATAGAATCAAGAACAAGGGAATCAAAATGGGAGCTGGTGAGATGTCCCTGTTCATTCCCGCAGCCCCCAGTCATTTCCCACAGTTTCCCAATCATTCCCCCAGATCCCCAATCATTGCCCCCAGTCCTCATGGCTTCTCCCAGTCCATTACTGCCAGTTGTTTTGTTACTGATCTGTCAATTGACCCCTGTTTTATCCTTGAGTGGATAAAAAGTGCCCGGCTTCTCAGGCCTGTAGGGCACTGAAGGAGGGGCAGGGCTGCAATCTAACCTGAAGACCGCAGGGAACCAGGACTATGCATGGGTTTAGAGTTAATTAGTGTGTGTTTGGTTGAGTTCATAACTGTAAGAGTGTGTGCGTGTGCGTGTGTGTGTGTGTGTGTGTGTGTGTGTAAGTTGATGATTGTAAGTTGCAAATTCTTTAGTAATATTATGAAACCTATACGTAGTTAAGATTCGCTGAGTGTCCTGGCTCTCTGCTGTGTAGGAAGAGGAGGGGAGCTACATACAACTAGGTAGACATGCCTTCCACAACATACCTGCACCTGCTAACCATCACTGTATTTGGAGAGGGGGTACCTTTCTGCATACCACATGGGTTACACTGGGTTACTTTTTTAACCTGAAAATTGGGGATTATTGTTTTTAATCAGAGAAAATCAGGATCCTTGGTTATCACTATGCAAGTAACTGCCAGTCAGGACATCTAATATATGAATGGGAAGAAGAATGGAAACAAGGGACTATTGCTATGTGTACATGTTTGTTAGATACAAGTCACAAATTCAGAATATATGCTACACACCTCTGAAATGAGTGAACTTGAGTCAGTGCAAGGGAGGGGTAAGCAATTATTTGGGTCTGAGAGTGACATAGAGAGTTTGATTGGTTGCCGTGGCCCGGGTCAGCACTGTCAGCCTCTTCCAGCCTCACAACAACTCACTAAAATTCCCTATGGGGCTGTGGGCAGATGGGAGCACTGTTCAGGAATGGAGAGGGAGGGGGTGGGAAGGACTGAAATCTCATGCCCCTGCCTTCTAGGCTGTAGGGGAGTAGGGCATGTGCATCTTGTGTGAAAGGGGGGATGCCTGGGCGTGAGGTACTGGAAGCCTGCTGAAGAGTGGGCAACACATGCAGCAAAGCTGCTCCTACTGCACTTGCGTGGGGCTGAGTCCCACCCACTCACACCAGGGCAGCCCATGCCACGCTCCCACCAATGTCCACTATCTGGCTAGGTGCTGCTCTGCGACCCCTGCTTCCAGTTCCAGGATCTGGAGCTGGAGCCCCAAGCACCTGCCAGGAGTGGTGTGGCATGGTGTGGCAGGAGCAAGAGAAGGAGCTGCTGCTGGAGGCAAGGGGCACAGAACAGCACCCAGCTAGCTGCAGCCACCCTGGGAACAGTCTGATGAAAGCTGCTCCTGCTCTTGCCCCAGCACACAGCGTCTGGTTCTAGCTCCCAGGAAGGCAGGTGGGAGCTGAAGCCAAAGCTCTGTTGCTGGGGTAGGAAACACCCAGCTGAAACTGCTCATCTGCCCACCCAAAATGGCGTGGTGTGCCATAGTATAACATGGTGCAGCAGGGGCAGGAGAAGGAGCAGCTTCTGGCAGTCTGTCCCTGGTTTGACTGCAACCAGCTGGGTGCTGTTCTGCACCCCCGGTCTCCAGTAGCAGCTCCTCCTCACTCCTGTCTCCACTGCGCCTCGCTGTTCCCAGCAAGTGTATGGGGCTCTGGCTTCAGATCCCAGCTGCCTTCCAATAGACAGCAGTTGGGAGCTGAAGCTGGAGCCTTTTGCACTGAGGTAGGAGCTGCCAGGGCAATGCATAGGGGGTGCACACAGGTGCACATCCATCCTCTGAGCATGGCAGTGCACCCCCTACAAAAAGGCCACTGCTCACTACTTCCCTGATGCCGCTGCCAACACCACCAGTGGCATCTGCAGACAGTCAGCTACCCATGCTAGCCACTGCCGACACTGCTGGTGTCATCTGCGGGTGGTCGCTGACCCCTGGTCAGCACTCATCACTTCCCCCAACACTGACAGTGCTGGTAGCATCTGTAGGAGCTCCTGCTTACCACCACTGTGCTCCCGCCACCATGCTCCCACCACTGCCATGCCCCTTAGCTGCTGGGGGCATGTGTCATTCATGGGAGCTTCCCAGCTGAAACTGTTCAGTGCAGCCCAGTGAAGTAAGGGCAAGATCAAAAGCAGGAACCACTACTGGAGGCTGGGGCACAGAGCAGCACCCAGCTGTAGCCACACCAGGAACAGCTTTGGCACAAGTGGCATGCTGTCTGGGTCCTAGGCCCAGTACAGATTGCCCTAGCAATACTGAATAGGACATGGCCCCATGTAGAGCACTGTGGGGGCAGCCGCAGACCAGATCCAGTCACCTGGAGGGCCATATTTGTCTTGTGAGCTGTATTTTGCCCACCCCAGCGTAAGGAATATATGACTGTAATTAGAAGAAATGATGCCAGGACTCTGTAGCAGAATGGATTAAATATATAAGAATGATGCGAGTTTTTGCAAGAAAATGTTTTATGTGAGCTTCTGGTTTAAGTATAAAATATTAATTCCCTTGCGCACACCATCCGTTTATGTTTTTCAAGTGACCTAGATAGTTATTTCCCTCTGGTTTCACATCAAAAGATCAATCATGACCATTTCTGGGAAGTTACTGATGAAATTGAAGCATTCTTGTTAGGCCTTAAGGCCTAAGAACATACTGTATTTCAAAATTTAATGTAATGAACCCAAACATTAAAATGTTATAACGTAAAAATAATCCATTATAACTATGAAGACCTCATTAACTGAAACATACCAAATTTGTCTATATACCCAGAACTAGTTTCAAGTCATTTAAATTGCAAAGTTTAAAAAAGATAGTTGTATATTGAGGAAAATTAATGGCCAAAACAATATATAAAACAAAGCAAACATTGGTTTTCCAAGTACTGAAACTAATAGACCAGAATTTAAAAGATAAAGCTAGTACACAACTGGGTATATCTCCCCAGCAAAACAAACAGACATTTATTTTGAAATCAGTGAAGAACAAAGAATTTCTGATAAACACTTATTCCCTGTGCATGGAGTAAATGGCAACTTAAAAGTAAACTTGTCAATTAGTTTGACTAAAATTAATTTAAAATTTGGTTATTTAAGAGAGATAATGTCTCTGTCAGCCTGTCTTTGTCCTGAATAGCGTTAATGGTGTGAATAATGGTGTTAATAATGAAATAATAGATTCTAACTTTTCCTCCAAAGATTAAAAGCAGAGACTCAGGAACTGGACTTCTTCCTTCTCCTTTTCAGAAATTAATTGTTTCTACAACCACTATAGCAACCAGTCTATATAAACTGGTGAGCAAAAATAAATTTTGTTTCCCTATATTGGAGGCCTCATACCTAATGGGACTCACCACAAAGTAAATCAATATGCAACTTTTATAGCTTGTAAACCTTGTAATATTCACATAAAGTCACTTGAAATATCTCATGAAAACATAAATTGTTTTATGTTTTATCCATAATACGGATATTTTAATTTACTTTAGTGCTAATTGATTCTAAATGTCATGATTTTAGGTGAATGGGAATATGTACTTTTAATTGTAATACCTCATTCATAGGCTGATGCAAAAATGTTTGTCTTAGGTACAGTATTATGTACTGATAAGTTTGGGGTATTGAAAGTATGCACATGAAATACAATTAAAACAGGTATCTAGGGCACTAACTAATTACTAAACAAAATAAAGGAGGAGCAAAGTCAAATAATGTATCATGCATTATGCCTAATTTAACTTTATTGCATGTTCTTTGATCATGTTGATTTCAGTCTTCTATAAGATATTCTGAAAGACTGATCCCAAGTTCTTGGTTCCTAGCAATCAAGATTTGATTTGAACACCAATGATAAATTTTATTCCAAACACCCTGGATGTGAAAGAAAAGTTGAGTTAAATCTTGTATTTATTGCACTTCTTAATATCTTACTTTTAAATGCTTAAATATTCCTTTTAAGCAGAATTCTGGAAAAACCTTCAGGCTGTTTTGATGCAGCCCTCTATCCTCTGCATAGTTCACATTACTTTACACATCGTAATGCTCACACACAGTTATTGCTATCTGACTAATATGCCTCCCCACCCCCCTGCCCCCAACTTTAGATGACAATAATAAGTTTAGATGATGGAAATATTTTGAATTCTTTGATAGCAATTAAAAACTCATTTGCTAGATTGGTAGGTAAAAATAAATTATATGAAGTTCTTTTGTGAGCAGTAGCTATACTATACCCATTAGAAATGGGTTAAATATGTATATTTTTAAAAATCACTAAAACACTAAATTTTGAAACCCATGAAGACTGTGAAAAACAAGAATATATTTTGAAACCAAGCACAGCAATGGCCAGTCTGGTAAAGCTAGCAATTCTGCCTCTTTAAATATTGCCTTATTACAAAATATGCATTTCCCAAAAAAGAAAGGCTCTTAAATGGCAAGGAATTCACTTTTCTGCCAAAAGTATCTTTGGGGTTAAATTTCTTCCTGCATCTGTGAAAGATGGACTCTGATTTATACTTTGCTACCATAATTCATTATCTCCAAAATAAAATACAAAAAGAAAATTTCACAACTGAGATATTTTAAGTATTTTAATCTTTAGGTCTAGGTGGATCATTTGCAAGTCCCAGTCAAAATCCCCAAACCTGGCTGCAACCAACAGTTAATATTTTTGAGGAAGTCAAAAAACAAAACAAAATGACTCCCCTGCCTTACTGCCTGTAGCAATTGGAGGGTGACAAATTCCTTTCTGGCTCCATGTGGCAACCAGCAAAGCCCGGAAGAATGGGAAAACAAAGTGCCCTTCACCATGCCCTGCAATCTGAAGACCGCAAACACAACTCCATCCATCATACACACTAACCAGAGCACCAGAACATTCATATTATATCATCCCATCCCCTCCTAAATTTTAACACTGCTTCTTTCCTAACTAAGCTGATTATGTAGCTCTGCTTCATGCTCTTGCTGCTGAGCATGGTGCTCTTCAGTTTCTACCTGTTCTGTGCTGCAGAGCTTTTCTCATGATCTCTCGGGGATCCACGAGTGGAGGGGAGGAGGTGGGGAGGGAGAAGTTCCTGAGCTTCCAACTCTTGGTCTTCATAGGGCTCTCCAGGCATTGCTACTCCTAGATCATCTCTAACCAGTGCTTACCTAATATTTTCTTGAAAACCTCGAGTGAAGGAGCTTTCACAGCTTCCCGGTGTAGTCTATCCCATTGTCTCCCTGTTCAACGTTGGAGTTCTCAAAATGAATTCCAGAGAAGCTACTTAAAGCTTTGTAAAGTACTTGTGGGTGGTCAGCAACAGGCAGGCTGATCCTATATTATCAGGTTTGCAAAAGTGCTGAGTTTGGTACTGGCACCATCATGCGGTGACCAGATTTTCAAATTAATCTCATCACCAAGCAGGTCCCAACAGTAGAAGAACACAAGTACTGTCTATTGCTCTGTTTAAAAACTGACCTATAGAGCTTATTTTCTTTCTTGTTTTCTGATGCTAAACCTTAGTGATAGGCAGGGATTCTGATTTTCTCTAATAGAAAAAATCCCCAATTTTCAGGTTTAAAAAAGTAACCCAAAATCCACATTTTTCCATGATTAAAATGAAACACCTCTAATACATAGACGTATATATAGCGGTATTTCATTTTAATCACAGAGAAATGTGGATTTGCTTTTTTTTAACCCCAAAATTGGGGATTGTTTTTTATCAGAAAATAAACAAGGTCCCTGCTCATCATACTTTCTCCCTTCTTCTCTCCTTTACATTCTTTTACCTTCCAAATTATCCTTTTTTTCTTCCCTTCAATCCTTTTCTTTCCATGACTTGGCTTCCTGCACAACAACCCCAAAATGTGGCTTGAATATTTAAAAGAAGGAACTAGGGCCTAACCTACTTCCGATGAGTAACAGATGAGCAAAGATTATAAATAGTAGGAAATGACTGCTTCAAGTTAATGTCAAGGTCAGATCTATACATTTCTTTGTACGGACTCTATCAAAGGTAGCAACTTTGTTGAGCTATATGAATTAAAGGAGTGTTACTCTGTATGTCTTAGAAAAATGGGGCAGGAAAACAGCATGGAAAGAGATGATGTAATGTGAATGTGTGGTCTCTGTACCACCTATACACAACACTATATCATCACAAATCACTGTGATCATGCTGGTTGGTTAATTCAATGTGCTTATAACAAAATTATCCTTATTAAAGGCCCAATTTTGGATGCACCTTTATAGATTTTGGGTAGTCCAGAGGCAATTTAAAAGATGAAAGGCTCCTATCCTCTCAGCTATAAATGCTTTCATACCATATCCATCACTGGTATTCAGAAGTCATTATTTGAGCCATTAAAGGAAATCATTGAACTTTCAATCACTATAACGTGAGTGTCATACACTCTTGGGGAAAATATCCAGGTCAGTAGCAACAAAGTTAAAAATGCTAGTTCTTTGTTTTCTTATCACATCATGAGCTAGGATATATTACATGCCCCTGTGGACTGTAAGTGAAATAGCTGATGTCAAAGCATCATCTTATTCTGCCTGCCCTTTGCTGTCTATTAGGGATGATAAAGCTACAAACCTAATGTGCTCTCTGATATCACTGGCATCTGTAGTTATTTAAAATAATAAAGATATGACTCTAGTAATTAATTCATTGCTGCTCAGAGAGTTCAGTAGAATTTTTTACAATAGTTCCTTCAGGGGCATACTGTACTGGTTAGTACAATTAATATCATTTTTATGATGTTAATTGATCTTTGAGCTAATAATAATTATGATAAGGATATGCTTGCCCTTCACTTAGTTTCTGCATTTATCACCTACCAAACTTTCTGTAAAATACCTTTTAGTATCTTGTCTCAGGTTATTGTTGCATGCAGATGTGAGGTGTTTGTAAAGACATTTTAAACATCAAAATGGTTACCTAACACTGATGCTATTGGCTTCAGGAAAAGTGAGGGCCTAGCTTATTGTATAATATCTATCCTATTGAACTTATTAATGTTCATGCACGCTAATAGAGATACTTATTTTATACATTTGGATTTTGATTTATAAAGATTTCTAGCTATAAATGCCTTGCAACAGTCTTTAATTATATATAATTAATTCAGACACACAAAAATATAAATAACAGAATGAACTTCCCAAGGTAAGATCATCCAAAATGAAAGAAATTACTCTCTCACTTAGGAGAATATCAGTTAGGGGATCTGAGGTCAGCTGAAACCAGCATGGCTTTATTCAAGCTTTAGTCCAATTCATGCATTTTCCATTTGTTCCATTACTAAACAGTATGCTGAACATGACAAAGAACTGCATCTAATAATAACTTAAACACCACTAGTGGCCTCCTTGTAGGTTAAACATGATGGCTGACAACTGAAAGTCCTATAAGGGCAATTATACAGAACTACTGTAAAGGGCATCTTGAAGAAGCACCTATTATGCCTGAAAGCTTGTCCACCAGCTCTTCCAATTATACAGTTGGTCAAATAGAGCTTTGCCATATTTTCTTACATATAACACATACCTTTTCCCCCAAGATTACCCTTCCCTCCAATATGGGGTTCATAAATTAAACAGGAAGCTGATTTGCTGACTGGAATAGAAGCACCCTGCTTCAATTCCTTCTCTATAGTAAAGAAGCTATTGCATTACTATTCAGGTAGGTGAAGGAGTTATTTGACTAAATGGCTCATTGCTCTTCATTCTACTACTGGTAACAGTTGTCTCTTTTTTTTAAAGGTCTTGATGTTCTACTAATCAAGATAACCTTTCTTAGGGCAATTTTGCTGCCTGCTAACTGCCCCTGGTCTCTTTCCTCCTATTTCACAGCCCTGGCAACTCTTTAGCTTTTTTTCAAAAATCATAGGTCCCCTAATACAGTCCAAACTTCAAAAGCATCTAGGATTTTAGCGTAACTTAACAGGAAAAGGTTGGTGAGTCAGCTGAAGTTTAGTCTCTGTCCCTGCTCTATGCAGCCCAACTCTGTGAAAATCATTATTTCTTTAGTTTTGCCTCTAAAAAACAAGGTACATATTATATTCAGGGACACATTATATGTGAGAAAATATGGAATCACAAAAACCCCTTCTTTCAAGGACTTCTTAGAAGAAAACAAGAAAAGTCACCCAATAGACTATAAGAGCTACGTAAGAAAGCAAAGGCTACTGCCACAGAATTACAAGGTGTCAAGCTTCTCAAAGAGACTATACATTGACAGTCAGTTGACTGCCAATATCAACCGATATCTTTTGAACAGAGGCCTCCAATAGCAGCTGATCTAGAAACTTCATTTTAGTTTCATTTATATTTTTAAAAATATGGACCATGACAAAAATTAAAATAAAAGATCCTGGGGTATTTGGCAGCAGAGCCATGGTAACTCACCGAAATGGTTTGCATTCGTTTCTGATCAGTTTCATCTTTCTGTTCTGTGTTAGGCAACAGCGATACTAATATATTTTTGAAGCCTTCTTGGGAAGCCTTTTAGGACCCTCGCTTTATTGGTCTCAGGGACTGTAGAGCTTGGAATCCTGGAGGCCTCAGTAGATCAGCTGGCAAACTAGAAGTGGCAACTTTGCTCAGTGGTTTACCAAGGAGCTGGACTGGTAGACAGGAAACAGGAACATTTTTATTAGAATCCCTAATGGATCCAAAGAGCTTTGTCAACATTGAACCATTTTGTGAAATATTTTGATTCTGATGAATCTGCAAGCTGATGAGAAAGCATTTTATCAGAATGTCTAACCAATGTTAGTTTCCCTATGCATGCAAGGCACTCTTTCCGCCTTGTTAACACAAATGTAAAGAAACAGTGCATTTAATAGACAGTGGGCATGTCTGCACAAGATACCCACTGCACCATTGTTACTGTGCAGTCATTTAGTACTTGTATAACCAAGCACTAAATAACTGCACAGTAACCTGCATTACTGGACAGTAGCATCCTGGCATGGTTGCCCAGTGACACTTACTGTATAGTAGCTTGTTACTACTGTGCAGTACCGTTGCATCGTGGTTCATACCCGTCAACACTACTGCACAGTAGTAACAAGCTACTGTGCAGTAAGCATCTCACGTACATGTGGCCTTTGTAGGCTTAGAATTAAACTTTCTATTATCTGCTGTTTGATAACTTCTCTGAAACATATCAAATAACCGGTCTCTGTTCAGTTATTACTGAATACTGGGGTAAGTATCACCCTCACCAAAAGTATAACCACTGACCTTTTTTATAGCTATTACTAAAGGATCTGCATGTACATTAGACTGCCCTCTCAGTGTTTGATATGTGCCTAAATAGTTTGAGCATAGCTAGTATTGGCCTTGTACATAGTGTGTCAGCTGCCTGAATAAAGTCTTTATTCTCCAGGGCCATCAACTCAGGATCTTTCCCAAGGGCTAAGTTTACGTTTCTCACTCCAAAGACAAAAAGTAGCTTTGTTTTATATGAGAGAAAAGAATATTTTTGCCACTATTGCAAAATCATTTGTGAGCTTGAGTTATTTCTTAATTTACATGCATGAAGCAAGAATGAACTAGCCGCAAGTATTTTTTTGCTCTCCCAGGAGTTGTTAGGAATTCACATTCATATATATTCCTTTTTTCTTTTTTCCTTTGGACACTAAATGTTCTTAGTTTGGTGGGAACATTGCAATGACTCGTGATATAGGTGTCAGAAGCATTTGTGACGAATCATACTCCGATTGATTTTTCTTCCAGTCTTTGATTTGACAACAAGAATTTTAAACTGAGCATGTAAGTTAATCAAGCAAAAACCTGCTTTGCTCTATGGCAAGAATCATCTACAAATTCTGCAGAAATGCTGCAGCGGCTCTATGCTGCAAATATATTAACTGTGAATGTTGACAAAAAATGTATGTTGCCTCATTTTTAAGCGTTCTTCCATAGGGAATAGGTCAATCGATGTATAGCAAAGCGTGTCATATGAGGAAAAATACAGTGCCCCAATATTCTGGAGTTATATTTGATTTGCAAGAACTACAACTTTGAAAAAATCTTGAGGCAAAATTGTGATGAAAGCCTTATATCTTAAAAAGGATTATTTCAGAATTGCTGGGGTGAGCTGCAGTGGCTCAATGGAGCCACTTCATGTAAGCATTTTTGAAATATAAATAATGCTAGCATATATAGTTTAGTCAAGGGTTCATGAGGTTTTTTATGTGTAAAATAAATCTATCAATAGGAAATGGGAGTATTTTCTTAAGGTTACTTTTAGAAATAATTTTAGCTATCTATCTTCACATTAAAAAGTGGTGCCAGTTGAAGTTAATAGGATACATTTTAAAATGATTATTTCCCATCAAAACTGATTGCTATTGGCAACACTCACATGAAAGGTAAAAATGTAGTCTGAGCAGTGCAAGAGATCAAAGTCTGGGGACAAAATCTATTTTAAATAAACACTTGTATCTAAGGAAAATGCTTATTAGTTCTGGAGAAGAATGCCTTTTTCAGCATATTGCTGTCAGATCTACAGTGTACAAATTACGACAGCTGAAAAGCTTGGAAAATGGATTTACTACCTTGGTCTGTTCCATTGGTAGGGTCAGGCAGACATGCCTCTAAAAGGGGAGGGGAATAAGTTGATGGGATGAGAAGGTGATGTGGAATACAGAAGCACATCAGAGCTACCGTTCCCCTGTAGGATTAATTAGAAGTGGAAGTCAAATCTAAAAGATTTGGAGATTATGTCCGGCAACTGTTTGACTATTCACAGATTTTTTCCCACACCACTTCGGCTTGGAAATTAGTCTGAAATCTGATGTGAGTAAATGGTTCTTATAGTGCAAGCTTAAAAGTTGAAGTACAAAAAGGCAAAGCAGTTTGTAACTTCACTCCTGAGTTGTTAGTGACTGGTGAGATTATTTGGAAAGGTTCACAAAGTCATGACACAATAGTAATATGGCATACTAATATCACTAAGTTAGAATTAATATATGGCAAAATCAGTTGTAGTGTAACCCTGCTGGTTTTCCATATCTTAGTACTTTAGCGCCAGAACATGCAGAAAGTTAAGAAAGTAACCAAACCTTTTCAAACTGTAAAGGTTCAGTTGCCAGGTATAGAAAAAAAGACCTGTTTTACCTAAATCAGTTTACCCTTCCATATCCCTCAAGGGGACCAATCATTCTAAGATTAAGATTTCAACTGCCAAATATACAACTTTCAAAAATAATATTTTAAAGCATATATATATAGGGGACACGTGCCAGAGACAGCTGTCTCCAGGCAGGGGCTGGGACATTGCTCCCTGCCCCTGCTGCTGGGGAGGGCTTCGCCACAGGAGCCTGGGCAGGGACAGTGTCCTCTTGCCCCAGCAGCAGGGAGCTCCTAGCCCCTGCTTCATGGTTGAATGATAAGATTCTCCCAACCCCCACTTCCTGACTGTGAGCCCAGAGCAGGGGCTGGGAGCTCCCTGCTTCCAGGAACACATTTGCTCGTGGTTGGCCATCTACACAAGCTGTATTGGGCAGTATTTACTCCTGAGTAAGTTTGCACTGTATTTACAGGTAGCAAGTTTACTCACAATTAGAACAAATGAATGTAGTGTGCAAATGTAAGTGCATCTGCAGGTGTAGATGATGATGCTTACTGTCCAGTAATTTGCTCTGTTCTTGAGTAAAGCATTTTGTGCAGACATGTCCACTTCGTCATTAATGACTTCTTAGGCATGGTCTTGCCTTTTTTATTTTTGATAAGTTTTCTAAGGCTGTGCTGTAGGTTTTTACTACAGAGGAGCTGAATACATCATTCCCACAAAAGAAAGGGATTTAATATAACAGATATCTATGTACAGTGTATATTTTCTAGCTGAAATGACTTAAGAGCCCTAAGAATGGCAAGATATTTATTTTTCAATTGCTAATTTGTCATCTCAATTAATTACACAATAATATCTATTTTATAGATATTAATTGTATTTACAGTTAGGATAAGATCTTATTCTACCTACTTAGTCTCCCAGTAATGGTTGTGTTTTGTCTGAATATGGAAAAATCCTTGATTTAAAAAAAAAAAAATCACATTTCTGTGCCTGTCATCTAATATTATTAAGTTTATGTCACTAGAAGGTGTCTATTTTTTTTCTCTTCCAAGTTGTAGTGTAAAACCAAACATTCATATGGTGCATGTTGCTTTTGGTGTTTGTTGTGCATGTATTCATGCCGAGGAAATATATAAAGCAGGATTTTTTTTCTGCCCTGATGTCTAATTAGGGTTATCTCCAGAGGCAGTGCTACTCTGGAAAATCAAACTTCAGTACTGAGGTGAAATATTTCCTGCATGCTGTTTGACAATCTCCATTCAAAGACTGCTGCTGGTATGTAAATAAAGCAGGTTGTACTCAGAAAATACCAAGACTCAACATCCCTTATTTCTCCTGTACTGAGAAGCTAGGCTGTAAGGCCCTGTTATTCTCAGCAGAGTGGCAATGCTCATATCAGAAGAGTGCAAGAATAATTACTGAGGCAAAAGAATTTACAGACACTGAATTCACTGAACACTGCCATGTAAAAGAGAGTAACATACTATAACCATGATCCATGATATCGATAATTTTAATTGCCTTTCAGTTATTTGAAGTCTGTTATCAAATTCCCTCTCATTCTTCTCCGCTCCAGACTAGCTCTTTCAGGCTTTCTTCATAAATCTTGCATCCTAGGCCTCTAATCATTATTGTCTCTCTGCGCTGAACTGTTTCTAAGGTGTCCACAGTACTCCAGGTGACTTCTCACCAGTGCTGCATACAGGGGAAGAATCACTTCCCTTGATTTGCAAGTGACACTTCTATTAATACCACCCAGTATACTGCTGGCCTCTTTTGCAACAAGAGCACACCACTGGCTCATATTCAGCTTACGGTTCACTAAAACTCCTGGGTCCTTTGAGTAGTGAAGCCTTGCCAGTCATTTGTACTTATAAATGCAATTGTTCTGTTCCAAGTGCAGGACTTTGCACTTCTTGCTGAAATGCATATGGTCAATCAAAGACCATTTTTTCTACTTTATTCATTCTAGATCCTAGATCCTCCAGGTGTCATTTGGAAATTTGCTAAGTGTGCATTCTCATCCCAATAATTAATAAAGATATTAAACAATCCCAGACTTCAGACAGACACCTGAGGAACTTCTTCCAACTAGAAATTGAGCCATCCAGTTATGTAACCACCTTACAGTACCTTCATCTAGTCTATATTTGTTTACCCTGTTAATGAGAAAGTCATTGCAAGTCATTAATCTTGATTGCCAACCTGATGCTGGCACCTTGTCCCTTCAAATGAAAGTGGCTTGTAAAGTGATTTTTCACAATAGTTGAAACCCATAAAAAGTGAGGTTGCATCTAGAATGTTCAGAGGCACATCTATTGAGATCAAATGAATTCTATGTCAAAGCATCATTGCCCAAGAAATATATGGCAGGCTGGTGGTCCGCTACGGCAGCCAGTCTGAGTTGCTGCTGAGCTTGATTTCCACAATGCAAGGTGAAGCCTCCCTGCCCAGTAAAGAACTGGGGTGTCTATGCTAACCGAGCTTGCCAAATCATCTATATAGATGGGAATATCATCTTACGATGTTCCTCAATTGTCTGTCCACCTACTATCCCTCCGACTTGAAATGGAGTAGGAAACTCTAGTAAAGCAATCTTCTTTGAACTGAGAAACTGAATTGATTGCAAGCTTGTAAGCTGAAGTAGAAGAAATTTCTAAATTTGCTCCTGAGTTGTTGCTGGCAGGTGAGATTACTGTTGTGTCATATTTAGGTAGAGCCTTCCATATAACCTGGCACAGTAATATAAATCCTGATGACCTGGAGAAAGCTGCTATTCTTCTTCTGTTCAAAAAGGATAAAAAAGATACAAGTGGCAACTATACAAGTATTGGGCTTCTGTCAGTACCAATGAAAGTCTTTCCTGCTTTCTTGAATCAGTGCTGCATCTTGAGTTGACAAAGTTTTAAACCTTGTTTCATTATCAACTAGGCCCTTGCATTTTAAAGCTTTTTTTTTTTTGAAGCAATGTCTGGATTTAATAAGAAATGAACAGTACGTTTTGTAGTCTTCAGTCAGGCCTTTGATGTAGTGCAGAAACATTTATGGGATCTAATGAGGTGATTATTTTCACCATTAATGGGAGATAATGCTGTTAATAGAAGATCTCTATGAAGAAATGGAAAGCTCTATTTGAATTAATGTTAATGATAGATGCAAAGCATAGTTTCCCAGTTTCCATGGGGAGTTTGGCAATTCTGTATCCATTTTTCATCACTATTTACTACTGGTATGTATTGGCTGATAGGATGGAAGAGGCAGCTGCCTCTGGTATCTACATGCACACCACTGAGACTTCAGATGTGTTGACAACATTGCTTTGATGGTTAAGTTGGTCAATTGTCTTAACAAATGATCTGGTCAAGCAAGAGTCAGCAAAAGGGTAGAGCAGTATCTGGATGTATTCTCAAGGTAAATGTTTTGTTTCCCCATATATGGAATATTTACAGAACACTGACAATTAAACAGCATGCAGCAATCCCTTCTTTGTCACATATCAGCCCTACCCTAATGACCAGTTCCCATGCAGAAATTCTGTTTCAAGAATTTACTTAGGGCATGTCTACACATCACCCTATCCCAATGTAACAATATGCTACATGACCATATGGCATGCTACAGTGATGTAGCTATCATGTGAGTCCACATGTGATCAGCAGCTACTTCACCATAGTGGCACACTCTGTAACACTGAAATGTAACTATGCATCTTGCAAACAGTGCAGTACGGGCAGTTACCTCACCGTGCTTTAGTACTTCCAAAAAGAAATACTGAAGCACAGCATCGTAGCAACATCACTGTACAGAGATGTGTAGATGCACTCTTAGAGACTAGGACTGTCTGCTTATTGCTCAGGCTTCTCTCCAAGAATCACTATCTAGATCTTTGAATAACAAAAACTAACACCATTACATAAGCATTTCTTACCAAGCCTTAACAGTTGTTCATATTAAGAAAAAGAACTTTGTATACCATGTGTACAGTGCCATCTGGTGACATCTGCCATAATAACACTGGAAAGTTTCATATTCATTGCTGTTGAAATAACAATGTTTTCCTCAGCAGGTGAGAGACTGCATCATTATACTGCAAAACTACATTGATTAGCTGTTTCCAGGTTCTAAATTTCTAGTGTTATTCATTTACAAAAGTAATTCAGTTAGCAAGAAATCCACAATATTAATCTTGTTTGGGATTTTAAGTAAAGCATTATTTTAACATTTCCTCTTTTTGAAAATGATAAGATAAATTATGAAATATTAATAACTAATTTTTGTTACTTTATCAGTTTACATTGTCCATACTAAGATGTGATCTATTCTTGTGTTCACTCAGTGCAGCTTTATTAAACTCTATTATTACTGTCAAGTTGTCTCAGGGTGAAAAATGAAAACATTGTAAAAATGTCTTGACATATGTTCATAAAACTGCACTATTACTTTGAGCACTAAAATTGAAAGTAGAAAGGGGGAGACAACGTGCATATGTATGCTTTTTGTATACATACAACACATCAAACATGGCTCTCTTTGCAATTAGCAAATAAATAAATGCATGAACACCATAAGTGTTACAACTTCCATTTCAATATGAGAGCAGGAATGATGTTGTCCCTAAAATGTATTTGTTTCACCTATCACAGAGTACAACTGTGTGAAACTAGCAATTTGCGCCTTGTGTGAAAAAAATCAGACTTTCTGCCTCTGAGAACTGTCTTTCATTTTTGACATTTCAAACAAAGAATCTGAAAAGTTGTTACTTGGTGAGTTTGCAACTGTGAAAACAGGATATGAATTATTTAAATGAGATTGCCTTCTTTGCATCTGCTCTGAAAAAGTTGATTCAAACAGATAGAAACTTGAGGAAGCCAAGAAAGGCAGAGATGCAGAAAGTAAGTTTTTAAATGAAAAATGCAAAATGAGGATAGGATTGTCTAGACCCGCTTAGCCAAGAGCAAGGTAGGAGCTGCTGGGTTAATCCAGAATACTAATATATAAAACCTCCAAAGATAAGACAGTATATGGTAGGAAGAAGTTTGGGTTGGCTCAATGGATTACAATCTCCCTTCTGCCTCCTTACTGAACCAACAACCACAATTCCTGTTTGGCCAGAGTAACTGATGTGTCACAAGAAGGCCAGGAGCTGGAACAGTGACAATTTCCACAAAAGCTTAGTGCCAATGAATTGAGGTCTGCTTCAGACACCACTGGCATTATATCCAAGAAATAGGACTGGACCCTCAAGAAGCAGCTTTATTCAGCTTCCTTCTCCTGAAGGATGCTGTTGAAGCCAGCCTTCATGTAGCTTCTCAAGGGGGAAGCCTCTGGCTCAAGATCCTGGATCCTGTTTGTCCCTGGCTTCCCTGGTGATCTGTAACATCCCCACCACAGATGCACTTCCTATTTTGTCAGGTCCCAGGAATGGGGATGTTTTCCTTCTCAAAGAGGCAAGTGTCAGAGTGCTGATGTCCCAAATAGCACAGCAGACTGCTCAACTCCAAAACAAACAGTCCTCATTGTGCCAATACAGTTCCCTCTATGTTTCTTTGGACTCCGCTGGGCGCTTGTCCACATTACACCTCTCCTGTTTCCATGTTACACTCTTCCTGCGTCCACATGACACAAATCGCCATTTAGCTAGCTAAATCAGCTGATTTTATCATTTTAGTTTGTTTTTTTTGGTGTGGTAATTTAAAACATCTCCCACATGTTTCATTCTTAGTTCCTGAACTTCTACAAGGGTTTTTTCTTTTTTTTAAATTTTTAATGTGGATCTTACATCTGAAAATGGGATTTTCCCTGCTTTGCAACAATTTCAACACCATGTGCCACTTGGGTTCACTGGTTAAGCCATGGAAATCCATTGAATTTTTATCGCAATACTGCAACAAGACTCCAGGGGCTAATCTTGTAAATTTTTACTGGTGATTTAGTTTAAGGTTCAGATTAATAAAAATACAACATTTTTGTTCCCCACGTTTGCATGCACTTCATAGCAAAGATCAAATTGGTATGGGTCAGGCAGTTCGAAACTCAGGTTAATTAAAATTACTTTTTGTTGGACAGGGGTTTTAGTTGTAGTAGCATTGGTCTAAGGACATAGGCAGACCCCCGGAGTTTTAAACTTGATGCAGTTTTTGCCTCCCTGTGGTTCAGGAGCTGTGGGTCAGGAGTGAGGAGCACCAGTTGGGATGGGGGGCAGATCAGGAATGAGGGGAACTGGCAGGGCTGAGTGAGGGCAGAGGACTATGGGTCAGGGGTGAGGGACACTGGTTGGGCTGGAGGGGGGCAGGTCAGGAGTGAGGGAGCCTGGCAGGGCTGGGAGGGTAGAGGTAGCCCAGGTGGTAAATATAACCCAGGTGGTACTCAGATGAAGTACCCCCTCTCCAATTGAAGGGATTTAGCATGTATTAGTGCTCTATGGGAGTAGTATCCACTTATGGGGGATCAGCTCTCCTCCTATCCCCTATAGAGTAGAGTCAAAACCAACTGGAACTTAACTATATATGGGTTTAATCAGGAAAGAACAGGGTGGAATATAACACATGTGTGGGGGGCAAGGGTACCCTGGGAGATAATGGTATCTCCCCTCTGGGCACTCTGGGGTGGAGGCAGAGAAGCAGAGGGGAGTCAAAGGGATTTTAGGTGAATATACACATATAACAGAGGCAAATCAACAACAGACTTGAGACGCAGTGTTCACAAAATATAAGATGTAGGGTTTCCCAAAATATGAGGTAGAGGCACTTCAATCCTCTGATGCCCTGGTCAGGAATCAAACCCAGATCTGCTCCATGGCAAGCAAAAGCTGGTGGGTAAAGGAGAGGAAAGGGAACAAATATTCAAGGGACCTGGTTGTAGACAGGGGTATATGATTTCAGGTGATAATGATCTGCCAATGCAGCAGTTAAAAGTTTGACATGCAAATAAACTAAGCGATAAGAAAAGTTCTCTCATTGAACCTGGGCTGTTTCTTTCTTCAGCTCAACCCACACCATGCCCCTGCTGTATGGAGGTGGGGGTGTTAGCTCATGCTGGCCACTGTGTGATGGTGGGGGAGGGGCGGAGAAGGGGGAGTTGGAGTAAACTGATTGTGGCCCATCCAACCCCACTTTGGGAGAAGCTGTCCTGGGCACAAGGATCCCTGGTAATCAAGGACTCTTAATCAACCTCAGTAAGAATCCCAGCCCGCTCCTATGTTGGTTCTCAGCTTTGGAAAAAATCCTGCTTTTTGACATGAGGATACAAACAACAAGGGTCACAGGATTCTTTCTATTTTACATAAAATATTCCTATAGTAATGTTTCCATTAAGGCTTTAGCCTGGGTAGCCTGGGTACATGATACCCACATGACAATACACAGGGAGGCAGCCAGGCCCTTTGTGTATTCTTGTGTACCCCAAAATATACCCCATAAGACCTGCAGGCTGGAACTCTGCCCACTTAACCCTTTTTCATCACAGTCTTCTAAATGAAAACACATGCTTTCATAAGGGGGAATATGAGAGTATGGTCAAGCAAGTAGGGTTTGGCAGGAAGCCATATTGCTAGAGAAACAAATGGGGGGCAGGGATACATTGTAGCAGCATCAAAATGCATCTCTGAATGGCTTTGGACCCTGGAAAATTTCAGGGGAACAGCCCTATTTACCTGTGATGAGGGTATAGGAGGCAAGACGGGGAAGCAAAATAGACCAATTTGCCTTAAATTAACACTTTTCTCTTGATAAAAGAGATCTCTGTAACATACAAATCATATACACCTAAAAGTAAAATAGCAACAGCCCCATAAGTAATCTGATCTCATTTTCAAATCTCAAGTATTTCAAATCTCTTCTATAGAAAGCATAATCTAGGACACAGTACAATAGGATGCATTGGTATCGATTAAGGAATCAATGTTATTCCCTGCATATTGTTCATTGATTTCACATCTGGTTGACTAAACCTTAATTGAATCACTAACGAGATTGCCAAGTGTAATGGTTATATCTCAACTACACTCATAAAACTGGGTAAATACAAGTAGCTGGAATAATTTTAAGAAGGGAGACAGCTTAAATCAATATTTCTGGGTTCACTTGTACTAACTTAATTGTCCTCTGTCCAAAACAATTAATATCTTTTTCTGCTAAAGACTAAGAGAATTCCAGCAGAACTTCAGAGTCATCTGTAAAATCAATATTAATCATTTTCAAATTGTTTGCTTGTTGACTTGGCAAGGACAGCAAGAAAACCTTAGGGCAACTTCTGTTCAACATAAATGAAGTGCTCACTAACAAAGAAAATATGTTTTGGGTTTTATTCCCTCTGAAGTTTTGTAGTTGACCTTTGGAGCAATGTTATCATTCATTCACATAAGAGGCTATATGTACATTGTGAGATTAACCAAACCCAGTATCTACTCTAAATTCACAACATGTCAGCAATAAGTACTTTATTTTCAAATTGCATTAAATGACTAATATTTTAAATACAGCCTTGTATGGCTGTTACTGATGATTTCTTAAGTGTGGGCAGTGATCCCTATACTTACAAACAAGAAAGAAAACATATTTCCCTGGAAGCAAATCAAACCAGAAAATAAAGTTCAGACACACAGTTCATAGGCTGAATTATTACCTTCTTTCAAACTGATAAACTGCTTTTATGTTATTGAAGCTCCCAAAGTGTTCTTTTTTTAAAATCAAGATTCATGCCATGCTACTTTCACCATGATGGGATATTCATAGCAAGAATTGGCTCAGAAGGAGTAAACTCTATGTTCTTATTCTGAAGATACTTCTTCAGACAAGCATTGTACAGAAAAAATATGCTTCTGTGACATTTAAGCCCCTATTACATGTGACATATTACACAATTAACTACTTAATCATGCAATAAATTTAGGCCAGCCACGCATGCAAAGCAAGTATCACACAATAAAAATGACTACCCAGCTATAAAAAGAGACAACCAGCTACATGGTTAGTGCTTGAAAATGTGTAACAACTTTATATCTGGTTTCCATTCAGCTTTAACTTAAACGTGTAGCAGGCCCTGAAAAAACTTAATTGATATTTGTCTGAAGCATTTATTAAGAGATTTGAAAAATTCTTCATTGTTCTCACTGCCAGCCCTCACCCCTTCCTTGGTCTTTTGTGCATATCTTTGGCTTTTTGCTTACCACAGACAATCTGGAATACACCTGATGAGGAACATGACCTTCTGGCTATGGGAGTCAGGTAGAAGGCTCCTGAATCTCGTTTTACCTCCATGTGCCTCTCTCAAGGTCACTGGGAGCTTTTCTTACTCTGAGACAGACTGAGCACATCTACACATGAAAATAATGCAGCTGAATAATGGGGTGTTTTGTGCCAGAGTTTATTGCTACCAGGTGCCGCATTTGCACATGTGCCTGGAACTGTACCACGTTGAGCTGGGGCAGCAGTTCTCAGGGTCTCAAGGGGTCAGCCTGCTAGCCTGGAGCTGTTTCTCCCCAGCTCAACATGCTGCAGAGGGGCTGGCTGGAGCACAAGGGTGCTTCAGTGAGAGGCTAGCCAGCAGGCAACTCCCACACTGTAGCACCCTCATGCCTCAGCCAGCCCGGGTCACCATCTACACGCGTGTTGCAGTGCACTCAATAACTCTGCCACAGGATAATGCTTTTACCAGGAAATGCTAACCTATGGCAGAGTTAATTAATTTGTTCTGCCTGCACATGTAGATGGTGATGCTTTACTGCACAACTAGTTAGGGAACTTCAGTAAGTGTCTCATGTAAATGCCCCCATTGGGTGCATTTACACATGCAATCAGTGTGGCAGAATAAATTCTGGTGCAGTTTGTGCCAGAGTTTATTGCTACTGGGTTCCATGTTTGCATATATGCCCAGGACTGCAGTATGCTGAGCTAGGTTGGAGCAGCTCCAGTTCACAAGGGGTCTCCAGGAAGCTCAATATGCTGCAGAGGGGCCAACTGGGGCAGCAGGGTAATTCAGTACAGGCCTAGCTGTCAGGCAGCCCCTGCACTGAAGCACTTTCATGCCTCAGCCACCCCTGTCAGTGGCTATATGTATGTTGTGACAAAGAAAATAACCCTGTGGTAGGATAGTACTTATGTCTGGGAGTACTATCCTATGGCAGAGTTAATTAGTTTACTTTTGCCTAATAGCACCACACATGTAGATGGTGATGCTTTACTGTGGAGCTAATTAGTCAACTGCAGTAAACATCTCATGTAGATGTACTCACTGTGTACAACTTTCATACATAAAGCATCCAAAAAAATAAAGCAAAAACAATATAGAAATAACTTCCTTAATGTACTTGCATGGATACTTTGTATCCTAAAAGCAATTTGGGGCTATGAACCCAGAATTAGAGTTCTAGCTGCCAGAATGTTTCCAAAGACAGAGAGAGTGAGAGTCCTTCTCTGTAGCTGCTGAAGATCTCACTTCCCCTGCCTCAGACTCTATATCCATTTGCTTGTCCAGATGCATAAGTTATAGCTCACCTTTTAGGGCAGGGGTGGCCACACATAAGTGATATCAGCAGCCTGTTTGTGTGGCACACAGGAGAACAGAGAGGGGGCAGACAGCTCAGTGGCAGCTGGAGTAGGAAGTAGAGCAGCCGATGGGGAATAGGATCTAAGTGGCACCCTGGGAAGGTGTGGTGCATAATTTGTGGTAATCCTGCCTAAAAGGTTGGCCTTCACTGCTTCATGCAGCAGATACACATTCACTGAGACCAGGGGAGAGCGAGTTTAGGACTATTTGCTTTCTCTGAGTCTTTATCTTGGATAGGTCTGAAAGCTGGCCTGTTCAGTTTACAAATGTCTTTCAAAACCTTAACAAACCACTTCAGGGCCTGCATTTCAAATACCTCCAGGGGCTGCTTTTTAAGAGTGTCTACTCATCAGATAAAGTGTTTTCAGATGAGCTATATTCTTTGTGCATTAAGAAAGATAATTTTCCCTGGGGGGGAAGGGTAAAGTATTTTAAGACCTGATTTTCCCTGCTGAGCTGTCTAGATTTTAAATACTATTTTATTGACAAACGTATTCAATCTGTCACATGTATATATAGCAAATGTAATGGACAGAGATGAAAATAATTCAATAATGTAATCCAATAGTTGACCTAGGTAGCTGGTATTGATCCTCATTTTCAACACAATTTTAAGCATATCCTGTCTCTCTCTCAATGATTAAAAATAACCCCAGAATTCATGAAGGGAGAGAGAGAGAGAGAGAGAGAGATTCTTTCCAGGGCCTGGAATTATTGACTCAGTCTCATAGTTCTTGGCAAACTATTTGGAGGACTTGATGAATATCACTTGGTGTGTGAACATGGAGGGGAGAGGCAAGGCAAGTATTTATCTGCATGATTGATTAAAAGAAAAAACCTGGCTTTATTTAGAAAAATAATCTGGAAAATTGGCATTGTGGGGATGTCTATTTCTTGTCTTCTGTGACTTGATCTTGCATGGGTCTAAGCATGTTGGCTTTGAGACATCAAAGCTCTTAGGAGTGGGCTTAAGTTTCAGGACCTTGACATTGAAAGCATGTGCTCACATTGATTAATTTAAATTAAATGTTCTTTTTCCAAGCATTGGGTTGCTGGGTTTAAGGAATTTGCCCTTTTTTCACGGTACCCTAAATGTGTGGATGACAAAATACATTTGCAAGAAAAGTCCACTTACTTGAACTATCAGAGTGTCACATATCTATCCAACAGGTCCTTCTCTCCAGTTTTGCAACCTAGCCAACCTTTCCCAGTCTGGACTTACACATGCAATTTTTCTAAGTACAAGACTTTGTCCTTGTTTAATTTCATCTGACCAATTTCAGAACATTCTTCCAGTTTATCTAGGTCATTCTGGATCCTAGTCTTACCCTCCAGAATGTCTGCAATTCTGGTCAGCTTGGTGTCATCTGCAAATTTGCTAAGTGTTATAATAGGCCTCCAACTCTAAGGAAGCTCTGGCACCCTCTGGCTGGTGACCCAAGCCTGTTTGACACTCCAGCTACCCAGAAAACTACCCTGTACTCACTTACCATGCCTTTGATTTTACTTATGATAAAACTGGGAGGCAGTCTTCAGTTTATCAGTGGTACCTCAAATCCCTTTCTCTCCCTTCTCATCAATGAGCCACTTCTGCCTGGCCCAGCCAGTAACCAGCTCAGTCTCTCTGCAGGGAGTCGCTTTACTCTTCTCAGTCCTAGAGCCTTAATCAGCCTGCTCAGCTCACAGGCATAGGAGGCTTTGATGATCCCACTTGGCTCCCACAGGGCTAGTGCCCCCAGATCAAAGTAACATAAAGTGCTGTCAATGGCCTTACCATTGAGTAGCCTCACTTGACACCCCTCAGTGGCCTCACTACTTCCTTCCTAGTCATCCCATACCTTCCAGCTAAAGGAAAAATAATAATCCCTAATGAAAATGCACCAGTTCTCTAGGGTGCTTTCTCACAAGCCTCTGCCCCTTCTACTGCTGGCTATTTCTATGTTTCCTCAGCCCTTGTAGGCCTACTTACACCTCTGTATAGAACACAGGTCCTTCTTTCTGTGCAGGGAGCTCCCCGCTGTTCCTTTGCCTGGGCTGGACTCTCCCTTCTGTTCTGAAGCCCTGTTTATATCCCTCTTTGGCTCTGCCACTTCCAATCACCACACTCCCCATTTCCAATGGAGCATAGAACTTCTCCTTTTAAGCATGTTTGTAGTTCCATAGCTTGCAGGTCAATATACTGTATCATGAATCAGGGGGCCCTGTTACAGTGTGCACTCAATCACATCTTCCAAATCATGACTGAGGATGATAAACAATACTGGGCCCAGGACAGACACCTGGGGAACCACATTTGTACCTCCTTCTGACCTTGTAATAAAAAGTCATCATCTTCTTTACGCCATTCAGGCCATTAGGACACAGGCTAATGTTTGGAGTACATTAAGCACGCCCTTTCCCAGATCTCCAGCCCAAGAATTCTGAACCTCCAAGTTTATAATGTATCTTTTCAGGGAAAGCTGAAGCAAACACCTGCAGGGCTTCTGTGTGGGTTCCAGAAACTAATTGCTCTTTACTTCATCTAACAAAAGAAATACACAAATCTATACAAAATAATGAATAACTACACAGACTTCTCTGCTTCTGTTCCCTTTTGATTTGGAAAATACTTTGGTCTCAAGAGTGCTCTAGGATGCCTAAGATATCCCTTTTGAGTTTGACTTCCCGCATAAATCATGGGCTATTTCTTTCTCTTTCTCTGTGTGTGCATATGCATCATCATGCTGTGCGGCAGTTTCGATTTGCTACCTTGCTCAAACTCCCAATTTCCAAAATAGTCATGGATCATTTCTTTTATAATTGCTAGATCCCTTTGTTGGGTAACCCCCCGATCAATCAGCAGGGATCCTGGTTTTCTGTAATAAAAAATAAAACCCCAATTTTCAAGCTAAAAAAGAGTAACCCAAATCCCACATTTTTCCATGATTAAAACAAAAACCCACTTTATATATATATGTAGTGCTGTTTCATTTTGATCATGGAAAAATGTTGATTTTCAGTTACTTTTTTTTTTAACCCTAAAATTGGGGATTTTATTTTATCAGAGAAAACCAGGATCCCTGCTGATCAGCTTCAACAAGTGATCCAAGTGTCTTGCTTAGGGTGAAGTTACACGTGGTAGTTAGACCATACAAAGAGCACTTAAAACACAACTTTCTGCACATGCAAACTTGTTAACTCATTCTAAGTACCCTATGAGCATCTCAATGTTATGCCACTTCAGGCGGGAGCCCTGTTATCTAGCTCCTATTAGAGTAACTTCAATCTGCTTCACAGAGGTAAAATGAGCAATTTGCAGTTTGCAATCTTCCCCGGATGCACTGCTTCCAGACCCCCCTCCCATCAAGGATAGAGTCTGGATGCCCTGGCTCTTAGCCATACCCCTGTTTTCCAGCCCGCTAGAGGCAAGTAAGAGTGATACAGGCAAGAAACAGTATTCACCCATAATGTGTGATTGCTCATACCATATTCTAGCTTTCACGTCACTTAATGTTTCACCAATTTAATATGGTCTAAGTACAATATCATCTATTCACATGTTACTTTACCCTAATGGGTTTGCCTGGTACATAGTCAACTTTTTTATGCAAGGAGATTTCCATGTGAAGAGAGGATTATCCAGGTTTAATGATCCCAAATCATCAAGGCAGCTTTTCATTTCCACTCCTTGCACTGGTACATGGTACTAAAAAGTCAACAGGAAAGGCAGGTGAGCCCCATGGTGTTCCTTAAATGGAATGGACTCTCAAGTCTGACAGAGATTACATTTAGGGTCCCCAAAACCTAACAGAATGCATAAACTGCATACAGGAAACCCTCACTATTTGTGAACTCTGAATTTGCGGATTCAAATATTCGTGGGAGGGCACAGTTGGGAAGCAGATGGAGAGTGAGCACCAGGGACGTGGAGGGAGGCAGCGACAGTGGCATCTTCTTCTCTGGAGGCAGCTGCAGCAGCACTTGGCAGGAAGGGGTCAGTCCCCAGGTGCTGCAGGGGAGCCCTGTGGATGGGAAGGGAAGTGATGGTGGAGGCATCTTGTCCACCACCACTGCCAGAGGCAGTTGTAGCAGTGCTCAGAGCAGCCACAGCAGTGCTAAGGGAGGAAGGGGTCAGTCCCTAGGTGCTGCAGGGGAGCCCTGTGAATAATGCGGGGAGCAGAGGGCAGCTGTGGGATCTGATGGGGGGGGCCCATCAGTATTTGTGAATTTTGCTATTTTCAGGGATCTCCAGAACGTATCTCCCACAAATGGTGAGGGTTTTATGTATAGATTCAAAATACCTGATACCACCCCAGATACAAAATAGCAAATCTGCAAATCTCTTCTTTTTAGCTTTTTGTCAAGTCTACAATAAAAAGGAAGTCTGTGTCTATTATTGAATGGCCCTTCTAACTGATGTTAGCATGTTTAGCTTCCGATCTGGGGTCTTACTGATTTCAGCACAACACACTTGAATTTAAATTAGCTTGTTCATGCCTTTTTCTTGTCCTTTATTTTTGCCTATTCAAATATGTTGGAACTAAAGAAAAGTGATTTTAATTCCAAGAGGCAACAATTTTATTGATTAAGGCATCTGGATCAATATGAACTTACACAAGGAGCCAAATGCAAATGAGTAAATTCAAGGCTTTTAAAAACCTTTTAAGAAGTGCTTTTGGCAAAGGTTGCCATGAAAATTGGATAGAAATAAATATTGGAGTAGGAAAAGACACCAAAAATATTGTAGCACTTTCAAAAATGTGGTTTTGAATAAAATATTCCAATAAAAGGGATATAAGATCCATACTGTTTTCAAAACTCAGAATTATTTTTTATCTTCTCCATTCAGTAACAGACACATACGTTTTTTAAATTTATTCTTTTATTTAACATACTTGTAGAAAGATTTTTGTTGCCTTATGTCCCTTCATAGTTGTACAAGTTTACGTCTGTACAGCACAGTAAATATGATGACTTACGCCAATTAGAGTATCAATTTGATACCTGCATCATGCAGGTATAGAATTTATGACCAATTAGTTACTGTGCAGTAACACATATGTAAGTGCCTCACTGTGCAGTAACACTGTGTGTGTGGACTGACTTGCATAACAGTCCTTCTTCTTGGATTGCCACCCATGGGCAAGAGAGCCAAAACCCTGCAGTTGACACCGTCTATGAAGCCATCTATGAGATGTTAATGTCCAAGATGCTGTTCCTCCTACTTGGGCCTTTACCCTTGACTGGAAGTATCAATAAAAACACAACTGAGTCCCTGCCCCTTTCATCTCCATGCCCAAAGTCCTATAATCACTTTTGATCTCTTCAAGGTCACCCCTGACATCTTTATTCTTAACATGAATGAGCAGCATGAACTAGTAGAAAGAGGGCCAGATGAGTCTCAGCAAATGCTCCACAATATTTCAGATTCTGGCTTCTGACAGGCAGAAGACTTCCAAAGACAACAGTTTCCATTAGTGGAGGAATGCCTCTGTCTGCAACAGAAGAGTTACCACTCACCACATTTTGTTTCCTATTGCTGGTGGGGGGTCTTGATCTTAATTGTCTTTGGGGTGTACAGCTTGGCCTCACCCACCAAGACAGTAGTCTCCTCCGCTGATGAAAGGACTTTGTACTGATAGTTTACTTGATACTTGGGGTTTAGCAGTGTAGGACTGTCTGCTGCCAGAAGGTATTGACTGCCAAATTCCACCTTCCTGACTGTGTAGGTCTCCCTTGCTCTCCAATACCTTCTTTGGCTAGACTGCTTCCACAGTCTTAGAAGTCTCCACGTGCATCATGTCAATGAAGTCCTTGTGTTCAGTGATACTTCTCAGCCTACACACTTCTTCCTGCAGTTCCCTTGCCTGTTTCCTAAGGGGGGCACCAGAAAGCACATCTTAGATAGTACCCCTTTGCCCCTCAAACAGACCTACAGAGGTACAGGTAGAAGAAACAGTGATGATGGCTTTGGCATTACAACATTTCACAGCCATTTCACGGACTCGTCTGGTACCCCCTAGATACAAAAACAATTATTTTTTCTCCCTTACCCTTTTACCCTTCCCAGCAATCTTACAGTAAAAAAAAAGAGGGCTAAAACACAGATGCAGAAAACTCCCCCTGCAAATATCCCTGTTAGCCAATCTTTTTGCTAGCTCCTGATGTCACTCACTCCTTGTCTACCTTCTATTTTACTCAATCAATAATGGAACATTACTATAGTCAAACAAACAATACTAATTGATATAGCATTTTGCAATGGTGCTCAAACCACAACAACCTACCTACTGGTGAAATTAATGGCAAATATATGTCAGTTATCAGTGTTGTATTTTGAAAGTATTATTTATACCAAGTCAGCTAGAAGGTTAGATCAGTGTTGCCTGTGTTCAGATCAAAGGTGCTCAATCCTCAGACCGCAGGCTAGAATGAATACTTGAATCCATGTCATCAGGCCCCTCAGATTCCCTGTGTATCCAGAAATGTAGTAGTGAGAGAGCGGTGGTAGAGTTCATTGCTGCTCGCCTGCTGCCAAATTTCTAGACCTTTGCTGGGCCTTGTTGGTAGGATAATCTGGCCTTGGGTCCTAGGTCATGCTGAGGCTAGGTGGTGCTGGCATAGGGTCACTCTGCAGCCAAGTCTGGGCAGGTAGGATCAGGGAAGTGTGGCCAGAACTGATGCAAAGGGTTGGGCTGGTGTGTGGCCAGATACAGCATGTGAGGTTGGGCTGGCACATGGCTAGATCCAGCACATGAGATCACACCCATGGACTGACCCAATGCAGAATTTGACCTGCAGAATGACCCCACACCACTTTTCTGGCCCACAGAGCCAAAAGGTTGGGTGCTTCTGGTTTAGATTTAACAAGCTACCATCCTGGTTTTTGACAAAAGGTACCAAACAAAGTGATTGGGGAAGATGACAGGGGGAACGGATAGACAAGAAAACAGTGAAATAGGAATTTTTTGTATAATCCAAGGAAATAATATGTAAATAACCCATTCACTGAAACATATTTGCCCATTCATTACAAATAATGAATACATTATCAACAAGTAAAAGTGTTGTCTTCTTGAAGATCAGCTAAATTTGAACCATCAGTCTAAAAGTATCTGTGGAAAAAAGAAATAAAAGGAGAACAGTTGATTATAGACTGTGGTTGATGTTTCTATTATAATTTTATTTTCTCAGTTGCACACAAAACTCTTAGTATAAAGGTCAAACTTTCTATAGGCTGAAACCCTAGACTGGTCTTTGAGTGATGGTAAATCATTTTAGCTTTGAGGAAAAGGATACTAGTCATTTAGTGGGAGGATAGGTATTCACATTATAAAATAGTTTTTGGAAATTTTCTAAACAAGAATTAAATCAAAAGAACTATAAAGCTCAAATTTAGCAGGAAAACAGCCATTTGGAAGAGAGAAGGATATCACCAATGAATATTAGTTTGTATTGTCCAATTTATGAAGATTTGAAATTAGGATTCAGAAATAGGAAATAATGGTTTAATGTTTTAACAATAGTTTAGCAGTAATTGCACTTTTCAACAGCACCCAGTTTCCATATACCAAATAGAAATGCAAGCTATTTTCATACATGCAACTAATTTAGAATTATAGGGAATGTATAAAGGACCCAGCCTCGAACACTGTAGATTGGTTCATGTGCTAAAGGAGCTCTGAAAGAGCACTGAAACAGCTCTATCAAGTGCTACCCTTCCTGTGAAACTCATGAGCTAACCTAGAAAAGGGAACATCAACAGCTCTTGCCAAACAATGGAATCCATATTCTTGAATTAGATGCTTCAGTTTCTTTCAGACCACTGTTCATCCAAAGAAAGCATTAGGCATTTAAGAAAGGGAGCCATGGAGGGGAGCCAACATGCTGATTAAGGAACCACCTAGGTAGCCAGTAGGAAATGTTGTCTTAAGACAGGGGTGGGCAAAATGTGGCCAATGGGCCAGATGCAGCCTGCCAGGCCATTCTGTCTGGCCTGTGGGGCCCCTAAAAATTTAGAAAATTAGTATTTATTTGCCTGTTGTGCAGCCCTTGATGGCTTGCCCAAAGTCAGTAAGCGGCCCTTTGCCTGAAATAATTGGTTGCCCCTGTCTTAAGCCCTGCCATCTACAGGATTAAAAATTCCTACTGTCTGCCAGAATTAGGAAGGGAGGCCATTCCTTTCCCTCAAAAAATTGAGGAAGTGATGGTAACAGTCCCTTTTTATATATTATCACAATGGTTAGAGCACTCACCCAAGTTGTGGGAGATTCACCTTCAAAATACTCCTCAACCTGAGCACCTACTGTCTCATGCCTGACATTGTGCACATATGAACAAATCATACTGAATTAAAAGGTGGAAAACTTATAGTATGAAAATACCATTCTCCTGCTAGAAACTGGGAGAATACAGGCATTTATGTAGGGTTTTTTCCCCTGAAGCAAAGGATGCTGATTCCAAAAGAAAGATCTTCCTCATTTCAACAAGGAAGGTGTCTCTTTAGGAAGAGCAGGGGAGCAGGTGCTGCTAGACTTGGGTCCTGTGAAGAGGCAAGCAAGGGGGAAAGGCTTTCTGTTCTGGGGAAGGTACAGGTGGGTGGGGAGGGGGCTTTCTTCACTATTCCACTCCTCCAGGGAACTGAGTGGACTGGACTAGTAGCTCTTTCCAGTGCAGAAATTTGTAGCTGTGGAAATGAATGCTTGTACATGCCCTTAGCAGCATGCTAGCTGCTCTGTAGTAATTATCTCTCTGTCTACCCTGTCCCATAGCAAATGGGAACTATACTGTGTGTTTTTAGCCTGATTTCATATAGGACTAATCTGACCACCTTTAGCTTTTACCTTCTATGGTGTAGAAGCAGTTATGCAGCTGATTCACAGTAATTTCTCCCTACTTTAGAAAAAGCCGCTGCTCCCTCATTTATATAAAGACGCACTGCCCATCTCAGACAAGGGATCCAAGTTGAATTTTCTCTTCTGTCACACAAGAGGGAGCCCAAGCCACTAGGTTTTGGCTCTTTTAAGGTATGCTTTGTCCCTCTTGTTGAAGCTGTTCCAGATTGCAGAATTAAACATTCATTAGATGAGAGAGAAAAGATTAGGACTTAGGACATTCACCTGGGAAGCCAAGTGCCATGTAATAGTTACTGACTTCAAGTCACAAACAGTTCTGGCTGCAGGAAGCAGAATCCAGAGCTCACTTCTCTTAGCTGTATACCATAATCTCAGGGCTATAGAGTCACTCACTCATTCCCATTTGCTTTCTGTCTTTCAATGGATCTTGATTTTTTTTTCTGAATAATAGAAAAGGGATAAACAATTTCCATCCTGGAAGAATTATTAATTTGGTGGTAAAGGTATTCTGCCTGAAGATGGGAAATGTGGATTTGAGTTCCCTTATATCGAAAGCCTATACGCACATCTCAAAATGCTCTACAAACTCCCTCAGTCTGCCTGGTTACAAAATAGTAGTTGTGCACAGGGAAGCCCTGACTGACTCAGATTTCTCATGGTCAGCCTTTGTCTCTCCGCAGAAATGCGGGATTGTGAAGGAGGTGTGTTGTCCTCCCTTCGTGGCTGGAGTAGTAAGAAAACACCGTGAGAAATACACTGTCAGGAGGGGTGAGGGAAGAAGGGTGCAGGAGCAGAGCATCCTGGATGCTAGAGGACGATGCTGTGGCTTCTCCTAGAATGGTAAATTATACAGACGTTCCCTCTCTCAGAAAAACTGTTCTGAGAGTGATTTAACCCTGGTTGTTCCTAGGTTATTTTTATTCTGGAGCAGCCATTTTTATTCCGGGAGAAAAATCCTGTATGCTTGTGTTTTCTCTTAGGGGAGCAGCGACTCTCCCAGGAGAAAATGAATGTCAGTACAAGGCCATAGCCTCGGTGTCATTTGAGGTTTAAACCAGCTCTCCCTGCTGGGCCACCTAGCTCAAGCCTAATACCTCTTAACTTGAGCTAGGAATATTTGGATGTGAGCAGGAGGAGTTGAATTAAATACAAGGTTTGAGTTACAGCTCAAGCTAACACTGCAATGAAGCAAGCTTTTGTTACATGTTGCCATTTAGGTAGAAAGATACACAGAGGAGAATAAAGGGAAATTCACTCTGCACTTCAATGAATAGAAACCCTGGGAGACTTTAAAAGGCTATTTTCAGATACACATCAATAGAACAACTTTGGATCCTAGTTACACCTGTGAAGCCCTACAGGAACATGACAGAAAAGACAGGGTATGTTATTTCCACTGAGGGGAAAAAAATCTGAGGCTCCATTTATATATCAAGCAGAAGCAGCCAAGATTTTTTTTGCTTTTGTGTTGTGACCTTTAAAAGTAAAATGTACATGCAGTAAACAATGAATGTATTATTTAGACCAGTACTCACTAATGAAACAGTGCTTCAATTACAATATTATTAATAGTGTGCCAACATCATATACATATTAAAAGAAATGTAAATGCCTGTTTAAATAGAAGGTAGAATGGCTGTTTCTTATTAGGGTCTTTTTAATGGCTTAAAGTGTTTCTCCCCTGAAATATAATTCTGTAAGAATGGCATCACAGACTTATTGCATGTCAATGATTTGCAGAATAAATGTGCTTGGATCACAAGTAAAATACGCATTTTCTCTGGATTACAAGTGCAAGAAATTCTAACTGGGTCATGAAAGAGAAGCTAGTTTCTTTTATTTATTAAGAATCCCATAGGGTGCCCTTTATAGGCTCCTGGGGAAATATTGGGTGTGGTGTAATAGAGGAAACATGAGGCTGTAAAGACAGTTACTCAAAACAGGATGACCTGCAAATACAGAAGAAGAGAGAAATCATTTCTGGAGCACTACTAAAATTAGCTATGGGAGAACCTCAGGACAGATTGCACTTTGGATCTGAATTCAGATCCTAAATATAGCTTTCACCTATAAAACTGATCAGTCAAAAATTCAAATCCTAAACCCACCCCAGTGGTTTAGGGTTCCAAATCCAGATATTAATTCCTTGGTCAGCTCTAGTGAACCTTTACCCTATAGAATTTATACACTGTGTCCACTTAAAATCTAATTTGTAGTTTCTCTTTCTGAACAAAAAGCTCTTTGAGCATTACATTTTGGCAATCAAAACACATTTACATTTAGAATTTTTAACTTTTAATTTAATCTCCTAAACTTTAATTAAATTATTATGGCCCTAGGGAAAATGCAATATATTTATCATTCATTTTGCATAGATGAAGATGAAATGGAGATTTGTATGCATTATGAACCAACTAACATGAATAAAGAAACAAATAGTATTCATGTACTGCTGTGAAGTAAAAATGTCCAGTCATAGTAGAGCAACAAGGAAAATGACAGCTTAATGAAAGAAAAGGAATATTACATCCAATGTAAGTTCCAGAATGAAACAAATAAGATACAAATAAGAAAAATAGATACCTCACAACATGTCAAGAAACTTCTGCCTTACACCATTTAACAGCAACTCACTGTTAATAATGTGCATGGTAGCAAATTAATTTCTAATAGTGATGGTTAAGATAATGTGCATTTAGGAAGATCATATTATAAATCTTCTCATGCAAGTTAAATTACAAGAATTAAATCAACAGAATCCAGGAACAAATCAACATAAATCAGCTGCATGCTAAATTAGAAAAGAGCACTGTTCACCATACAAATAAGAACAGTAAAACAAAAACCTTCTTTAATAATCTGTTACAAAGAGTCTGAGATAATTTGACTTGGCCTTATGCGATGCTTATTTTCGGACGCTTCAAGAAGTAGTTGTGTGCATTACTTTCCTGTTGGATTCTTGCTAGTTGAAAGATATAATGAATTAGACTATGATTGTCAATTTTTTTTTTTCTCACGAATTTCTTTCCTTTTATTTTTTGGCTGCTGCCCCTTTGTGTGCAAAGGGAACGAAAATGGATCTTCTTAAGAATGTAACAATAAAGCATTCTATAACACTGAGACAGAGAAATAATATAATCTCTTATAAGAACTCTTGTGTATAAAATGTTTCTTATAGCTCCATATTGTTTTTCATAAATACATGAGAGGCGTCTTTTTAATGCGCTATTTCCTTTTATTCTGTTCACTACCCTATTTATACTAAGTGAACTTTCCATAGTCAACTCTGACAACTCCCCACCATACTTGATTCCATGAGATCCCATCTCTTATTCCACAAGGCTGAAGAACTTTGATGTTGTCTTATGGGTACAAGACTGACAGAGGCAAGAAATAGAAGGCAATTGCAAGATATATATTGAATGTATTCACCATAAGGACCTCTTGTTTTGGTTGTCTCCTATGTCTTCTCAGGTCCAGATTCTTGTTACTGACTACTCAGTGGGCAGTTTATCTGGGTGCAGTTTACTCTTAAGTAAAGTACCCAAGAGTAAACACTCCCAGGCACATGTCTTCATGTGCAGGGACATGGGAGCAGAATTGCTGTTTCTAGCAGCAGACTGCTTTCACTCCCTGCAGCCCTGGAACAAGCCCCTGTGGTAGCCATGGGGAGCACTAGGCTACCCTTGAGTGCTAGCCTAGGTGCCAGAAGACAGCTCTCTCCTGGCAGGGGATGGGATATTGCTCCCTGCTCCTGGGACCTTCTTGCTCCGGGGGTAGGCTCTGCCACTGGAACTTGGGTGGGTACAATGTCCCCCTGCCCTGGCAGCAGGGAGCTCCCAGACCCCACTCTGTGATCATGGGGCCAGGGCTAGGAGATCCTTATGTTCTAGCCTTAGTCCCATGGTTGTGGGCCTGGGCTCAGAGATCCCTGCAATTGGCCCTGCAATAAGAATCTCCCAGCCCCAGCCCCACAATCACAGAGCAGGGACTGGAAACTTCCTGCTGCTGGAACAGGGATATTGTCCCCACCCATGCTCTGGTGGGAAAGCCCACCCCAGCAGCAGGCAGCTCCTGGGGGCAGGGAGCAATCTCTCTCCCCCTGCTGCCCAGCTGACAAGGATCAAATTTGCTCCAAGTCAGGCATGTACATGTGTGCTCCTGTGCAGTTACTAATCACAAATAAATTTGCTACTTGCATTTGCAGGTAGCAAATTTACTCATGATTAAAGGCAATTACTGTGCAGTAAATATCTGCACATGTAGATGCAGCTGCTTACTGTGCAGTAAATAGCTCTACTGTGCAGTAAAGCATCTTGTATAGACACACCCAGTGTGAATACCATACTCTGCCAGCAGTCTCACTGGAATATTTGTGGGGGAAGGTACTGCTCAATGTATAATCTGAAGTCTGATTTTCAGATTACTGTTCCTTTGAACTACTTATATTTCATGTAGGACCCAGTATTATTCAACCTCCCATTCTTCTGGTTAGAAGAAAAAATGCCTTTCTGCTTTCAGAATGCTTCCTTGTTCTGGAGCTAGACACTTATGGCTTTCTTTACTGAAGTAGTTCTTAACCTTAGTGATCCACCCTTTTTGAGAAAGGGTTTTATTTTACAGTTTCTAGAGTCTTGTAAGCTGTTTCTGGTCTTCACTTGTGTTTTAATAGTCTTATTTTTTTTTCTTTAATTCTGGGCAGTAACAGTTTGTGGTGGTTCTTCTGAGGCAATTTAAGCCTTTCCTTTATAGCAGATGTAAAACATAACTGATTGTATGTATTAGTTGGGGAATAGTAGAGGGTCCACTTCCAGATCTGCCATAGAGCATGTGGAGGACCCTCCTCCTGCCCTGCGGCTCAGCACTTGGTACCTCTTGAGTCTTGGGGGAGGGCATCTGTGGTCCCCCCCCATGGCCTATTGCCAAGCCAGAGGGACACGGGGTGGGGAGGAGTTCTCCACCAAGCATGCAGGCTCCCCACCCCCATCCTGTGGGACGCTCCATCTGCCTCACCATTGCAGCATTCACAAGCCATGCCTGGTACCTCAAGGTATGTAGAAAAAACATTTGAAGCTGTGTCTATGGCTGAAATCGCTGATTCTCCAAATCAGCATCGAATCTTCAAATTTAAATTCTGCTGACTCGAATCACGCCAGTGGTCTGAATAAATTAATTGTATTACTGTCCCCTGATTTGGGCTGAATCTGAATCGAATGCGATCCATTTTGTACCCCCCAGTAGACAGCCAAAATTCCTCTTTGGATTCCAAGGCAGCACTTGATGCACCAGCAAAACCTTTATTCCTTCAAAGCAAGATACATTCCCTTTCCTGTACCAGCTGGTGCCCAGTGAAGGCAGGATTCCTAATGTGTAGTGCCCCCTTCCCCATCCGCTTTTGTCACTGCCACCAGCAGCACTTGGTGAGAAAAGTGTCTTTGCTTCTCAGTGGAATCATGCCCACCCCTTATGCCGAGGCAGAGTAGAGGAGCGACGTCTATCTGTGTCATTTCATTCCATCCAAACTCCATGATTTCAGTGCTTTTTGTGAAGGCTCAAGCAGCCCATATAATTAAAAAGCTCATGCTTATTTAGATACTACCACTGAATCTAGTAACATATATGTAGTCATGAGTATCTATTCTAATCAGGCTTCCTGTCATTGACTCGAGTCAAAAAACAAATGTTTAGACCTACTGGAATTAAATTCAGGGAAAAGGCACGTAGGTCTCATTTAGTGTTAAATAGGTTAGCAGGGAGAAGATATTATTCTGTTAACAGAAACAACTATATGGTCAGAGATTCACAGATAGGCTTTCTATTCTTCACAGTTTGCTTATTGCTCTCATTTATTTTAAAGGAGACATTAATATCATAAAAGTCGTGGGAATCAATTAATCATAATACAATAGTTACTATATGTCTTGAACTACAAGGCATAACTCTCTCCTCCGTCATAGGAGGAGAAGGAGGTGGCATAACAAGTTTTCTAACTGCTAGTGCCTACAGTTATATATGTCTCTCGCTCAGCTGTGGCTAATTACTGCCAGACAGTTGGACAAAAGCAGAAAGCAATGCTTTCCCCTTGTCAAAAATCTCTCAACCATGAACCATAAATGTGAACATCAGCAGCAGCATCTAACATACTGATGTCACATTTACTGGGGGAAAAGAAACAGGATTTACTGTACATTAGTTTTGTCCAAATAATTGGATGGAGCTAAATCTGTCATAGATATTGTCTTGAGGGCTATTCTCTGATACGGTACACCTCTTTTCATGACCTTTGATTATCCCCATTCTTAACATCCTATTTCAGTGGTATAACATGTTCAACTTAACACTTACTAAGAACCGTTAAAACTCAAGCAGATGTGCATCAAGCAGTAGCAAGTACCCTCTTAGTGTTGCAAAATTATTCCTTTTAAGGCAAGGATTATGTCCTGAACACGTTAACTTTAATAGGTCACTAGATCCCAATAATTTGCAGCTGTTGCAAGTGAACATGCAACACCACCCTCATATGTACTTATTTTAATACATTACAACATTCCAATGATTTACAACTGTTCCAAGTGAACTTGTGACAAGGCCCTTAAGTTTGCCACCAATAAATAGTCATTGTTCAAGGACTGCCAAATCAATACAAGTAGGAAATATCTGATCTGTCAATGTGTCTATGACTGCAATATGGTGGTTCACAACTCCATCAGTATGCTACATTAAACCTGAACAGATTTTTTACTGTGATAAGGATACTAGGTAAGCTAAATGCAAAACTGAAAGAAGAAGAAACACATAGAAAGAAACCAACAGAATTTAGCATTAAACTGATTGTTTTATTGGCAAAAAAATTTGTCTGAGTTTTATGTCAGATTTTGTAAGTAACCACAGAGAACAAATTTTAAATTCACACATTCAGACGTGCACTGGAGGGTCACGCATATTACTTCACAGTTATCTGAAAAAGATCTTGGAATGATCGTGGATGGTTCTAAGAAAAAAAAAAATCAGCCCAATGATCAGCATCAGTCAAAAAGGCAAACCAAAAAATACTATGATGTATATGTTACTGGCATGTCCACACCATGAACACTGGATGCAGTTATGCCTCCCCCCAAAGAAGATTTAGTAAAACTAAAAAGGGTACAGAAAAGGTCAATATGGATGATCATGGTTACGAAGAGGTTCTATACATGACAGGCTAAACAGGCTAGGACTTTTCATCTTAGAGAAAAGATGATTGAAGAGGGATATGATAAAGTAAAATAAATTGACTATTTATTATCTCTCCCAATATTAGAACTAAGGGACATCAAATAGAATGATTAGGTAGTCATTTTAAAAGAAACAAAATTAAATTACTTTTCAGACATTGTATTTTACCTGCTATGTTACAATGCTACAGTAAGAGACAAAACACGTTATTTTGCCTCTTACTGTTATTATGTCTTTGATCACAAGCTGCACTGAGCCTTTGCCAGGAAGGAAGAATATAACATTAATAAACAAGCAAATAAACAAACTTCTGGAATTTATTGCTACAAGATATTGTAGAAGCTGATAATTTAGCCAAGATAAAAAAAACCCCAAACAAACAACAAATTCATGCAGGGCATATCCATCAGTGTCCATCGCTGCACAAATGTCCTTGGTCTTAGTATCCATTCTCCTGCCACAGTGAGAGACAGGAGACTGGGTGAGTTGGACCTGTATTCTGATTCTGTGTGACTGCTGTTATGTTCTTATCAACCGAACATGACATTTTTGCTGGGACAAACCTTAGCATCATCAAGGGTCTACCCATGCCTCATACCAGTTTTTGCAGCTAACACCACACAAGGCAGTTATGTTGTCAACACTATATCCAGTCATCTTTGACTCCTCAACCCAAACAGCCAGGTATCTATTTATTAGTGGCTAGCCTCATACTAAACAACATAAGGTGAATGTAATGATTAGCTGCTGCTAAATGAATTAAAAGGCAGGAATCTGACAAAAACACAATCTATCACAGATATTCCAAAAAGAAAAAGAAGTTACATTAGCTAACAATGTAACTTGTTTCTTACTTCTTAACTTGATCAATTACTTTATTTACTTAGGGACAGATCTTATTCTACATATCAAGTGCCTAAAGAGGGTTTAAGTAGAAGCTATTCAGGTCAGCCAGCTAAGTGTCCTATTCATGCTCTTTAACAATTCAAATTGGTTTGGGAGGTGCCTGAGCTCTGCTTAAGTCCCCAGTTCCCCAAGTTACTGCTGAATTAACCTCCTAGTTGTCTGCACTCCATCAATCAGGATTGTCTCCCTGAGGTGCTGGTGCCTAAATTTTTAACTGGTACCTTAGTTATCAATTTGGATGTGTCCTTTTGTTCTGGTAGCAAATGTAACAAAAATAGGCATGTATATAACTATATGGCAACTACTCCAAATACTGGATCATTTACTCTTTGCTTGGAGACACAATCTCCCCCTCTTTCTCCTTTTGTGTAATAGCTCTTAGTGTAAAGTCTCTTTTCCCTTCTTGCACATATTTAGCAGTTTTATAGGAATGCTGATCTGACAGACTTCACTTTCACAAAGGTGTAATTCTAATATCAATGGATGTACTCATTTATGCAGGTATACGGATCGTGCTGTGTTGAGTGAAATTATAACCAAAGCATTTTCATTCTGGAAGGAAAGAGCTTAAATAGCAAGACAAATCTTCAAGCAGCAGAGCCAACCAAATTTGTTGTGACAAAAAACCAAGAAAAAAGCATTAAAACTGCAGTGATTGTATTTTAAACTTTGTGAAGTTTCAGGTTGATTTTGAATTGTGTAAGGCTGGCCAAATTTGAATGATGTAAGATAAAGTTAATTTTGATTGTGAATTTCTAAGCTTTCCCAATGTTTTAATTTCATGGTGTTGGCTGTTGTCAGAGCAGTAAGAGTTAAAAATAACATACAAGAAAAAGGGGCAATGATGAGTACTAGAGTATAATGGACTCTTCAAACTGTGTTGTAAATGGTACTTACATTTTGAAAATCTTATTCCATTTTGTAAAGAAGATTATGAAAGAACACAGGGACATCAATAGTTTGTTACAAATTCTTTTTTGGTATGGATTTTCCTGACCTACCAAAACATAGTGCATATTTTGTTCTGCTTGTGCTGACAACAGCCTCACTCATGAGTCTCATGCAGTATTTATACACTCATACTTTAAGTTCCTGACCCTTATGAATTAATTTGATGCTCTGCATAATAACAGCAGTCATAACAAACTCATTTGGTATGCACGTGGAACTAACTTGCATTCCCAAAGGTGTTCTGTCATTCAGCAGAAATGGAGCATTGCCTAATAGATACCTAAAATAAAATGGTATCATAGAATCTGTGAGAATGATTAACTGTACAATACAATAGATTTTTTTACTGAATTGTATGGATAACCAGAATATTTCATTTCCCTTCATCCACAAGTAATAGGAAGAAGGGTTCAAATTCTTCAGCATTGCTTCATTCAGTTTCAATGTTAACATGTTTTTAATCTGATAAATCCTAGGTCAGAGAAAACCATTTAGTTGTGATGCAGCCCAAATAAACCAAAAATGCTATTTGTTACCTGGAAGAAATAATTAAGGTAAATAGAAACTCTGTTAGCTGTACAGACACTAAATTTGCTGAAGATTTGCATCTTTGAGGGTCTTGTATGAAAATTTCAATGGAATAAATGAGCCCACGGAGTCAAAAGTGCTACCAGACTTTATCACTGTAAAAAAGTAAAATGTTAAACACAATTTGGGATTTTCAGTCACTGGGATCTTTGTCTCTTGGTCTCATGGCAAACTCAGTGGAAAACTGATGGCAAAGTTTGGAAATCTATTGAATAGGAAATGCAAGAAAAAGCCAAAACAAAGTATTTTAAAATGGAAATTGTGTGGTAATTAAGACAAATCTAATCAGAGAGGCACAGGACATATATATGCACATGCCGGTGTCATGCAGAGACACACAAGCTAGTTCTTTAAGAAGGGGTGATAGGTAGCCCCCGTATCAAGAGCCCTTACTTGGCCTGCCAATTTTACTTCAGGTGGAACGTTGCATTGACACATCTTTGATGCTTCTGGTACCTGAGCTAGCTCATACAAAACCAGCTTGGTCATCTCTATATGGCTATATTGTACTATGCAGACATATCCTGACTATCTTTTATTCTGTCAGTCTTTTTTAGTATGGCATTTCAAATCAATCATTAATAATCAGTAGCATAATTAAAGGGAGGAATGACCAATGCACCAGCTTTGGGCACTGACACAGGGGAACAGGCACAAAAATAGCAGCCACCATACCAGCTGCTGCCACTGAAGTGTACAGATGCTTGCACCATCTCATGCTATATAGGAGCTGAACATGGAACATGAATCATATGTCAAGACTACTTTCATTTCTGATTTAGTTCGAGGTGTTGGAAGTGATCTAAGGGTGGCATTACGCACAGCAATTTTGATGTGTTTAAGTTAGCTGGCACTGAAGTTAAAATGTTGTCCAAGCAGCCACACATTAAGGGTTAATACTCTGATTGCACTACTCAGACTTGCCACTAGAAGTGATCAGGGGCATGACTAGGAGTTGCAAAGCTCCCCCTGCTCCCCATCAGCAAATTATTCCTCCTTCCCTCACCTCTCCCCAGGCCCTGGAGCTCACCTTCATCTCCTACCAGTGCTCTTCCCTAGCTCCTGGCTCCCTACCCACATGCAGCTGCCAGCAGTGTACAGGGGGCAAAGGAAGCCGTGGTTTTGCTCCAGAAGCTCTGCAGAAACTGGAGTTATTCCAGCAGCAGTAACAGACAGGTGGGCTGCCCTCTCTGCTCCCTGCTACCTCAGGGAGCAGGCAAAGAGAGGAAAACCATTTGCTGACGCTGCTCTCCAGGCCAGCCACTGCCAAGCCCCTGGAGCAGGGCATGAGGGGAGGAGATATGCCTCTGAATGCAAAGGGAAAGGGGGAAATTTGTACCTTCTTTGGGATTCGCCAGGCTGCCAGCTGTACCCAGCTGATACCCTGGGGTAGTAATGCTCCAGCGGACAGGTTGTCCATGTGGTGGGGGCTGGGAGCAATGCATCTTGGGATTTTGAAGGACAACTATGAACTCATGTTGCCTCCATGGAGCAATCTAATGTTACTGTAGCACAAGCTGCCTAAAATGAGCTAGAGATAGTCCTTGTCCAAAGAGGAATATCCCTGAGACACTCAGAGTACACTTAACTCATCTTTTCTGGCCTTAATGTGTGGATATTCCGTGTCTTAAGACCCCTTAATATGGGGGATAGGTAATAAGTAACAATACCCTTAAAAGCTTTGGATAGCTGTAAGTTTCATGTGAGAAACTGTTACTCTGCACCTATTCTTGCACCAGTTAAGGTTAGTCTGCAAGCACTTACTTTCAGAAATTGAAGTGTAAACACTGCAGTATACATCGCATTATGCCTCTAAGACATATAAGTAGCACTTAAGCAAATTTTGGGTACATAAGGCTCTAATTGTGACTCTCTGTTATTCTGTTTGAATGCCTTGAAAACTGTTAATATATCTACTTTAATATCCATGCCTTTATCTTTTCCTTAAATGCTTAAATTACCACAAAACAAACAAACAAACAAAAAACAAATCCAAGAAGGATGGTGCACCCCCTTTTTACCCAATAGACTCATGGCTCCATGATTCTCCTGAGATGTAGGAGATCATGGCTTTTGGTCCCACTCAACCTGAGGAGAACTGAACCCAGACCTCCTACTTTTCAAGACAAAAGTCTTCTCTGCACCAAGCTATGGGCAAGGCAGGTCTGAGGCTGTCATCTATGATTCCTATTGAAGCTGGGCTTTTACGCAAAATAGAAAGCAAGTCAGTCAGGAGGGGAACAAGTAACAGGGTTTCTAACTTAGTGAGGTAGACAGTCCTCTTTGGGTAAAGGAACTGGGGTTTTTGTTATCTGCTATTTAAGTATAAAAGCATCTGAAGTAAGGGTCACTGCTCATGGCTTTCTTCCTCCTGCAAGAACGCTAAACTTGCTTGGCTGGATTCAAGCTCCACCTTACTTGCTCTCCTTCTAGGCTCATGGCTTCTACATTTTTTTCTGCCCAATGACCCAGCTGCAACAAAAGGGAAGAATTGTGTCCTCATCAGGATACTTTCATAGGAAGCAGAAGACACCAATTGAAATCCCCTCAGACTGAGCAAGGTCAAGAACCTGAGGGTCCCATTTCTTGGATGAAGACACAAACCGTTATTCTAGCAGGCAAAACATTGGTAAGCTTCCCTCCTCCTGGTGATGTAGAGCCTGAAAGCATAGTGATGTACATTGTGCAGACCAGAGTCAAACACTTGCAGGATTCACACCCCCCTACCGGTGTGTTTTCTGTTGGCTCCTTGTTGGCATCTCCCATGCTTATCTGTTCTGTAGGTGCATACAGCTTCCCATTGAGAGAATGAGATTGCAGTGTGCCTTGCCAGGTGAAAAGAGACCACTCTTTAAAGACACTCATCTACTGGGAAAGTGACTGCTCAGGCTTAAACAAGTAGTAAGCAGCACAGAATCTGGGCCTGTAGGCCTTGTAGTACAGCTACTTTAATTGAGAATATCTTCTTTCAGTCTTCTTGGCAAAGTAATAGCAACCATAAAAGATAGTAAAATGACAAGTGCCCCTGCCCTGTTCTTTTGCATTCCTATATGCCATACATGTAAGCCTGTTCTAGTTCTTCTGTGCAGTGACTCTGTCATGGCTTGCTTTTAAGCGGTTTGTTTTGTTGTACTCTTATTCCCTCACATACAGTACATTAGTGGGAAACGTACTCAGCGGTTTTCTCGGGATTTCCCTTGGGTTGGAGTTATGTCTTCCACTGTTTGAATTACAAGAACAGTATAGCTGAATTTGATTTTATACTGGCCTTGATTCTCAGATCCTTCTTATGGCAAAACTATTATTTGCTTCAAGAGGAGTTTTATCTAAGTAATGATAGGAACAAACAAGCAACTACCTGTGAGGTAAAAAGGGTTAGATCATGCATCAGGTGCTCCGTGGTAAATGTCTCTGTGAAGACTCTTACTCTACTGTAAGTGGAGGATAAACCAGAGTAAATTCACTTTCAATGAAAGAAGGACAAGGTGCTGCAGGGTCAGCTTCCACTTGCCACCAGGTATGGCATGCAGACAAACACCACAGAGCAAACAATAGGCGGTAAAACCTCCTTCCTTTGCTGTGAGGCTAACTGATTGCATGGCCATACTCTAAGGAGCTCAAGATTGCCTCATGTAGACTAATTTCTCTGTATATGCTTCCCACTGATATATTTTCCTTTTACCTACTCCTTGCTCCACAATATAGTTCAGCATGAAAAGACTCTGTTTATCTTTTTCTGTCTTTAGTAACTGAAGGATAGTAGAGTATCTACTAATTAAACCCTGTTTTTATTCCGCTTACAGCTATTAGCCTAAGAATGAATTATAATGAAATTCCTTTTTTTTCTATTCTCATTATAATCATTATTTTAAGAAAGAGGTTTGTGATCTTGTTTACATTTCATGAAAGTCAGCAACATGATATTTCTGCTGTCCATACAAAGACTCATTTGATTGACTGGTTATTCATATTCTCCTTTGTAAAGCCATGGCAACCAGGGAGAAAAAAAATGAAATGTGTAGGACTAGCTAATCCAAATATGCAATACCAAAAAAGTTAAGGATAGCAGAAGACTCTGATTCACATATTTTATACTAGCTAGTCAAATTCTGATAATTCATCCTTAAGGCAATGATTACAAATCCATCTTGTGCATCTTAAGAGCTCTGATCATCAATTACTTCATCTTGTGTGAGTTCTGGTTCTGCATGACTTGAACGTAGGAAGGGGTTGGAGTGGAAGCTGTCTGCATGAACAAAACCTGAGAAAACAAGAGATGATTGGCTTGGAAAAGAGGAGATTAAGGAGATCTGATAGCCATTTTCAGATATTTGAAAGACTGACATAAAGAAGAGGGAAAACGGTTTGCCTTTGCTATAGAGGACAAGACATGAGGCAGTGGTTTTATACTGCAGGAAAGCAGATTCAAGTAAAAACCCCAAACAGGAAAAAAAAACATTTTTGGGACACAAGAACAAGCTGCCCAGGGAAGTTGTAGCATCTCCTTCACTTCACTTCTCCTTGACCACAAGATGAACATGAGTTACCAATGCAATACTGCAGCTGGCAAAGCAAACAAAACTCTGACTTGCATCTACCAATGAATCTCGAGCAAGACCCAGGATGTCATCCTCACATTGTAATCGGACTTGGTGAGGCTGCAGCTGGAGTATTGCATCCAGTTCTGGTCTCCACAATTCAGGAAGGATGTGGAGAAACTTGAAAGGGTCCAGAGGAGAGCCACATGCATGTTCAGAGAGCAAGAGAACAGGCCTTTTGAAGAGAGGCTGTGAGCTTTGGAACTCTTCAGACTAGAAAAGCCCAGGCTCAGGGGGGACCTGGTGACTACCTATAAGTATATAAGGGGTGTACATCAGGTTCTGGGGGAATGCCTGTTCACCAGAGCACCCCAAGGGACGACAAGGTCCAATGGTCACAAACTCCTGCAAGACTGTTTTAGGCTTGACATAAGGAAAAACTTCTTTACTGTCCAAGCCCTGAAGGCCTGGAACAGTCTCCCCACAGAGATGGTGCAAGCACCAACTCCGGACAATTTTAAGAAACATGTTTTGGACTTAAAACAAATTTAAGTCCATTTTTTGGACTTTTTTATCTTACTGGGATCCTTTGACCCTAGCTGACTTCCTTTCCCCTGGTCAGGAAGCTGGACCTGATGATCTTATGAGGTCCCGTCCAGCCCTAATGTCTATGAAATCTATGGTTGTTATTTAGCAGATGATGGATAGGTATTTGTCTGGAATGGTTTAGGAATAGCATATCTTGCATTTGTGCAAGGCATCAGACTAAATTATCCTTCTTGCGGTCCCTCCCATCTCATTGATTCTGTTCTATGGTGTGACTTATCTATACGACCCCAATGAGCCTTCCAAGTGCATTGACATAAGATACTGATTGAAAATGGGGAAGAGTTTGAGAAAAAAATAAAAGGCAATAGGGCCATGCAAGATATAAAAAAGAGCCTATTTATGAAAAAGAAATGCTTATATGAACTCAAGTATCATTATTTCCCCAACATATAAACTTCTGTGAACTGTACAGGGGTTTTTTGGGGCAATTAAGATACTGGAGTGGGACTTAAATGTTCTGAGCTAAATTCTCGACTCTGCCATACACTTCCATAACAAGGTAGTCAATCTCTTTGTACATCAGTAAAATAGAGGATAGCCTATTTAGACTATTAGTTCTACAGGGCAGGAACTATCTCATATTCTATGTTTGCATGCCACCTAGCACAGGAGAGATTCACTCCTGACTATGGCCTTCAGAGACTAAGGTAATAATGAAAATAATAAACCTTGTTATCCACTTTCTTGGAATTTATGTAGTTGTCTACTTGAGCATGGTCATATGAGCATGGACATGTGCTGGGAAATCCCAGTATTAAATAAAAGTGCACTGAAAAAAGAAACATGGCTCACAGGGCAGCAGTGTGCACCACCCCAAATCAGAGCCTGGCTGCCAGCCAAGCTCTGTGCACCTGGATCCCCACTGTTGTAGCCCCAGGAGGCCCCCAGGACCCCAGGACCCCAGGTAAAGCTGCTGGGGCCAGGCCAGATGCTCCTTTATCCCACCCAGGGCAATTTGTCCCACTCTGGAGTGCAGAGGTAATCCCCAAGGGAAACTAGATCAGCATAAATATGTGCTGCTGCTAGCTGCCCCTGGGGAAATGCATGTGCATATTCATCTGGACATGCCCCATGAGTGCAAAGAGGATACAAGTGCTACCACATGCTAACTAATGTTTTATACCCATTTTGTATAAGTGATACCAGGCACTCTCTCCAGTCAGTGGGGACTGGATTATATCTTAAACTACATTTTGGGTATCAGGTCCCAAAAATGTAATAAAGACTAATGCATTAGTTCATTATTTCACCAAACTCCTGATCATTCTAATTATTATTTATACATGCTTATACATTTAGAAAAGGTATCAGGTATTCATTTTAATGCAATCAATTCTATTAAAAAACTTCCAGCATCAGATGTTTTAAAATGATACATAGCTTGCGTGGAATATTCAAAATATTCCAAAAGCACCTCAACCACAGACTTGTCATAAGAGCATAGACTTTATCTGGAAAAAGTATTGTTGTGACCCCTCTATACTATAATTCTGCATTTATTTCAAGGACAACACATTAAGAAACCGATAGTGATGAAGTCTTCTTTACTTTCAAATCCATATCACAAATCGTAGGGATGTATATTGTATATTTATATGTACATACAAAAACAGACAAAAAAAAATCAAGATCTAAAGTCCATGTTACATTCAGTGTCTTGCACTTGTTTAACAGAATGTGTTGAGCTCATCTAGGTACTATTTAGTAATTCAATTTTGTTAACCTAGTCTAGTGTTCCATGTAGAAATACTGTTTCCTGCATTAAATCTCAGCATGTTATGGGCACATATGAGCACATACATACATATAAAAAAGGAAGACGTAATGTTTTTGAAGGAAAAGCTCAAAAGGTATATTAAGTGTACAGCTCACGTTAATATTATGATTTCCTATTAGATTCTAGTACAAGTGTATCTGGTCTCAGTTAATATTTTTAGTCCCTTTGGATTCCTAGGATGAATTCTTATAATTGAAAAAATGCATATGAGTTGAACAACAAATAGCAAGGGCAGGTACTGTCATTTTCATATTTCTTTAGCATGGAGACTCTCTCATTAAACACAGAACAGGGGCTCAAGTCATATCCAGATGGCTGATCTCTATAATCCAGCTATTCAGCTAATCCATTTTCTTACACATGCAAGCAGTCAATAGCATGACATGAGTATTTGAGTCCCGGTGTAAAGGATATAAAATATTGACATTTAAGGGACTTGTTCACAAATCTTTTTCGATTAATTTTGTGAATTATTGCTGAGCACTGATACGAATGGCAGAAGTTTGGCAGCACATGAGCATTTATAGTGGAGACAAGTCTGTTCCTGCCAATTACTAATTAACTAGTATAAAATGGAAAGTTAGTCAAATGCAGAATTTAGTAATAAGATAGAGCAACCCACACTTAAAGAGCCAACAATTCTTTTCCCAATTACTTTTAAAGACAATAACATTTTTTACCTACCACTACAAAAAGCACTACTCAACTGTTTGATGAGTAATTAGAATGAAGATGTATAGCACCGCAATAATAATCTCTCTTATGCCAAATAACAACAATGGAGACAAGGAAGCTTAGGAGAATGAAAAATAAAGTTATTTAAATGCTTTCTTGGTTTCCAAGTCATTCCATACGTCTCCAACAACCTTTTTCATTCTATATTGACTTGGACAATGGGGTGAAAAGCACCCTGTTTAAATTTGCAGATGACACCCAGAATTGGGGTGAGGTGGGCATGCTAGAAGGGAAGGACAGATTACAGCAGAACCTAAACAGGGTACAAGGGTGGGCAAAAGAAAATAGGATGGGATTCATTACTGACAAGGGCAAGGTGCTGCACTTAGGCCATAGGAACCAGCAGCATACCTATAGGCTGGGGAGCTCCCTTCTTGAAAGCACGGTGGCAGAAGGTGATCATGGAGTCATTATTAATTCCAAGATGAACATGGGCTGACAATGCGAGGACATGGTCAGTAGGGCTAACCATACCTTGTTGTACATCCACAGATGCATCTCAAGCAGGGCCAAGGAGGTAATCCTCCCCCTCTATGTGACACTGGTCAGGACACAGTTGGAGTAATGCGTCCAGTTCTGGGCACTGCACTTCAGGAGGGATGTGGACAACATGGAGAGGGTCCAGAGGAGGGCCACTCACATGTTCTGGTGACAGCAGGGCAGACCCTATGAGGAAAGGCTACAGGACCTGAACCTGTTCAGCCTCCACAAGAGAAGGCTGAGGGGGAACCTGGAGGTTGTCTATAAACTTACTAGGGGGGACCAGCAGAGACTGGGAGAGACCTGTTCCCCCTGAGCACCTCCTGGAGTAACAAGGAATAACAGCCATAAGTTGCTGGAGAGTAGGTTTAGACTAGACTAGACATTACCTAGCTGGGGTCATTTTGTTGTGAATAACCTCGAGCCATTTTTCTAAAGGCATGGTAAATGGCCTCGAGCTTTCCTCCCGAGATAGGATACAAGGCGAGACTGGAAGATTGTTTTGTGAATATGCCCATCTGCAGTGATAAGGAGGAGACAGCTGTACTAGGCAAGGGGCCTCAAAGACAAAC
>JAGPOW010003316.1:77434873-77447226 GCA_030014935.1 Caiman crocodilus
GTGTGTGTGTGTGTGTGTGTTTGTGTGTGTGCATGCGTGCGCAAAATTCCATTTCTTTTTAACTGGATGAAATCACATTAGTTCTTAGCTAAAAAAGCAACCAGTTTACAAGGGGTTGTAAAATTTATATTTTGAATCTTTATATTGAGACTAGTAGTTTTCTATAGGGAAGCATGCTCTAAACCAACAACAAGATACAATTCTTTGGCTTCTGCGGAAGGTCATATTACAATATAAGTGGCACTTTTTGGCCTTTGAAATCTATGGATAAAATCCTAGCCAGCTTACACATTTCAAGTCGATTTCACTGCACAGGATTCCATTCAGCTAAAGAAATTAAAAAAAAAAAATCTAGAATTAGGTTTATATGGCTCCATAACATTATAATGCTTTTTTTTCCCCAAGCAATGCTGCCATAGAACAGAATGAGTTATTGAATGAAACATGAATTCAACAATCAACAGTGGAAATGTGAAGGTTATTAAAGTCATATAGGAAAAGTGCTAAGTAGGAAGATTTATGAATTCATATTAGGCCCAGAAGAGAGATGATTTAAAGCTATTAAATCATTGTTAGCTACTTAAAGAAAGACCTTTATATAATTTTCAAATGAGGGGGTTTAATTAGTTCACGACAGTATTTTTATTGCAGTCTGGCTTTATAGAAGCCATGATCAAATTCCACCGTTTTTCTTTATTGCACAGAAGAACAATAAAATTGAGTCCATAAGAAGAGAGAAATCTAACCTATTTCATATACTTAGATTGGGAAGAGTGGACAATTTGACTGGGAGCAAATCTGGTGTTTTTTAATCCACATTATATAGGAAGAGATGGCTATATTAAAGTCAGGTGCAGTAGAATCACTAATATCCACATAGCCAATTTTTAATCAATACAACAGTAAATCTGGAGGGAATTAAAATTATGTCAGGTGCATCTACATGAGATGCTTTACTGTGCAGTAGTTCACTGCACAGTAAGTATGCACATCTACATGTGCACACACTTGCTGCACAGGAAAAGACATTGCTTGTGAGTAAATTCGCTACTTGCATTTGCAGGTAACAAATTTACTCACAAGTAGTAACCATGTAGTAATGCATGTGTAGACACCAACCAGAGCAAATTTGCATCCTGGAACACATACAGGCATCCTGAGGTCACTGCAGGCCCCCATGTCCCCCTGGGTAGCCTGCAAGCTAGCCACACCAGCCTGCCTGCACCCTGGTGCTACTGCCTGGCACTGCAGAGCTGCATGTCCACACCATCTAGGCCTGCAGGCTGCTCTAGGCTCTTGCCAGGTCTGTCAGCACCCAGACCCAGCTGTGGGCTTCCTGTTAGCCCAGACCAGTGATAAGAAGTGATGAGAAATATCTTCCTATTCTGATATCACCTGCACCAAATTGGGAAATAAACCAGTGATGTCATACTCACAAGTGGTCACAAGGAAAGTACAGATTGGGAGCTTAAGAGGAAAAGTGCAGAAGATATCCTCAGGGTAGCTGCACTATTTCATATCTGGGTTTAATGCATACAGCAAGGGAGTGAATGATTCTCAGCAATGGTTTCAAGTACACTCAGAAAATGATACAGAAATACCCAGTGTGTGTCTGCTCTCCTTTGGGTTAAGCTAATTTGACAGGAGTAACTTGAGTCGACTCTTCTGCAAAGAGATATCCTAAAAAGAATATGAGCTCTGAACTATTTATTCAATCATACTTGTTTTAATGATTTTAAATTTCATGTAGATTTGAGGTTATTGCATTCAGAGATTACCATGTAATTTCTTTCAGCTGTCAGTAAATTGTGTGAAGATTAATCTTATCCATCTAGAACTTAACTTTAAACACATAAGCAGTTATATTAATTTCATAAAGCTAAGCATGGGCTAAGCATTTTGCTAGATATTAGCTACAGTGGTCTTCACTTTTTAGAATTAGAGCCCGTCATTGTGGTTTTAAATTGCATTTGCTGCATTTTGGCTTGATATAACCACCCTTAATATCTGCACAGATAAGCATTTAGATTGACCTAACCCTAGTTAGGTCAATTAAAATGTAATATATGTACATACGCAATGTGTCTTCTGATAGCTCTTCTGATATCTTTTTGTAATGTTATGAAATCAGATAACTCTTATATTTCAGGTCATGTCTGCACACTTTGTTCTATGAATCATTTATCCGGTCTTAGAGTTCCCAATTTGTCCATAAGAGTTAAGAGTTTCTAGTTAATTACAAAACCTATCTAACTAAAAAGTCAGCAACTGATTCCTAAGGAGATAAAGTCCCAAGACTAGAGAATAATCTTTTGACTGAAGGATTGGATTGTAGTAAAAATTAGAGAATGTATTACTAATCAGCAGGGATCCTGACTTTCTCTAAATAAAAACAAAAACCAAAGAAATACTCCTCAATTTTCAGGTTAAAAAAGAAACTCCAAATCCACATTTTTCATGATCAGTCTGAAACACCACTATAAATATATCCATCTATTAGTGGCATTTAATTTTAATCATGGAAAAGTGTGAATTTTGAGTTACTTTTTCTTAAACCCAAAAATTGGGGATCTTTTTCTTTAATCAGAGAAAACCAGGATCCCTGCTAATTAATGTCAGGTCCATTCTTAGGAACATGTTTACCAAAGAGATGGAGAATGTAAACATTAGTTTTTCTCAGTCTCCCCATCTCTAGTTACTACTAGTAACTAATTTTGCTCTAATTTTTGCTCTAAGTTGCCCACTATAAGTTTTTCTTGTACAGCATGCAGTTTATATATTGACCTGCTTTTGCCGTCACCCCCAGTCCCTTCAAATCAGCTTTGCCTTTTTCTCAACAACTGGGCATAGTGTCAGATAACTGTCTTTGTGTTAAAAAAAAAGGAGACTTGAATATGATATAGAACAACATTTATTAAAATATTACTTAGCAAATAATTATTGTACTGAAAGCTTCACTGTGTTAGACTTACTGTCACAAAACAAGGTTCTAAGAACAAAGCAAAAAGAAGTAAAACTTGACCATATTCTTTGAGGTAGCATGACACAACTAAGAAGGTACCAAGAACTTTATTGGCCCACTACTGCTTTGTGTCCATTCTATTTGCTCTCTTACAGGTGGCATTCTGAAATTCTGGAGCCCTTTAATATAAAATAAGTATATCTTTATTTTTATGTACTTGTATTGAGTGTATTTAGATTATGATCCAAATCTCAAAGATGTAAGCAACTAAAGTGTAAAGGAAGTCTCAGAAGGGACTATTGGATTATCTAGTACAGTGATCTCCAACCTTTTTAAAGTAGGAGATCACCTTTAGCATTTAAAAGCAACCCAAGATGGACTGCATGCCACCACCCCACTTTCCCCTGTCCCTCCTGCCCAGCAGGTAAGTCTGTGGGGAGGGAAAGGGGGTGAGGCAGATGGACAAACAATTATTTGGGGGTGCACCTCCCTAGCAGGTAAGTCCTACCTAGCCAGGGCCCCACTCAACTTACACTTGTTCCTGCCTTTGCAATACTGTCTCTCACTGCAGGAGCCTCAAACTAGCCCCTGCCCCTTCCCTTCTACACAAACTGACCTGCTGGGTTGGGGCATGTATATGCATGCACACAGGCACTCAGTCCCCAACCCCAGCCTTGGATCAACTCCAAGAGGCTCTGAAATTTACCAATGGATTGAGATCTACTGGTTGGTGACCACTGATCTAGTACATATATGATATTAGAGCTAACACACACACACACACACACACACACACACACACACACACACTTTATTATAGATAGATAAGATATAGATATAAATGATCATCTTTCTAACGTTGTTATGCCTAGTGAAATCAATCAGTAATATTTCCTAAACATTTCTATTACAAGGTATCACTTTTGATTGTTTAAAGCTTTAATTTTCAGTAGGATTAGGTATGCTTCTCAGTCCAATTAATTTATTCAAATGTGTTTGTAATGACAGAATAAAAAAAATAGTTAATCTGTTTACAAGTATCAGTCAGTGGGAAAATATACTATTTTTCCATTAAGGACAAATATTTCCCCATCAGTAGCACTGATGCTGGTTGAAAGTTTATAAAAGATAACATTATTTAATTCTTGGGTGTGCTTTTCATTGTTCACTACAAATCAAACCTGATTTGGAAAAACTATACAGGTTTTTAAACACATTTGCATTTGCACTGCATTAGGTTAAAAGTTTGATCAAGGGTAGCCCCTACAACCTTGACTTGGCCCCTTTTTGTAATCAGTGGGCATATCCAGATGTGCATGGATGTTTGGTTCTCCAGGGGCAAGTAGCAATGGTGTACCTTGCACTACCACTACTTGCCCCTGAGGAATGCCCATGCCACATGCACTTTGGTGCATTGCAAGTTGCCCTGGGTGAGGTAGGGGTGGCTGGGGCCAGCAGTATGCTGGCCCCAGAAGCCTTACCTAGGGTCCTGGGGGCCTCCCAGGGCTTCAGCCACAGTGATTCTGCTACACAGAATTTGGCTGGCAATAGCAGCATGGCTCCAAGTGGCCCAGCTCTGCTTTTTTTTTAATGCTGGCTAAGCATGCATTGCACCATTTTATTTTTCCTTTTTTTTTTTTTTTACCCCTGAATATCCAGGGGTCAAAAAAAGCCCAGTGCAGCACAAACTTCGGCAGTGCATCCTTGCAGCACAGAGAACACAGGACTGCATGGTATGTGGTGCTGCAAAGTTGTTTGTAGTGCCATATATTGCATGACTGCACACATCTGGATGTGCTATGTGGGTGCATCTACATATGCTATTAATTCAATACAAGCATACTGTGCAGTAAAATACTGTTCAGTAAACTTTCCCTGGGAGCACATCTACACATGCATCCTGCTGGGAGCAAATATGCTTGCAGTGGAAGCAGCCTGCCCTTGTCCTGTTCTGCCCCCAGTTGGCAGAGCTCTCTAGGCCCTATATACATCCAGATACACAGCTGTCAGGGAGCTCCGTGCCCAGAAGGGCTTCCACACCCAGCAAGGGGCTCACTGGAAGCTGTTCCTCTCCTGGGGTAGCTGCCAGTGACACCTCAGCTGAGTAGTAAAGCAGATAGGTCTCCAGTCCTGGTGCTGCTTGGCTCCTGCAGAGAGCCAGGAGCCACACAATACCAGGATTGTGAGAGTGCAGAGAATGACCCTATCACAGTGCTGATTGATTCCCAGCTCCTGGGGGGGATCCAGGAGCCTGAGCAGCACCTGGACTGGGGACAGAGAACTCCCATGTCCCCTGCGCCTCCTGCTAATGTGCTCCCAGTCAGTGTCTACATGAGCACTACTGCACAGTAACTACTGCACAGTTAATCTAATACCTGTATTTACATGTACTAGCTACCTGCACAGTAGACCAATTTATTGTATAGTAAATGCCACACACTTGTAGTTGGTGATGCTTTACTGTGCAGTAGTCTAGTCTACTGTAAAGAATCTCATGTAGACGTGCCTAAACTGTCCAAGTAACAAGATCAAACCTCACAACAAAATACAGCCTTCTTCTTAGTTGTCACTGGAAATAGGGTCCAAACTCAGAAATTGTTTGAAAAATTACTCTGGATAACTAAGAAGTTTTCAGAAATAATTATTTCCATCTGAACTATTTGTATAAAATCCACAGAGGCACTTGGGGTTTCTAAAATGGTTCTTAGGCAGATTCTTTGTACCTAAGCTGCAAAAAATGACCTAGGGAACATTTTGCTCAGTGGGTACTTGGAGGCCCACATATTTGTTCTGCACTTGCAGCATGACTGATGCACAGGGATATTCAAATCCGAGCTCCCGCCATTGAATAGAGTAGACAACTAATTTTTTTTTCTTTCATCACCCACCTGCAGCCAAGTGTCCAATTTTTAGGCAAATTGGCAGGTAGTAAAAATCCTTCTCTAGATGTCACCCTGTACATACTGAACTAGGAGAAGTGGTGCAGTAACTACGGTCAGCCAGGCCTTCTTGGTGGAAAGCCCTGTACATATAGGATACAGGCAGTCCCTACCCAGGAGATTTTGCAATCTGAGAAAGATGGACAGAGATAGAAACAGAGAGACTACAGGCAGCAGAGTGATAACACAGACCAACTAGAGGTCATAAGAAAGAAAACAATGAAATGATACTGCTCAGCAAAGAAAGTAGTGATCTTAACACACCAGGCAACAAACTAGGGAACAGAGAAATTTCATCAGATTTCATTTCTTTGTTAAAGTATTCAATAGATTGAATTCAGACTCATGTGACTAATAGCTACTTAATCTGGTTACCATAAGAATGCTAGTTGTGTCCATTGAGTGATAAATTATGCACTTTATATATCATGATATGTCACTGGCTTTTAGCCATATCTTAGTTCTCCACACTAAGTTTCCTACAAGACAAATTTAGGCTCCTGATCTTTTTGCTCCATTTTTCCTGTGAAGCTCCTGCTGTTTTGTTCTTTGCTGTTTAGCCATCTGAATCCTGCACTGGCATACACATGCAGAGTCATAAGAGAACAATATTTGGACAAAATACTGAATCCATGGACTGAAACATGCAGCAGTAGGACAACAGCAGGTGCAGAGAGAACTCTGCTGGGAGGGTTTGTGCTACCACTCTGTGAAATAACTTTGTGTTGTGAAGAAAATTATGAGAATCACTAAATGGATTAGATGCAGTCTGAAAAAAGATCTAGCTTCTTTTAGAATAGAAAAAAAATGCAGGAGGCAGTGTTTAATCAGAAGGCAAGAAAGACAAACTGGCTATGGAATAATAGAGCTGATATTTCCTGACATTAAGCGAGCAAATGTTGAGGATTGTTTGTTCTATTAAAATAATAGTAAAAAAAAAAAAACCTCCCAAAAAACTTTAGCTATATTATGAGCACCCTGCTGGAAGTGGCCTGTCAGAGTGAGATTGTTTGGGTCCAAAAAGCCAATCTTTACTGCCAGTGCGGTGTTCTGCAAGTACAGGCTTTTTCTCCTGGGATACCTACTAGGAACTGAGGACATCTAGGTGGCCCACTGGCAAAATGAAGCAGAATGGTAGCAAAGTGGTTCAGTACCAACTCTGCAGGGGAGGCCACCCCAATCAGTACCCTGTATAAATCTGGGTACGTTGCTGTAACTAAATCTAATATTTAAAAAAAATCCTAATTTACCCCCAGTGTTTCCAGCCTTGATAGGGTGACCATCATAGAGGACATGCTAGTTTTCTGCTACTTTGTCCTCTATTGATACCTAAACCAACACCTTTATGTCTTCTATTTTTCTCTTCAAAAGACAAATAGAGGACATAAAGGCATCTGGTTTCATATCAATAGAGGACAGATGACAACCAGACTGTCCTCTATGATGGCCACCCTAAATCTTGACCATTTTCAAGGGGCCTAGGCTAAGCTGCAGAGGTGTTGCTAAGCAGAAGGCTCAAAGCCTCTGAGTGATAGTAGTGTGAATATTTGTAGATGTAACAACTAATTTGGTCAGCTAGGAAAGGAAGCCATCAAGCATAGTCAAATAAAGCATGAGGCCTGAAAGGACATAAGGGAAGACCATACAATAAGTAATGCATATATACTATATTATAGCTTAATGTTAAAATAGTAGTAGTAGTGATTGATGTAACCAAGTGTATTAGATGTGATTTTGCTATACTAGATATATTTTTATTAAAATCCTTACATAATTCGTAAAAACAAAAACAACTTTGTCAGAGAAGCCATAATCTAAGGTAAAGAAGAAACAGGAACAGCAGTCTACAATGGGGAAGGAAAGGAGATAAGAAACCCACCCTCTTTCCCAAGGATATAAATTCCAACTAACTGATCCCTTCCAAGTCCACAAGATGTCTGGTTCAGTCCAGTTCCAAAAGTTTCAGTGAAACAAAAATATTTAAATAAAACCAATAAGAGATAATTTGTTAGAATATTAAAACCAGCCATCTGTAAATATTGGGCATAGACTGGATTGAAATTTGGAGAACTCAGCAAATTCAAAAGGACCTGCTGCAAATCTACATGCCACCCTCACCCTACCTCTTGTGTCTTTCCAGATGGTATAGGTTAGAATCTATGCTGTGCTGCCATTTCTGTCTCTTTATTGGCAGCCTCCTTACAAGGTTACCTGTGATCTGGGTAACAGCAGCTGCAAATGGTCATTGAAAATTGGCTCTGAAAGGCCCACTGGCCTACACACAACCATTTGAAATGTTTGGCACAAATGAATTAAGTCCTGATTCTATCACCCTTCCCGACATGGAACACTATCACACTCCAAAAATAATCAGACTGAGATCCATGAGGCAGTTCCTAGAATAAAGTGCTGCTATTCAACGTGAGTAAGAATAGTGGTCTCTAGCCCACAATGAATAAGGAAAGAAAAAGTTACCTCATTTCCAATGCATTTTGCAGTTGAAACAATCAAACGGATTGTGAGGATGAGTTATAAAATTCTGTGACCTCTTATCTTGTGTAAGAAACTGGCTTGGCATGACAGGGATTTTCTGACAGTGCATTAAAAGGTACTGATGCAAACTGAAAGGCACCTGCACTATAACCAACATGCTATTTCTCTACAACATTCTCTACAATATAAAGGAAAAGTTTGACTTCGGTGTGTGTGTGTGTGTGAAGCACATACCTGCACCATGCATGCACACACACACACAAAAATTATTGTTGACAGAAAAGTTCAGGTTACTTTGAAACAATCAGCAAAAGTTAGGTTTCTCATGGCAGGAAGTAAGCACTGCTTACATCCATCTGTGAACCCAGTCCCCAGAGACACAAGCCAGAGGTCAGGTCTGTAACTAAGAATTTTGCCAGATTATAAACAATAGTTAGGCGGTTTATTTTTTTATGATGCACTTAAACTTGAAACACCTCCCCCCATTCTTAACACAGATGCAGCTATCCAGGATGAAAAGTCCTTTCACCAGTACCAATGATTTAATTCCTAAAAAGGTAGGTCTGCAGGCAAAAAAAAATTCGTTGGCTATTCTAAATTATGTCTCTGTCAGAAAGGTTGTGCCAGTATAGCTGTACGTGTATAGCTGTACCAGCAAGCACTTTCTAGTGTAGGCATGGCCTTGGTTTCAGATATTAAATGGAAGCTGCAGTCTCTCATGCTGTTAACTTATTAGAGTTCCCTTGTTCAGTTTTTGGTCAATAACCAAGATGACGATATTCACATCAGCTCATTTCCACTCTTTTCATTGCTCAGACACCTTCATTTTATATCTGAAATCCACGAAAGAACTAACCAATGTAAGGAAATATGAGGGGCTGGCTTTCCATGTACCTTACCTGAAGCTCAGTGTATTCTTCTGGGAATATGTTGGGTCCACTGTACCTTACCACATTTCCAAATGTGGATATGTTCTTCCATGCTTCTGGGGAAGACAAAGGAATAAGACGGCCCCATACATTATGAAGAGTTACAAGAGGATTTCATCTAGGGAGGCATTTGCTATAGTGCTTAGTAAGCATTGAGAAGTCAGGCTAGTTAGCATGACTTTAGCTGGACAAGCACTCTGAGGACTAACTTAGATCAGTCTCCTGGTTGTAACTTGATACCTATACTATATTTAATAGGTATCTCTAGTTATTTTTTAATGTGGTGGAAAGACTATAGCACTTGGGGGGACGCTGTTTTTATAAAAATCCATAAAGGCTCCTCCTCCCTCAGGCACATACATTGGTTGCAGTTATCCTCTTTTCCTGCATGTAGGACATACCTTTTCCTCCAGAATCAGCCCCAAAATTGACAGGTATACATCAAACTAGGAAGCTTGAATTTTCTGCTGGGATAGAATCACCTTGCTTTTATCCCTGACTCACAATGCAGCAGCTGTGATATTACTTCAGGCAGCCAAAGGAGTCAACTGACTTAATGGCTCATTGTTCTCCACAAGTGTCACCTGTCAAGGTGTCTCTTCAGAGAAAGGGTGTCTCTCCTTTTTAGTGATCTCAATGTTCCACTAATCTAATTAAGCTGACTCTTCTCATACCAATTTTTCTGTCTGCTAGCTGCTTTTGGTCTTTCCCCTCCTATTTCACAGTATTAACAGAAAAAAAGGAGGGTGAGTTAGGGTTAGGAAGATCTGTCTTGAAAATACACATATTGTACTCTGAGACATGTTGTATGTCAGAAAATATGGTAATAAGGTCCCTTATTAGTTTTTTACTAACACTACTTCTCAAAAAGCATATATAAGAACAATGTTATAATGGCAATGATGTAGTAAATTGACTAACAGCTGCAGTAATGCTTTTGGGATATGTGAACTGGTTCAACAATGGACTGAATTCTAGTCTACGTTTTAGGCACCTGTGTGGATTTAGGTGCCAGAATGTGATTTTATACAAGTCACTTAAAACCAGGTAATATAGTGAGTTTTGTAATAAGCCATCATTTTAGCCTTATTGCAATTTGCAAACAGTGGCAAACTACCTTCTGCATTAATTATTTTTCAGGGACTGAAGGAGGGAGAAATGCTTTTGTTCATCTGTCAGATGTAATTTGTCCCCTTTAAGTAGCCAGATATGCTATATCCCCTATGTTGTCCTCTCTTGCTCCTGATTCCTTATGGACTGAAACTTCTGTTGTTCCGTTATCTTCTGTGCCCCACTAGAGGGGATTGTAATGCACTCTGCAATTGGGCCGGATAGAATGGTACATCTCTCCAACCCCCTAGTGGCTGCTGCACGGAGCTAAAAAAAAGGTGCTTATTTGTATTCAGATTTTCTTGCACTAATTTATATTCACTCAGTTTAGGAGCAGGAATTCTAAATTAGTGTTAAAGCTAAGCCACTCTTGTTTGGTATGCCAGTACTTGGCCAAAACAGGTAAAATCACATGCTTGACACCACAAAGCAGGGCAGTGGTAGTGCTATGGCTGCCACTTAATGGAAATCTCCCTTTAATTGAAATGAGAGGGTGGTTTGTTTGTTTGTTTGTTTTGGGGGGGGGTGGTATTGTGAGCCAGATCTTCTGAAAATATATATTAAGTCAATAGAAAGATAACAACTTGTACAACTGATGACTTGGCCTTAATTTTGAAATCAAAGAATCATAGAAAATTAGGTTTGGATGGGACTCAGGAGGTCATCTAATCCTACCCTCTGCTGAAAGCAGGAGTATCCCCCAGATATATCATCCTAGCTGAGATTCTGTCTAACTGGATTTTAAAAAAACTCTAAGGATCAAGATCCCATCACTTCTCTGGGTAGCCTCCTCCTAGTGAGAAATTTTGGTCTTACTATCTTACTTAAACTCTTCCCTTGCTGCAACTTGAGACCATTGTTCCTTGTTCTGTCATCTGCCACTGCTGAGAACAGTCTAATTCCATCATGTTTGAAACCATCCTTCAGACAGTTGAAGGCAGGTATTAAATCCCACTCAGTCTCTTCTGTGGACTATATAAGCACAGTTCCTTCAGCCTCTCCTCATAAGTCAGGTGCTTCAGTCCTCAAACCATTTTGTTGACCTCTGCTGGATTATCTCCAATTTGTCCACATCCTTTCTGTAGTGGGGGGAGAGGGGCCCAAAAGTGGATACAATACTCCAAATGTGTCTCGCTGGTGCCAAATAGAAGGGAATAATCATTTCCCTCCATCTGCTTACAATGCTTCTATTATCACAGCCCAGTATGCTGTTAGATTTCTTCACAACAGAGGCACACTATTGCCTCATAATTGTTCAGGGCATATGGTAAAACTGATTATTCTAGTGTTCATGCAGCTATAGTGTGTACAGACTATTTTAAGGGAGCACAAATATTCCTTTTTGTGGCAGAGAGATATGTTGAGGAATCCAGCTTCTCAAGGCAATATAAGGCAAGAAAAAATCACATGCAAGGGTTAACTACAAGTGTGATATTTACTTGCATTAAATTACTACTCTTTGACTGTGACTCATGTAAAGTTTATAATCTAATCTCTAACTTGACTGTCTCTCTCCATGTTCCATGAAGCAGCTAGTATGCCTTTGAGAATTTTCAAAAAACAATAAGCTTTCTTGGCCTCTATCTTGTCTGTAGTTTTGACAACCTCCTAGCAGAACCTCGCAGTTCTAGTAGCACCTTGCAGTGTAGATCCCACTGTTACCTGTATTAAATACCATGTGTTGTCCGGCAAATTCCCTGAAACATAAAAGGTAAGCATTTAAAATCTTTGTCGAGGAGTCAAGCAGAATGGGTGACAAAGCCTATGGACCTTACTAGGCTGGTAGCTTCTGCTAAATGAAGCAAACAGTCAGTGCTCTCACTTTGTTATGCTTCAGCCCAAGTCTGAATTCGTTGCCCGGTATGCGTGAGCCAATATACGAATACCAGTTGGAAGTTTGAAAGAAAAAAAAGTTTTTAT
>JAGPOW010003316.1:77447326-77459005 GCA_030014935.1 Caiman crocodilus
TGGGCATAATTCACAAAACAACCTTCCAGTCTCGCTGTGTATTCTGTCTCGGGAGGATGGCTCAAGGCCATTTATTAGGCCTTTAGACAAAAATGGCTCAGTTATTCACAACAACTTAATTTTTTAAGCCAATTATGGTCTGTGTGTGTCAAGAGATACAAATACTAAAGCATAACAACTTAAATGGCACAGATTCTGCCATAGCATAGAGGAACAAGATGGCAGTGGGGCAAGATTTGTTCTACATTATCCCTTTCCTGGCTTTTTAAAAGTGTCAGGTGTCATTTTTCAACAGAGCAATTCTGCAGAATATCAGGAACATTCATGGAGGATACTATTGGAAAAGGAGCCTGGATTTGTAACAAAAGGAGACAGACCTGAAGTTTGGTTAAGAAGTTTGGCCTAGGATGGGTCAATGTCTCTGGAGGGAAAGAAGAGACTGAGGCACAGTCACAAAATGACAAGGGCAAAGGGAATTTGCTGTTAAGAAAGAAGTAGGTGTAAACATTATGAAGCAGGCTTCTGCCTGAATTCAGCTTCTAGACCTTTTGCAAATGTATGTATTTATGAATTAGTCCACAGCTGCTTGCTGCACCTGATTTTAAAGTCAAGTCCTATTTTCCCATTACTATTCCAAGCAGGAATTTTTCCATGTGATCCATTCGTTTAAAAAAGATCATAAGCTGCTCCTGGAGGTTAGTTTGGCTTCACAATTAGTTATGCTGGGAACTCAAAGACTTTCACTTGAAGCTGGCCTACCAGATGCAGAATCTTTATTTTGATACTCTTCGAACTGAGTACAAGTATGGCATTTTCCATATGGATATGCTGCTCTTCCTTGTTCTTCTCTTACATTTGGCACATCTTCCAGACTCTCCAGTTAGGAGGCAAAACCAAAGACAGGCTGTAAATGAGGTATTGGATTTCCTCACAACCAGTTACTATTGAGAACATCAAGAAATACTACCAAATACTTGAAAAGCTTTGTAGGCATGCATGATATTATTGTTGGTTTATATCACAAAGTTGTAATAAATATGACTAATTAGGAATTCAAAGTTGTCTCCACCTTGGTATTTGCAACTTAATACTTACAGCAGGGAGCAAATGTAGATTACCTTACTCCAAAAACGTAATTCTCTTTCAATGTAAAAATGACAGTTCATCAGCTGTTAACTGCAATAGAGAGTGGTGGCATGTATGCGTATTATCCAGATAATAACAATAATTGTGTGCATTCTGAACATAATGTAAAAAGCACGCTTTCAGGTCCCAAAAAAATAGCACACCAGATGCCTTGTTAAACTTCTGTTTCCCATGTATTAATATATTCAAGCTTTCGTTCTGTCTCTTTCATCTTCAAAAAACATTACATTGCTCATTATCCACAAGACCAAAAATCTGGCTACAATGTGTGTGTGGGAGTGGGAGCTGCAGAAGTGTATTAAGAAGACAGCATGTTCATAATAATGTTAAATTGTAAAATATGGGCCTCTTAAGGCCCATAAAAATTATGTGCCATAAGGCACGTAAAATTTCTTCAGAGGAACTTCATACATTTTTAACTGCATATTAAATCACTAAAATTAAAACAAACAAACAAACAAAACACACACAACATATCCCCAAACTTTTTTTGTGAATTTATGTTTTTTAGGAATCATCAAAAAATAGGACTCAGAATCTGATGCCATACCCTTTAGAAGAGAACACAGAAGTGAACTTTAGGAAATATTTGTTTATTTGTTTGTTTGTGTAGCAATATAGGAATGAAAGCTACCTACTGCTTCACTAAATCCAATCCTCCAATAAAGCAGGCAACCATATAATATAGGGCCAGATTCTATTCCACCTATTAGGTGCCTAAATACAACCCTACTCCACTCTAAGTCTTTTGGAACCATTAACACTACTATTTTTTCAGATGTACCTACATGTGCATAGTAATGGACATGAATAAATTCCTGATCTTACTGCTCCCAGGCACATTGTCTACATGTGCACCCAGAACTGCAGCACGTTGAGCTGGCTTGGAGTAGCCCCAACCTTGCAGGGGACCAGGGGAGTCAGCCTGCCAACCCAGGCTGCTCCCCCAGCTCAACATGCTGCTGAGGGGCTGGCTAAGGCATAAGGGTGCTTTGGTACAGCGCTAGCTGCAGACAGCCCCCACACTGAAGCACCCTTGTGCCCCAGCCAGCCAGGCAGTATCTACACATGTGCTGATGCAGAGTAAAAAACTCCTTGTATTTACAAGTAATATCCTGCCACAGAGTTGATACCCACATCTGCCTATCATAGTCCAGGAGGTCTCTGATACAGGTGACCCAACCCAGGGCCAGCCTCTGTTGCAACCGAGGTGCCTCTGCTATTGGCATCTCCAGCTAGGTGAGTATCACAGGGGACCTGGAAGCAGAGACCAGACTCCAAGTCCAGAGGTGGTCCCAGCAGAGCTCTGGCAGCCCTCACAGATACTGCAGAGAGAAGCCCCACAGGATGAGGAGCTGCCAGTCATATCAGAGCCCCTAGAAATAGCAGAGGAAGGCACGCTTCAGTTGGCCCCATGCTGTGTGGCTATCAATACTGTATAGCAGTTGCTGCAGGGCCTGAAGTTGGAAGGTCAGGAGTCCTGCCCATGCCCACACCTGACCACCACCCTTGACTCCAGCTGGTGCTAGTTCTCCAGGGGGGAGGGTTTCGTGGGGACAGGTAGACCCTTCAAGTAGAGCAGCAAGTCTGCACTCCAGTGGATCCTGTGGAGCATGGGTGGGAGTGAGCCCACCTACCACCTGTCACCCATTGTCAGGTCAAAGCTCTTGATCCAATTGGCCCAGGCAGAGGAGGCTGCCAAGTACAATGCCTGGCGGGCCTCTACCTGCACCAGGTCCCTGAGTCCTGGACCACAAGGAGTACATTGTCAGCATACACTAAGAGGACCAGTCGCACTGCCAGCTTCCAGAGCATCAACTCCACCGCCTGCCCCCGCAGGAAGATAAGGAAGGGCTCCAGGGTCAAGGCATACAGCTGGCCTGACAGTAGACAGCCTTGATGCACCCTGCACCTAAATGGGATAGGCTCCAGAAGGGTCCAGCTGAGTTTGACCAAACACTCTGCAGAAGTGTACAGCACCTGGAGAGCCTGCACAAAGCAGAGGCCAAAGCCAAAGTCTTGCAGCATGCCTGTGAGGTACCCATGATTCACCCTGTCAAAAACCTTCTCCTGATCCACGGGCAGGAGAGTGAAAGACAGGCCTTCCTGGTGCGCTAGTTCCAGGAGGTCTCAAATCAGGTACAGGTTGTCAAAGACGGAATGTCCAGGCACCGTGTACTTCTGTTCAGGGTGAATCATATCCATCAGCATGGACTGCAGGTGCAAAGAGATGGTCTTTGCTGCCACCTTATAGTCTGTGCAGAGGAGGGACATGGGATGCCAGTTCCTCAGGTCACCGGGATCCTCCTTCTTCAACAGGAGGGTCAGAGTGGTCCTCTGGCACAACAGGGGGAGCTCCCCATTTCCCTTGGACTCAGCCCAGACCATGGTAAAGTCTGGGCCAAGGAAGTCCCAGAAGGCCTGGTAAAACTTTGTGGTCAGTCCATTGCTACCCGGAGCCTTGTTGCTAGGCATCAGGTGGAGGACAGCCAAAAACTCAGTCAGAGTGAGAGGAACTTCCAGCCAGTCCTGTGAGCCTATCCTGACTTGTGGGAGTCCTTCCCACAGGTTCCAATAGGCTTTGGCGTCAGTTGGATCTAAGGAGAATAGCTCTTCATAGAAGGCTCGTGTGTGCTGGCGCATCTCACCTGGATCCATGAGGGGGTGCCATTGCCTGCCAGAAGGCAGGTGATGTACTTTTTGGCCCCCAGTCTCCTCTCCAGGGTGTAGAAGAAGTAGAAACTGTGGTCCATCTTCTGGAGGAGCTGGACATGCGAGCAGATAAATGCACTACAGGTGCGGTGGTCATCCAGAGCACAAAGTTCTTCCTGCCTCTCTTGACACTCTCCACAGAGAGAGGGGTTGGTTGGGTCAGTGGCCAGGTGCCGCTCCAGTTCTAGCACTTCCCACTTTAGCTGCTCCCACACCACAGCATTAAAATGAAATAGATAGGTAGATAGATAGATAGATAGATAGATATCAGCATTTCATTTTAATCATGGAAAAATGTGGATTTTGGGTTACTTTTTAAATCTGAAAATTGGGGGGGGTTTTATCATAGAAAACCAGGATCTCTGATTATGAGCTTGTTAAGAAGTGTGGATAAATGCAAAATTGAAGCGTTCAAGGTAAAACTACATGTTAATCAATCTTGCAAATGTCTTTATACCAAAGCAAAACATTTTCTACATTAACCAAAAAAAATAAGGCTTCATAGCTCTTCTCTAAAATACTGGAAGTATAATCACGACTTTTAGTCACATTGCAAATAAAAATACATAATACTTCACTATATTTCCTGTAGCTGCCTCCAACTGACCATCCTGTGTCAATCTGTTATTCTGAGGAAGTTTATCTGATCAAAGTAATTACATAGGCTAAGTACAGACAGTCAAAAATCCCAAGGCTGAATTGATGTAGACTTTGCAGGTTAATCTAAACTGCAGAGATTGACCTGATAAACAAATGAACACATTAACTTTTGATTCAGAAAATGCAGCCATATGCCTGCAGTGGCTTACCCCAGAGCAGGGGAGAGGTGAGGCAGGGAGTTGGTGCTAGAGCATGCCTTCCAGCCACTGCCAGAGGTATGGCCAAGCCCCAGCTCATGATCTGCCTGGGCAGGAAGGTGGGGTGGTAGTGGGAGAAGGTAGTAGCATTGTATTCATAAAAGCTTGAACAAGAATAGTTCTTTCTCTGAAAATCTATAAACTGAAGAACTATAAATGTAGCCTAAGCTGTGTGTTCACTTACTTTTCCTCCTGCTCCCAAGGTCTCTGGGATTTGCAGTCCACAATCACAGTAGCAGGACTCTCACAGTTGCTTATCTCTTCCTTTTCCTGCTTCTAGATGTCTCTGGGATGTGTAGTCCACAGTCAGAGCCAGAATTAAGTTTTAGCAGAGCAGGGTAGCTCTGTACTCGAGGGAAAGTGAATTTAACTCCCACCCTGGCCCCAAACTCCAGCTGAGATTTGCCTGGAGTGGGTGGCAGCGAGCCAGCCCTGCTCTCTGGAGCAGACAGCACAGCCCAGGGCTGAAAAGCATGATAATATGCTGGGGAACTCTGATTTAACTTAAAACAGCAAGGGGTCTGTGACAGAAGTTTCTTTAACCAGTTTGACCCAAATCAGTTAAGTCTGATACAACATTCAACCAGGTTTATCTTAAGCCAGTTTCAGCCAGTCTGAAACAGTTTTATGTGCACTGAACTCCTGTTCTGTTACAGGTTTAAACCAGTTTCTAATCACTTAAATTGGTTTATGTATAACTTCTGTCCCTATCTATAGTGACTAAATTGTATCACAGGTCATTTTTTATTTTACTGAAAGCATTTGTGAAACTAAAGCTGAAGGTTAGGCAAAAAGTAGGACTAATAACATAAAAGTAGCTAAGTCCATTTTGCCTAGTGGTTCTGGAAAACACCACCTCTAGTCAATATAGACATAAAATAAGTAAAAAAGAATAGAGCAAGGCAGGGAATAGAAAACAACATCCAATGAGGCCTTCTAACCCACTTCTGGCACATTTAGAGGGGAAATAAATTTGTGTTATTCAATTATTCTGTTTCTCTGTTCCCCACTTTGTGATCTTGCTTTAGCTTCTTTTGAGACCAGAGGAGAAAATACTGAAATACTAAAACAGCCTTTTTGTTTTGAGCCTGATATAAAGTTCACTGAATTCAAAGGAAAGACTCTGCTGAGTTCCCTGAGTTTCCTCACCTGAAAGTTAAAGACAAATATACAATTTGTTGGGTTTTTTAAAATCCTTTTAAACCCCTACTTACATATTTCTTAAACAATAAAAAAAGGTTATCGCTGCTTCAATTTCTACATGGAACAAAATTGAATTATTTTTAAAATTGTGAAAATAATCAAACAAGAACAAACAATATTTTATACAGTATATGAACTACTATCAAGCCACCATGTTTTTCTATTATTTCATAATGTGCATGTAGTTGCAGATTGTATAAATGGCTGGAGACATCCTTCTGTATAAGACAAGTCTGGTAAGATTCAGATATCAGAGTGCACCTACACATGCTGCTATGGTGCTGTTGTTACAGCGCTGTCATTTAGTACTTCCACTGAAAGATAGCTGGTACTGTGCTGTGTGCACTGTGCACCATTATTTTTATGCACTAAGTTGCCATAGTGACACACTATAACTGGGGAGCATGTCACTACAGTGATGCAGCTGTGGCATCGTGGGTTTTGCCCTCAGACACTACATCCCCATAGCGTGTTACTATGGCAATGTAGTGTCACATATAGATACACCCAGTGAGTACTTTTTTAATTTGAGGTTGATGTTAACCATGGATATTGTACCACTTGAAATTACACTGGAGAAGATGGGTAAGGAACCAGCTACATTAGGAAATAGTAAGGGGAAATGCATGACTAGTAGAATCCTTCCACAATTACATTCATTCAGTATTCTAATATTATAAAAAGCTTAATATGTCTGTCTGTCTGTCCATAATGCTTTATTTGTGCTCTGATTGGCTGACTGAAACAGCCAATCAGAGTGCAAATAAAAATTTGGACAGGAGGTGGTGGTGCAGTGGAGAGCTGCCATGATGGAGGGGACAAAGGAGACTGGCTTTGCCCCCCTGCCCTGCTCCCTGGAGATAGCAGCAATGGAGAAGATGGAATGGGAGGGGGTGACTAACCAGTGCTGCTAACCTCGCCCCCTCTCCTCTGCTCCCTGCAGGTGGCAATGATGGAGTGGAGGGGGGCAGTGAGGCCACTGGAGCTGGCCTCATCCTCTGCCTTGCTCCTTGGAGGTGACAGTGGTAGCAGTGGCATGGCGGGGGGGACCAGGGTTGGGATGCCTCAGGGGGACAAGATCACCAGTGCTAACCTCAGGCTGCCTCTCCCTCCTGCCATTGTTTCCACCTGCAGGGCCAATGTGGGCTGATGTGGTGGCAGTGGGGGAAGGATTGGGCTACAGTGGTGGTGCGAGGAGGGGAAGAGCAGGCCCAGGCCAGGGCCCGACACAAGGGGGGGGGTGTCACAGGGCATCGAGGTGCCCTGCTCCTAAAGAGCAGAAAACTGCTAGAGAAAGAGCCCTAGCAGGGTATAAGGAGCCCAGCTGTGGGTTGCCAGGGCAACCAAGAGGTCAACTGACCAGAAGGGGCAAGGTCTGGCTCCCTTTATAAACCCAAGATGCTGAGGCCAGAGGCAGTTCCCTGCCAGCAGCCCAAGAAGAAGGAGCTCTCTGCTGCAAAAGAGAGAAGAAGCAAGCTGAAAGAGCAGCACATGATATAGTTGTGGGATCAAGAACCCAATAGGCCAAGTGTTGTTATAACCAGGCGGCTTATGTTTATGTTATTGCCAAGAGGCTCGAGTTTCTGTTGTGTTGTTGTTTATCACTGGTGGTTTAGGTGAGGTTATTAGGGGTTAGAGGAGGCCTCATAGGGGACTTACGGTGGAGTGTGAGGACCCTAGTGCCCATGAAGGTGAAGCATTTGGGGTACAGAGACCCCAGCCCCAGAAAGGGGCAGTTGAGAAGCTCCAGAGAAGGCGGTGTTGCGGAGAAGCCCAAAGTAGGTGTAGCAAGCCCTAGAGAAGGGGACAGCTTACTGGTGAGCCCCAGAGAGAGGGTGGCATTATAGGAGAGCTCCAGAGAGAGGGCGGTGTTGCAGAGAAGGCCCCAGAGAGAGCGACCGAACAATGTCTATTCCAGCTGCAAGAATTGGGGCGTGGTATAAGTGGTGGTTGGAGCCACACATAGCCCCTAAGGCCAAGGTGCCTCTAAAGCACCCATTGTAGATCAGGCCCACAAAGAGTCTGGGAGTTCATGGGGCCAGAAGTAGCCGTGTCCAAGGAGACATAAGGCAGCCTCCCTAACATATGTGAACATCAAAGACGTGGCAGGGGAGAATCTGAGGGTGCCCTTGGGCCAACTTGGCACGGGAAGGGAGCCTTGAGGAGATCACGGCCCTTCTGTAGGACCCCGCCTGTTACAGGGGAGAAGGAGCGAGCCCAAGTAGGGGGAGTAGTTAGCCCACCACAGCAGTGTTGGGGGGAAAGCAGGCCTGGCCTGTCCTGGCCTGTCCCAATGCAGCAGCAGTGCGGGGAGGAGTGGGCTTCCTCCCCTCCTCGGGCCTGGGCCCACTCTTCCCCAACCCTCCCTCCCCTTCATTGGCCTAGGCCCACTTCCCCCTCCCCACCACAGTAGCCCAGCTTCTCCCCACCCTCAGCCCTGGTCCTCCCTCACATTGGTCCAGACCCACTCCTCCCCTCCCCCCACTGCTGCAGCAGGGAAGTGGGGAATGGGCCTGGACCCCAAGGAGCAGGAGGGAAGCGGGGAGCATGCCCAGATGGGGGTGGGGTCACAGAACTCCATCCCCACCTACTTCCCCCACACCCCATCATTCTGGATGGGCAATTGGCTAATTTTTATTAATAAATTTGGCATGATGTGAAAATGAAATTTGCTGAAGAAACAAAGTTAGAAGGTATTATTGATACAGAGAAGCATAGGAATATATACAGGAAGAAGTGGATGACCTTGTGGACTGGCATAAGAGAAATAGGGTAAAGTTTACTCATAAAATGTACAAACTCATATGCTTGAGGGACTAACAACAAGGAGTTGTTATTAGTCATTGATGGTCATTTTATGAACCGTTATATTATGGATTTGTATAGGGTGGTTTAGATAGGGATGACCCTGCCTCAGTTAGGGATAGATTACATGACCTCTGGAATTCCCATCCAGCCCTACTTTTCTATGCTTCTATGATTTATGCTGGTAGCTCACCACTTGGAGATAGACAAGACAAGAAAAAACAACCTGGGTACAACCCTTGCCTATACAATAAGTGCCAATAAGCACTCAATATAGCTCCACTCTAGTCATATCAGTGAGACACTTTGGGTAGTCTAATCAGTACTGTTGAGTGACATTGTAAATTATCCCACCCCCAAACTAAGTAGACCCTAAAGAACAAGCTACACTGCTTCTGGTTTCAGTTGGATTGCCTCCTGAAGAGTAAAACCAGGTAGAGCATGTTGAGCCTGGTAAGATGGTGGCATTAGTCAATAGCAAGATGACCATATACCAGGACACGATGTGATCATAAAAAATCACAGGATTACATTTGAATTTAGGAGGATACTTATTTTCTGTAGAGAGACAGAAGTATTAAAAGACATTTTGGGAAGATCCTGGTGAGACTTCTTCTGGAATACCAAGTATTAGGGCTCTGTGAAGCTTTGGTCCTTGATTTGATTCAGCAAAGATTCAGCCCAATTCAGTGGCTGAATCTCCAAATCTGATTTGAATCAGAGGATCCTTTAATCTCTCCAAATGAAATCGGAACCCTCCAAATTGATTCGGAGAAATTTGGAACGATTTGGAGATTTGGATATAGATACAGATTTAAATGGGGTTTTTTTTCTACATACCTCCAGGTAGCAGACAGCTTGTAAATGCTGTGATGCTGGGGCTCATGGAGTGTCCCACAGAAGTGCAGGGGTCCCCCCCAGTGATTTCTCCAAATCAGGATCAAATCTTCTGCCGAATCAAATCAGGGGCAGTGATCCAAATCAATGAATAAAATCACTGTCCCTGATTCAGGCTGAATCCAAATCCGAATTGAATAAGGCCTGCTTTGCACACACCTATCAAGTATAGTTCTGTCTACCACAATAAAGAAAGATGGACTCAATGTGGAACTGATGCAAAGAAGCTTCTAGAAAGAAAGACAATTAAAATAATACATGATAAGTTTGAATTGTTTAGCCTAGCAAAGCATAGATCAAGTTCTAATTTCTTTATATAAATACCTCAGAGAGGTAAACAGAGAAAGAGAGAAAATGTATATTTAAGCTGAAAGACAATGTTTGTACAGAAACAAATGACAGTGCAGTAGCTGCTAATAATTTTAGGCTAAAGGTAAAAAGATGTTCCTAACCATCAGAGAAATCAGATTTTAGCATGGCTATCCAGAATAAGTAAGGTCATAGGCAACTGGTAGGGGAGGGAAAAGGGGGCACGTGTTCCCCCTGATATTGGCTGCTGCTCCCACCCACCACTGCTGGCTTCTGTAGGGTGTCGTTGCTTGCCGTGCTCCCCTGACTTTTGCAGGCAGTTGTCACCTCCCCCTGCCTGGTGTCACCACCGCCTTCTGTGGGTCATCACCGCTTGTCACCCTCCTGCCAGCACTACCAATGCTACCACCCACAAACTGTGCTTCCCCCCAGTCTCAGGTGGCACCAGTCACCCATGAGTAAGGTAAAAAACCTAACTACTTTTAAGACAGAGTTTAATAATTTATAAGAGAAATTATATGGTATTATTGATTGCATTGATAGGGGACTAGAGTCCAGAAGGCCCCTTCCAATCCTATGATCCTAATTTTCTTTGTTAATTAGAATCATCCATTAATTGAATTAATTCATTTCTGTACCAACAGAAAGTTCATTACATTTCTGTTTCATATTGAGGTTAAAGTTAGACAGAGGGATTAGTCCAATCAAAAAAGTACTGCCACTCACTTGTAAAGAAGTTTTATTTCCAATAAAGCAGAGATAAGATTGTATTAAGGAAGTACTTAAAAGACAACACAATTTCCTTTTGTAGAGATACATTTCTGTAGTTCAAAATCAAATACTGATAATTTAGTGAGGAAATACACAAGATTAGGCCATGCCACATGCATTTTAATTAACTGATTTTTTAAGTATTCTTTTTTAGCATAACACATATTTTATTACTTAAGAATTACTGAAAGAATAGCATTGGTTGGGCCATATAAAGATGATGATGATCAGGGAGAAGTTTACCTGACATACTGTAAAACATTCCCACAGTAATTTTTTTTTCTTGGACCTTGTACATCAGTTGAAGAGACCTCTGGGAATCAAGAGTGGGTAGCACTTCTGAATATCCTTTTCTGTTGACACTGTAAAAACAGACTCAGAAGGACACTATCTAGTGAGAAACTGAGCCAAATATAAGAGTTTGTCTTTCTCTAAGAATTAGAATGACATTTCATGGTCACAGGGTTGGGTTAGACTCTAGCTGCAAGACTGTAGATATCCGGATACCTACAGGGCAGAATGTGGCTTTCTATGTTTTGCCCTCTATACTTGGAACACAACCACATATTTAAACCAAAAATAGTATTTTCAAAGTAGAATTTTAATCAAATAAAGCATGGAGAAAAATAACTAACTGCTAGCTCTCTAGTTTTATGCTCAACTTATAGCCCCTGAACTTGAGAGAGATTGCACCTAAAACTGTCTTACTGCATTAGGATTATGGAGGGGAAAAATATCAAAATTCACTAGTAAAAGATTGGAAATAGAAAAGGGCAGAGTTCTTCAGGTTGAGGAAGATGAGCCTTCTTTTCATAGTTTCATAGTAACTAGGGTCAGAAGGGGCCTAGAGCAGGCCAGCTAGTCTGACCCCCCGCCAATGGCAGGAACAAGTGCCAGGGTCACAGGACCCCAGCCAAGTATCTATCCAATCTACTCTTGAAGATGCCCAAGGTAGGAGCAAGAACCACTTCCCTAGGAA
>JAGPOW010003316.1:77459105-77505213 GCA_030014935.1 Caiman crocodilus
CGTGATCCCAATCAAGTCCGGGTGTTCCTCAGCCACCAGGAGAGACAGCTCCTCCTGCTTACCTCCCATGCTGCGTGCATTTGTATAGAAGCACTTAAGACTATGCACTGCCGCCTCCCCCTCCTCATGTGTATCCCCCAAGTTACCACCACCTTTGCCCGCCCAACTTACCTGACTTAGGGGCCGAGCATCCTCTCCTCTTCTGGCAGGCTCATCCCCCGGCGAAGCTAGTTTAAAGCCCGCCTCATGAGATCAGCCAACCTGGAAGAAAAGAAACGCTTACCTTTAGGCGATAGGTGAAGTCCATCCTCTGCCAGCATGCTCTGCGTAGAGAAATGTTTTCAAATAAGCTATTACAAATCAAAACATTCAACTTTCTGGAATCCATCTGTTTCCCCCAGCTTAATATTTATTTTAAATGTATTTCTTTTCAAAGGTCATTGGTTTTCAGTTAACTTTGTTTTTCTCTGAATCATTAAGGAAAACTCATCTTTAAAAAACTTGTTTAGATTTGGTAGTCTCTTACAGTTCAACTCTAAGCATTAACAATTCTTGCCCTTCCCATTTGTTTTCTCCCCAACACAGGAAGGAGCTTGAATAGCTATGTTTGAAGTTAGAGAACTGCTTCCTGGGGACTTGAGGTTATCTATTTTCTAGACCTGCAGCAGCAGGGCAATAATAAATGTATCATACATCCAAGCTCAAATTAAATCTAGCAAAGACATGTATCCCTTGCCAAAAAACTCATTGAACCTTCAAATCTGACATTTTGGTGGGGCGGGGGGGATTGAAATCAGCTGAGTTAGATTGCTTAGGTCTAATGTTCCTCCTGAGCACCTCTAGAGGGCTTTTCTTGTTTCACTGGGGGATGACTCAGTGAATTACTCCAAAGGCAATATATTAAAAAACTATAGCAAAAATGTTGTTAGGATGTTAACAACAAGTAAAATCAGCAAGACAGCTGATAAAAACAATGCAACAAGAGTCCTGGTTCTTAATCTCGTATAAAGATATTTGACTGCAAAATTAAAATAACAAACAAATGAAGAAATCCATTTCTAGAAGTTATTCCATCTAGTACTGTTCAAACAGATAGGACTTATGACCAAATAGCAACAGCAAGCCTTTTCCCCAATGCTGTGTCAGTCACAGTACCATTTACTCCGATAGGAAAAGGATCAAAACCTAGATGCTCTAGTAGTAACCCACAACTATTTTAGTGTTGTTATGGTCAGTGAGGTTTCTAACTGCCAGAGAAATAAAATATCCCAATAATAAATAGCTAAGTCATATCAGTAGTGAACAGAAGCATGACCACTATTGGCAGCTGTAGGATTCAGGTAAAAGTAAGGCAAGACTTGGTGGTGTAATGTTGCCATTTAAAACAGTTAAAAATGGCAGGCTTTCAAAGAGACACATTTTACAGATCAGTCATTTCTACAATATATTTTCTATATGATATTATATTGTAGTTTTAAAGTCTACTATATTAGGACTTTGCAAAGCTAAAAGCAAATGCTGCAGATGTCCAAAGAAAGGGAAATTGTCATTACATCACTAGAAGGTTCTAACTGTTATCTGCAAATGTTCTTAAATATTAGACTTTAAATCTATCACTGGAGCAAGACCAAATCCTTCATGTCTGAGTCCTTAACCAAACTAACTCTGAATATTTGAAATGATAAAATAAGTCTTGGGGAAATGGATCTGTAGATTCAGTTCACATGAGGCAGTCAAAGTCCATAGCACATTCATTTATCACATGGCTGTGATTTCCATTTTTCTGTTTACCTCTAAGCCTCTTACCTAGATTTTGAAGTGTACTGCCTATTTTGTGCAGCACTACTGGAGTGCTGTAAAATAACACTATAATTAAATTTTTCCTCTAGATTGAATTTTGTTAAATACTAGGATTCCAGAAGGCAGGTCCTCAGTGGATACATATTATTTAGACATGTATCTATGTAGCTTATTTGTATATACTCTTTATATCACCTTTTCTCAAGAAAAAGCCCCAAGATATTTTATAGCATTACATATGAAAGAGAAGGTAAGTGACCATACAAATTCAGCTGGTATTGGTTAGTTAAGTAGCTAGGGAAGTGAAGGATTTACAAGAGAAAATTAAGAACAACTAGAAATTACAGAGGAAATTTGATATATGCATATATATTACTTGGGTTGAAAACTGGCCAGATAACATGAGTCAAAAAGAGATAAAAATATATATCTTCACAAAATGTGGGTTTTTTACCACCTAATTATTCTAAAGAAAGAAAAGTGATTGCATTTTTTAAACTTAGACTTACAAATGAGGCTTAGGTTTCTGGAGCTATGATTAACCGCTCAAGTTGCATTCTCTCAGTTTATATTATCTAAACCTCTGACTTGATTTATAAGATGATTATCTATTCATACCATTTGTTAAACTGTGTGCAATTTGTCACTATACTCAGAAACTCCAGCATTAGTTCACTACCTAAAATAGTGGTGACTGAACAAAGGTGAGCTAAAATTAAGATGAATGCTTGGCGGCACAATTCTAGTAAATTCAAGAAACAAGAATTGAAAACAGCTTGGAGGTAGGTCTTCAGCTAGTATAAAATAACTTCAGGGGATCTATACCAACTGAAAGCCTACCCTCTGGAGCCTTAAAATGCAACAAAAATCAAACTCCGAACATATGAAATCAAAATACTATTTTACAGGATCCAATAATGTAAAATATACTTGGCAATGCAGAGAAGAAGATAGAGGGTTAGATACAGTAAAGGATTTAGATACATAAGACAAGACACAAATAGACCTGATAAAGAAATGCCTTAGCCCCTCACTAGTTGCTCTCTTACTTTTGAGAGAAAGTTATTAGGTAGCTATGTATTTGGGCTCAAATAACTTTACGTAAATGGTGTTTAGGGTTCTGGTCCCATGAGCCAGATAAGTGGTGCAGGGCTGGTCCAGGCCCCTGGGCCACCTCTGCCAAGCTAGTATTGGGTTCTGGGGGTTTTCCACTGCCCCTGTGTGCCAAAATTGGGCTCTGCACCGTCTTGCACACCCAGTCTAGCCCACAGGGCTGTGGCCTGCAGGGCTCCCCACACATCAGTGGGGAGATCTGTGGGCCAAATGACATGGCACCAAGGGCAGGAGCTGGCCTGTGGGCCAGGGGTTAAAGCACCTCTGCTTTAGGTAACAAGGGTCTGCTTCTGTAAGGCTTCCAACGTCTAGAATCCTTCACTGAATGAAGCTCACGGTTTCTACTTTCCCCAAAGATGTTCCTTTTCATAGCTGCGTCATACAGTTTGACCAATACAGACAGGTCCCTTACAGCTATGCAAATACAGATAGAAATTCATGGGGCCTTTTGCCCACACATAATCATTAGTTTTCAGGAGCAAAATCTCATTTCAATAAGAATGGCATAAAGAGAGGGAGAAAAGAATATAATGTTGTCAGAGAAGCAAGAACAGGTATTACAGCAAAGTCTAAATGACTACTCTAAAGATGAGTGTGCAGATTTTCCTAATTCTATGTTACACACACACTAAACATCTTTGACACACTTCTTGCAGTTGCCACTGTAGAAATGTGTCCTTAGAAGAGAAAAAAAATTAGTAGAGAGATCTGCCATCTATGCATGTATAGCAAGAAGTTTGGTGCTTCTGCTACTTTAGGAGAAGGTAGGCTGTTTGAGAAGCAGTCTGCAGGTGTGCCAGGGGACAATTAGGAATCACATGGCCTAAAGGGGCTGAGCTATCAGGATTTAAGCCCAGAGCTGGAGCTTGGGAGGCAGTTTAGTACTGTGAACTGCAGAGAGAGAAGCTCTTGGGCAGTAGAACTACTGGTTAACATCTGAGTGGGGGTAAGCAACACTGATGGTTTGTAGAAAAGACTGAAGGGAGGTAAAGAGGTCCCAGCTGACCCAGAAAGAGAGATAATGGAGGGCCAGGGGGCCAGAGAGAGAACAGAGGGCCCAGAAAGGGAGCAGGAGCTAAAGTGTTCAGGAAGAGAATGAAGGGCCAGGGTGCCCATATGTTTCACTGGCCTAGGAGTGAGGCCAGGGCTCAAGAAGAACTGAAGGCTAAAGAAGGCAACAGCTAGAAGCTGAGAGCCCAGGGGTCTCAGCTCCCCTGGACTGGGGCCAGGGTCTATGGAAATGGACTGAAGTTTAGGAGGGCCACAGTTGAAAACTAAGTGCCAGAGTGCTTATAGCCCAGAGAAAGGCTATTGTAAGGATGAACAGAGCCAGGAGCCCATAGCCTGCAGGAGCTGTTATAAGCTGATTAGTATGTGTGACACCCACAAAGCATGGGTGTGTGTATTGGGGAGGGTGGAGCCCATGTAATTAGCCCTAAGGCAATAAGTAGGGTCACCTGAACTCATGAGGAGGAGATCTATCTTGAAGCCCTAGGATAGTCTTCCTACTCTGAAAGTATCGTGTCATCAATACATGGCAGATGAGAAGAAAGGTAGATGCCTCGGAGACAGCCGCGTTGACCAGGGCTAAGGATGTTCCAGGGGCATCACAACCACCCCTGTGGTGAGGAATTTATTTTGTGTGATGGGTTGGTATGGAAAAAAACACAAGGATATCAAACTGAGTTCCAAGAAATTGGCTTAATAATACAGTGACTTATGGTTGGTTTAGTGGTTTGAGATGCCTGGTCTAGTGGTATTATTTGGTGACATAACCAATACTAAACAATGTTACTTCTCTTAAATAGAAAGAAAAAAGCCTTACTCCACTGTTTTGAATTACCCAGTCTAAATATGCTTTCAGTTGCAGCAAAATTTCTTAACAACAGAGGTTTCAATATGTTCAGACATAGATGCCTTAAGGAATATTGAGTTTTCCCACCAGTTACACACACATTGTAGTTTGCTTTCTTCTATTTGATCAACATCAGTTGGAATGCCTGAAGTGAGTAAATGTTAGTCAAAGTGTTGAGATGTTTCTGGCTAGGGGCTACTTTTTTTCTGGAGAGGCAATTACAGTAAGTTAGAATACCGTGAATGAGTTAAGGAAACCAGAAAGGTAGAGTTGCACAACAGCAGAATGATGTTAACTTCACAGATTCTAAGATATTAACACCTTAAATATCTAAGATGGCCCCCTGTCACACCCATTACTAATCAAAAGTGAACTTGCTACTTTCTAATACTCAGAATTAGAAAAGTGTGTGTGTGTGTGTGGTAGTATAAGAAACCCTTGCAATTCATGGATTTGTGTGGGGTTTTTTTGTTTGTTAGTTTGTTTGTTTTTTAAATATTCACAGTGCACCACGCAAACCTACGCTCTCTCCCCACAGTGTGATGACACTTTTTATTACTGTGCTCTGGTGATACTTTGCAGGGGTGTAGGTTGTAGCCATGTTGGTCTAAGGATATAGGCAGACAAGTTTCTTTGGGTGAATTTGATATCTTTTATTAGACCAGCCCAAATAGTTGGAGAATAGTTATTAAGCAAGCTTTCGGGTTCCAAAACCCTTCGTCAGGCTAAGGAAGTTTCAGCAGCTGGTGCGCGCCCTTCCTGGATGAGCACACACCAACTGCTGAAACTTCCTTAGCCTGACGAAGGGTTTGGGAACCCGAAAGCTTGCTTAATAACTATTCTCCAACTATTTGGGTTGGTCTAATAAAAGATATCAAATTCACCCAAGGAACCTTGTCTAGTGATACTTTTACATTCAGTAAGTTGCAGTATTTCAGTATTAATCCATAGTCTTAATAGAAGGGGAAGATATACTGCTGAGGACATTTAATGCCAGACTCTAGAACAGACCCTAAGGAGCAATCTGTCTCTGGAATCCAAGGGTGTTTTTGTGCTCTGGAGTAAAGCGGGGGGCAGGACTTCACTTTAATTAGAGCTGCTCTCTGAACTGCTTTAATTAAATTATTTGCAGCATCTCCTGTATCAGTGTCTCCATGCTTCAAAATGGCAGCAGGGGTGCTTTATCTAAAGCTCAAACCTACAGAAGAAGGCTAAACAGCTTTCCATCGCAATGTTCCTTTGCAAACCCTCTCCTGTCAGCCTCCTGATTCCTTTTTCCACCACCTCTGCTGATTTATGAGACAGAAAGAGATACAGGGAGCAAGTTCAAGAAATGTTAGGGAGAATAGCGATCGGCTAAGGGTTTTATTATTTTTGAGTTCAAGCAGAGTTGGAATAAAACACTTGTTAGCATTTTATTAGAATTACTGTCTCCAGGCTGTTTATTCTAGCCTATTATCGGTACAGTAGTTGCGGATTTCCCCATTCACAGGGATTTCTAGAACATATCCCCCATGAATGGCAAGGATCTCCTGTTCATATCATATAAAATGGAACAGCACTTCATTTCAATTACAGAAATGTGGATCTGGGGTAACTTTTTCCTAACTGAAAATTAGGATTTTTTTTTTTTTTTTTTTTTTAATTTGGAGAAAACCAGTATACCTGTTTATGACCCAAACTTAGCCTCACAACATCTGAAAACTTACCAGGGTCTCAACCTCTGCCCCAACTGTGGCTTCAGGCATCCATAAACTAACCTTGGCCTTATTCTTCCCTCACTAGGACCTTCCACATTTCTGTCCCCTTGTTGGGGCCACGGGAGTCTTGCACCCATGGAGCTCCGGTGTCCAGAGACGTTCCTGTCCCTAGGTCTGGGTAACCCATGAGGATGTGGGAGCTGGGGTTTTAAGGTGCCCCTCCCTGCCTTTCACTGGGGAGGCGACTGGCCTAGCAATTCTGGGAAGCTCCTGCACTACAAGTAGCACCACCTGGCCATTCTTCCCTAGTGCGGTGCAGTTTTCAGTCATACCCAGGACCAATGCAGAGCTATATGCCTTGGTCTTATCCCTACTGGACCATATGTTGTTCCCAGGCTGCTCTCTCTATCAGACCTTCTATTGCAGCCTCCTACTGCTGGCTGCCTCTTGCTGGCCCAACTCCCTGAACCCCACATTGGATTCTTCCTGTTCAAAGGCTGAATTTCAGCTTCCTTCACTTCGGTCTACTGTCTCTCTGAGCCTTTCTTCCTCTTGACAGTGATCTGTGCCCCTCCCCACATCAAGGAGACTTCAGCCTCCAGGCCAGTCAGAGTGTCACAGCTTATCATGGCCCAGGCCTGCTCCTTATGTTGGGCTTAACTGCCCTTTGCCCTTCTGACTCTTACCTTCTTGCACTGATCAGTTGGGGTTTCTTGGTCTCAGCTAAGAAGTTTCTTGGTACTCAGCCCTGCAGTAGCTGACCGCCTTAGACAATGGGGTCCCCTTCTGGGCCCCAACATACAGCCATCTCACACTGGACTTGCTTAAAGCCCCAGAGGTCTTAATAACCCAGCTGTAGTCTCAACTGGGCTCACCTGGGCCCCAGGCCTCATACCTGCCTGTTCTAAATTGGAGTCTTACCTAGCTTCTGCATAGGGCTGCAGGTTGTAAGCCCCCTTTCTAGGATGGGTCTTGCTCTCCGTAGGCCTGAGCCTTCTTTGTGGGACTTGAGATCCCACTGGGCCCCCAGAAACCTCCTACCATCCCCATAGTTCCTTCCTTATCTCCAAGGTGTTATGAGCAGCAGCTCAGCTAGGTGTTGTTATTCTGGCTGTAGCAGCAGACTGCTGCCTCAGCTTTGTGGGTAGGGTGGCCATCATAGAGGAAAGTCCAGTTGTCCTCTATCCTCTATTGAAATGAAACTGGATGCTTTTATGTCCTGTAATTTTCTCAAGATGACAAAGGTGTTGAGTTCTCTGTGAATAAAGGACAGAGTAGCAGAAAACTGAAATGTCCTCTATGTTGGCCACCCTACCAATTGGACCTTCATCTAAAATGGCCACCTCATCAGGGCTGGCCTGCACCTGCTGGCAACCTACTCTCAGCTTTGAAGTGGCAGACACCCGAAGTGCTCTGCCATATACCTTTTCCTTTATAACGGCTACCACAAAGGGGTCACCCTGCTGCGCACCACATAGGTTCCTCTGTAGCCTGCAGCAGCCCATTAAGTGGTGAGCATGCCAATGGTGCTTTACCACAAATAGCATAGTTAGGTTCATGTAGATGCCTAACTGGAAGTAAATCAGCTCCCAGTCAGTCAGCTACCTGGGGGTGAGAGACTGTTCCCTGGCCCTGGGGAGCTGCCTGCTGCTGGGCTGGGCTGGGCTCTGCCACAATGCCCCCCCTGCTCCAGCAGCAGGGAGCTCCAACCCCCACCTCCAAGGTCATGATCAGGGACTGAGGGGCTGGGAGACCCTTATGTCCCAGCAAAAGCTCTGTGACCACAGGGCTAGTGCTGGGAGATCCTTACCAGCCAGCAGCAGCTCTGCTAATGACATTTTTGGACAGTGAAACAATTAATAGGAAACATATTTAACATGTTATCTCTGTGTATAACCTTACTGAGACCAGTAGTGGAAATGTGTGTGCTGTTTGCATGTCCCTATTATAAAAAGAACGCTGAAAAAGAGGAGAATGCAGAAAAGCTCCAAAAAATACTTAGAAAATGCCTTATTATAAGATGTCAGCATGTAATGAAATTGCCTCTCAATTGTTTCAATAAGCTATACATTATATATTTGCCATCATGAGTTAAAATACCAAGTCCAAAATGGGTTGTCCATCCAGTGGAGAAAGGCAGAACAAAAAACTATGGCTGAAAGTTAGAGCTACAAATTCAAATGAGAAGGTGTGTGTGGTTTAAAAAAAAAAATATATATATATATTTAAGTGAGGGTGATGGCCTATTGTGAGGGAAAAAATGGGGAAAAGAAGAAAAAAAAACAAAACAAAAAACCCCCCAAAACAAGTGGTTGATTCTTACCTGATGCCTTCAAACTCAGACCTTTCTATAAGATAGACTAGGCACCTTTACACATACATATGATCCAGGGATCAGTTTATTCATGAGTAAACTACTCATAAGTAAACACTCCCAGACAAGTGTCTACACATGCAGGAAAGCAGGAGCAGATTTGTTACTAATAGCAAAAAACCTGCTCCTGCTTCCTAGGGTCCTGCAATGGACCCCTGCTACCACCACAAGGCTCCCCCGGGACTGGGACTGGCAGGGAGCACTGTGCCCCAGGGAGCTTGTTCTACTCTAACAATTGCTAAACTAAATGTGCAGTAACCACTAGACATGAATGCATGTGTAGACATGTCTAGTGCTTTATATTTTATATAGTATCCCAGTGGTTAAAGTGCAGTTATCATTGTTCCCACTCATACAGCAAGTGGGAGAATTGGGTTCTAGTCCTTACTCTGCCTGACAGAATTCAAATTCATATTTTACTTCCTATCAGGTTGCACTAACCTTAAGCTATAGCAGAGTCTTGGGGTTGGAGAAGGAAGTTATCTTCAATTCTTCCTGTTGAGGCTGGCCCACTTGCACAGAAAATCGACAAGAATCTTGGAGCAAGAGTGCCTGGCACTACGTCCTTGTTGTTAGGGTAGTCGGCTAGGAAGGAAACTGGGCTTGTGATTCCTACTTTCAATTTCTTCTTTTTTAAATCTAATGACTTTTTATATTTAAAAAAAAAAAAAAAATGTATAAACAGTTCAGGGACCAAGGAGTGGAGCCCAGGTCTCCTTATTCCATGCTGATTTCCATATTCTCCCAGGTCTCCTTATTCCTAACCAGAGTCAACTAAGCTAAAGAGTCGGGCTCCGTCTTGCTTGCTCTCCACGAATCCCCTGTTCTTGGTGGGTGAAGAGAGCTCTTGTCTGAATCTTAAATGGGCATTATGAAGTCTAGCTATTTGACCCCTGCACCTTAGAAATTCACCTCTTACAAAGTGAATTCATCTTCTAAGGTTTTATCTTCATGTTAATTTTAGTTTCTAAAAAGCACACGGTACTAGAAAGACAAATGTTGGGAATTCCATTCTAGAATGCTTCTTTGTGTCTCGGCCAGCCAACTGGTCAGAGCCGACTGAGGGGAACGGTGTTTAATTAAGCAGATGTCAGGTGGGCTGGTGGATGGAAAGGCGAGATGCAGCATATCGATTGCAAAAAATAACTTTTACTTAAGCTTTACTTATGCTGCTGGTGGCCACAATGCAGATAATAAAGTTGCTTGCATAGTTACAGAATGAAGATAATGCAATGAGTTTGCAAGATGAACCTGAAAGCGCAACGAGAATGTAGGGCTAGGAATACGTCAGGAACAGATGAGACGGTGGGTGATCAGTCCGCCAGCTTTTCTCTGCCATGTGGTGAGGTCCTCTGTACCTTACCATGTGTTCAGAGCTTTTATATCTTTAGAGTAGCCAATTACAAACTGCCAAGTAGGAATACTTAATTAGGTGGAACATACTAAATTTAGAACAATGCCAATCATCTGGAGGGGTGGTCTATTGTGTCAGGGACACTCACTTGATTTGGTTATGACATTTTGTACCCGATTAAATATTTTTATTCCAGTCACACGCTGTATGGCAGATATAAAAATAATGTGCAAACAGAAGCAGGCCAGGTTTGTGGGGTTTTGTTTTGTTTTTTTTTTTTTTTTTTTGTATTTGTCAAAAAACACTACTCGCTCATTATTAGAGGGTTAGAACAAGAACATAAAACATATGTTTGCTGATGTACTGCTTGCATTTTTAGGCTGAGACTCTCTGATTATAAATGTTTTTAAATAATTTATTGGCTCCTTCCGAGATAATGGTATGAACACAGCAGTCACAACATTTACAGATGTGTAAGCAGGTACTAAACCTGAAATGAAACAAATAAATACAAAATGAATTAGCAAAACAATAAAAAATGAGAAAACAAGTAAAAATATATCCATCTTTCCTGAAATTTACAGTTATTACCAAAGCATTGAACATAATCAGGATTCTCTCCAGCCTTAGATGATCTGAGCCAGCTTATCTCAAACAGTTTGCAGTGTGCTTCCTCAGTCCACACACAAGGTCATTGCTTCCACTTCTGTTTTTGTACAGGATGGAAAAGGAAAGGGGAAAAGAAACTAAGAGAGAATTTAAAAGGTTCTTAGAGGGTGCATCCATATTAATGCCATGAAATTATGCTCCAGAGCTTATTGCTCCAGTGTTTGTTCCATGTACACCATTTGCATGTGTGCCTGGGATGACCGCACATTGAGCTGGGCCAAAGCAGCCCCAGCTGGCAGGGGACCCCAGGGGTCAGCCTTCCAGCCTGAGTCTGCCTCCCCAGTTCAGACTTGCTGTAAAGGGGCTGGCTGGGGCATGAGCATCCTTCAGTGTGGGGCTAGTCAGCAGACCACTCGTGAGGGGGTGCTTCAGTGCATTGAAGCATCCCCTTGCCCCAACCAGCCAGGGCAGCGTCTACACATGCCCTTCTGTGGAGCTTTTTTTACTCCACAGCAGGATAGTACTATTTACAAATATTCTGCTGTGGAGTAAATTAGTTCCCTGAGGCTTAATAGAGGTGCATGTGTAGACACAGAGGCACTTACTGTGCAGCTAGTTAGTTTACTGCACAGTAGATGTTCTGTGTAGACATGCCCACTGAGTAAGAGTTCAAAACCTATATAACTTATTTTTCAGCAGGACTAAACCTGGTAGCAGGACAAGGCATTTCAAATAAACATTGGCAAGCCTCTCCCAGGCTATTTTAGTAAATGCTCATCAGAACAATAAAGAAAATAGGAATGTTGCTGTTCCAATTCAGTAGGTGAGTATCTGCCCGTCTGAAACCACTAAAGATGTGTAGGTGTTTTTCAGTGTAGTCATCTTAAAAAAAAGAGGTCTTGAGTAAAGCATATTTTTAACCCATGTTCTTTCAATACAAAAGCAACTCTCTACCCCCTACCACTACTTGTGGAAGTATGTCTTCATAATGTATACATTTTTAACTTAATACATTTTGATATATAATGTTCAATAATACCAAATTTATAGATCATTAACAATGATATGCATTATGTTTGGAAATTTATTCTCTTTCAACAATAAGCTGCACACATTCTTAAGATTCTGAGCTGCTTTATTTGATTTCCTAGGGCTATTTGAGAGCAGAAAATAGCTGCTCCATTGGAACCATATTGACAAATAAGGATATTTTCCTCTTGTGCACTTATGATTCCAAGAAGCTATTAAACTGCATTACATCCTCACGTACTACATTATGTACTCTTAAGACACTGAGCTTTTCAGTGAAAGTTTGTCTTCTGCTTCTTGACATAAGTGACATCTTAAAATTTCTTTGTTGATGATTGATTGTTTTCCTTAATGTGAAGATGCAGAAAGACAAGAATGATTCCAGTAGCAGATACCTTCAAAATCTTTTCCAGCTTGGCCAGAATGGCAACATCCAGATGAGCAGGGGCATGTGCTTGCACAAACTTGTGCCACAGTGCACACCCCTGCATGTTTACTGCACGTCATTACAGGACGTTATCCTACTGTGGGCAAACTGCCTATGTTCAGCTTCTCCAGGCTTCTGGCAGGCTGCTCCAACCAGGGTCCATGTGCTGCGGGGAGTTTGGCAGGGGGCACAGGGAGCCCCTGAACTGAGGCACTCTGTGCCCCAGGCAGCAGGGGAGTGGCATATGGAGACGGGAGTAGGCAGCTCTATTTCCCTCTCTATGAGCTCCCATGCTGGGGTGCAGTGTGCCTCAAGATTGGCAAGACCCTGGGCTGCCTGCTCCCTCATCTCTGCATTTGTCCTGGCTCATGCTTTGTGCAAAATTTTTTTTCCAGATTGCATGGAGTGTGTGTGGTGGGGGGTGAGGGTCTTTTGTTTTTTGGGATTGGGGGGAGGTTGGTACTGGAAATGAAAACAAATTTAGCTCCCTGTACTGCAAATTGGCAGTGCCGTGCACAGTTTAACATGCAATGTGCATAGTTTGTGGCACCCCAAACTGCACATGCCTGAGTATCTGTCTGTGACCAATTACGCAAAATGCTACCAAGAAAGTTAAATGAGAAGATTGACCTTTAATCTGATATTGCAGCTGATGTTCTCACAAATAGATTTTGAATTGGTATCAGGAAACATTTGTTTAAATTACTTTGAGAGTTTCCAGCAGTAAAAACCACCAATGAGGCACAGAAATCCTGTGACACAAGAATTAAGCCATTCATTGTTGTTGTATTCATTTCAATTTGTCTCTGATGGGGAAGGAAATATGGAAAGTCACTTTTCCTATTACCTGTACATATACTACTGTTTATATGGTGCACAGCTGAAAGCATCCAATAAAGGGATTCTATAACCATGTTGCTGAAATGCAGCTTAGACAAATATGGTCATATTAGACTTCATATTGCTGGTTGGTTCTACTGCTCCAGAAGTTTCAGGAGCACCTACTTAACAGAGTCTATTTGTAAAATCTGAAGTCCCAGCATAGGAGGATACTGCATGATGTTGATTTAGACCTTCATGACCAAGTTAGACCTGAAAACTGTAAATCTACTGGTGCTCAGAATTCATAAAGAACTGCTGATACTGCAGATGTTGACCACGTCATTGCCTGGTCAAAACAGAAATGGTACTACAGGTATAAAAACCGTGCACTAGCCAATTAATCTACTAAACGCTTCTGTGCTGATCAAGGTTCTCTTTAAATTGCTTGCATGCGTGGCTGCGGACAACTAAAAGTGTGGCCGCGTGCAGCCTTTTCAAGGCCGCGCACCGGGAGAGGCTGGGGCCGGAGCCTGGCATAGGCTCCACTGGCTCTGGGGAAGTGCTCTGCTCCCCCAAGTCAGTGACAGGATGTGGAGCACTTCCTTGGAGCCAGCGGGGGCCCGCACCAGCCCCCTGCCTCAACCTCCACACCTGTCTTGCCTCACCTTGGGGAGGAGCTGCTGCCTTCTCCAAGTGAGGCTCCGCTGGCTCTGAGACACAGCTCCACTCCCTGTTCCTGGTGCCACATGCCTCCCCACCCCCTGGGGTGATGCAGGGGAGCAGAGCAGTGTCCCAGAGCCAGTGGAGCCTTACTCTGGGCAGGCAGTGGCTCCTCCCTGAAGTGAGGCAAGGCAGGGATGGAGTCTGGGGCGGGGGGCTGGCACGGGCTCTGCCAGTTCCAGGGAAGTGCTCCACTCACCAGCCCTGATGCGGGGGAGTAGAGCACTTCCCCAGAGCTGACAACCTGTGCTGCCTCCGGCCCCTGGCTCCAGCCCTCAGCTCCCTTTGATAAGTGTCCCATGCCAGACCGAGGTGGCACACTCATGGACTAGTACTCCTTAGAGGGAACATGGGTGTTGATATAGAGAAGACCACCAATTTCCATATTAAGTGCCCATATATGAGTGTGGAGCCTGCTCTGACACGCTGTAATTGGAATGTGTTGGAGCAGAGAACTACTCGAGTCTGCTGGAGCATGGTAATCGCTGCACTCCACCCAGCTTGTCGCATGAGCTTTAAAGAAAGTGCCCCCATCCCCCACCACTTTGAAACGTGTATGCTGATACATAAGACACTCCAGGCACTTTAATTAGAGGGATGGAGGTTTGTCTTTCCAACAAACAAACTTGGGAAGACTATGGGGGTTATAAATTTAATCAGGTGGAGAGGAAACAGATTAAGTCAAATCTTATTTTACTATGTAGACAGTGTTACTAGAATTATTGACCTGAACAGTGTTCACCAGATCTGAAAAGGGCCTAATCAAATAATGCAAGAAGGGATTCACTAATATTGTAACATGTAAGAAGGTAGTCCTGCTGTTGTTCATTGCCTCTTTTATTCCTGAATGCGAGACCTGAACATTTTACAGTTTCTCAAGGCTCTTATAACAGAAGTACATTTTTAATCACTTTCTCCTTTAAGTTTTCACTCCCAAGCAGACTGACTAGAAGAATATCACACAATTTAGATGTCCAGAGACATATCATAAACTGTTTAAAAAAAAATGATAACCTTGCAAATGCAAACATTTGAAAGTGATCCACACATTATGGCAAATACTCTTGAGTCAGCGGTAAGATTTGCAGGGAAAAGGACTGCATAGTGAATGATGTACACATGGACAATGAGGGCCAAATGTAAATAACTTTAGCTGCTCTATTCGAAACTACATCTCTTCACTCCTCGGACACTTTTTAGTTAAATTTGTAGCTTCTCTATTAAACAGGGAAGAACTCTAGTTGTTGCTCTTCAGGATGAAGATAGAAAGCAGGCCCAGCGAAATCTCAGAACCCAATAGGTCATTCCAGTAATTTCCTTTCTACAGAGTACTCAATCAAGTTCAAATGTCTGGTATGGAACATTTAAACTCTGTGGCACAGGCCCAAATTCTATTAGGAATCTTCACTTAGGGTATGTACAGACATTTGGGGAGGTTAGATCAAATTAAAAATGGCCACTCAATCTAAAGTAAGTCATAATGGGAGGAGGGGGGCTAGTAGAGGGAGCTTGGGGGGATCAGAAGTTAAGTGGGGTCCATGGGGGACTGGGGTAGGGTAGCTGGATCTTCAGTGGGGAGGTTGGCAGGGGCTGGGAAAGTTTGGGACAAGCAGAGTTCATGGGAGGTTTGGGAGGATCAGAGGATGGGACTAGCAGGCTATGCAGTGGGGTTGCTGGGGTGCAGGAGGCTTTGGTGGCATCAGAGAGGGCTAGTGGGATGCTTGGGGATATGCAGGGTTTGGAGGAATGGCAGCTCTATCCTTAATAATATACATTTAGTAGGCCCCAAACTAATTACTGGGTACATCTCCATGATGCACTACATTGCTGTAGCAATGTACACTGGTGATGTAGCATTGGTGGACACAAACCATGATGCAACAACTATGTTGCCATAGCAACATGCTCCCTTGCTATAGTGTATTGCTACAGTGATGCAGCTGCTAAAAACAGCCATTTGCTAACGCAGTACAGTAAGGGCTAGTACTATACTGCCATTTAGTACTTTTTAAAGGAAGTACTAAATGATGGCATAGTAACAACGGTGTTGTAGGGGCATGTGTAGACATGCCCACTGCCATGCAACCTGTGTTCTATTTTAGAAAGACAGAAACAATATTTTTAGCTGCAGATATACATCTTTATGCAAATTCCATGTTTCTATCTAATTCTAGCAACAGGTCATACTTTGTTTCCCTAGGAATAAGCAAGGAAAATGAGAAGATTTTCTGAAAACAGATTTAAGGCAATATCTTCATATCATGTTCTCTGAAATCCAAACTTCACAATTGGTTAGGTTGAACTTAAAGCATTGATTCATAAAGTTGTGCAGGAAATCAGCACATGGCATAACCTCACCTCCTGTGAAGGCCATATAGGTACCTACATTACTATTAAACTTGTGTGTCTACACAACAAACTGCTCAAGGTGAGTTGGCTCACATACTGTAAACAAGTGACAGCAAATGGTGTGTCACAGTATCCTCTTAGAGGTAACTGCTCTCTTTTCCAAATCTGGCACCTGGTGTCTACCCCAACTACTAGAGTTATGCCAACAGCTGCTCCTCTGGAGACAACTGCCACTGCTGGTGCCTTCTGTCATGCTTTAATGCCCCCAGGCTGCCCCTGTGTTGGCCTCCGCCACTCTCCCAGCAATGCATTCTATTGTGAGCAGGTGGTTGGAAAATGCACAAAGGGAGCTGCACTTTGCAGTCCATCTCATGCCCTCCACTCCTCCTGTGTTCCCAGGGCCAGCAGGAGAAGCCATACAGGAGGCCTTTGGTGTGTGAGACCCATCAGGTGCAGCCTTAGCAACAGGGACTGCCTTTGCACCCTGGGTACAGCCAGGGGTTGGAAGGAAGACGACACTGGAAAGAGCAGCAGTGAGATCCTGCCTCCACCACCCTTACCTGGCACCAGCTAGAGCACTGAGTCTCAATGATTTTAGCCTTAGAGCCTCTCTCCATGTTTTGCCTGGATTTAGATCCATCTCTGATTTTTCAACTGGGGTGCCTTGAAATTCAGGGGAAAATGTGCCATTAATTTTAATTCAGGAAAAAAGTGTCCCCTGGGTATCAACAGTTTTGGAAACACTGTTGTAAACACTGTAGACATAGCAGCATGGAGCTCAAAATAGATGTTCCACTTTGGCTTCTTTCTGTTAGCCTCAAGACTCTGGGCGTTCAGACTTCACAGTTGCCTATACACATGCTTGAGCGTGGAAGGAGGCATCTTAATTAGAGCAGTTCCTGGAGAGCTGCTCTAATTAAAACATCTCACTGTCACGTGTATTAAGCCCCTGCGCATTTCAAAATGGCCATGGCATACTTTGGCTCAAGCTCATTTGACAAGATTTGGATGAAGTGTACCATAGACTTTTATAGATTTCATAGACATTAGGGCTGGAAGGGACCGCGTAAGATAATTGGGTCCAGCCCCCTGCCTAAGGGGCAGGAAGTCAGCTAGGGTCAAACAATCCTGGCAAGATAAGTGTTCAAATGTTTCTTAAAAGTATCCAGAGTAGGTGCTTGCACCCCCTCTGGGGGGGTCTGTTCCAGGCCTTGGGGGCTTGGACAGTAAATAAGTTTTTCCTTATGTTCAGCTTAAAATGGTCGTGCAGGATTTTGACTATTGGACCTTGTCATCCCTTGGGGTGCTCTGGTGAACAATCATTCCCCAAGATCCTGATGCACACCCCTTATGTACTTATAGGCTGCCACCAAGTCCCCCCTAAGCCTGCGCTTCTTCAGGCTGAACAGTCCCATACCTCAGCCTGTTCTCTTGGTCTCTGATCATGCATGTGGCTGTCCTCTGTACTCTTTCCAGCTTCTTCACATCCTTCCTGAATTGTGGAACCCAGAATTGAATGCAGTACTTTAGCTGCAGCCTCACCCAGGCTGAGTACAGTGGGAGGATGACATGGCCATGGCTATTTTGAAGTGCACAGGAGTTTAATACACAAGACAGTAAAGTAACACTAGAGCTTTTTAATTAAAAAATAAATGAGCATGCCTATAGGCACCCCTAGAATCCCAGGCCATCTAATTTGCCTGTCTACTTGGGATCTGGGTAACAGGAAGGCCAGCTGGCCTGTATACCTAAAAATCCTAGTAAAACCTTTCAGGGCAATCTGGAATATGGGGCTGCCTGGGACCATGAAAGAGTGGGGCCTCAGAAGCACACCATAAGGTTTAGAAGATTTCTATCCAAGTGCAGCCTGTGATTAGAGTTCATTTAGTTTACAAGGCTTTGATAAAGCATTTTGGGTTGAAAGAATTGTATAAAGAAAATTACTACTTTTTTTGCAAAAAAAAAAAAAAAAAAAAAAATTCCCAACCAGATCTTTATTACATAACATGGTCTAACCTATTGGTTCAGTTTACTGTGTTACACACTACTGTTGACTGTGATTTACGGTTACTTAAGCCAACCACTGGATTTTGTTTTTCCAAGACAAATGGTTGTGGACCATGAGGAAGTGGAATGAAGCAGAAGAAAAATCAAAACAACACTAAAAAAGGGAAAAAATGGTGAGGTTAGATGGAATACACTGTCTAAGAGTAAATATTATAAAAACAAACTCCCAATAGTGCATTCGATTTTTTTACATGGGATTTCAATAGCACATTGATGTATCATCCAAGGAGAGTCAAATTCTGGTCATGTCAGTGGCAGCTCTTTTTAGCATTATAATTCAAAAGAAAGACAGTTTTACTAAAATCTGCTCCTTTTCTTTGTAGAATAAACTTCCCTCAACTCAATTTATTCATAATACCTAATAATGCATATTTTTCTTACAAGAGATTTTTCATAATAAAATATTAATCCTGTCAATGAACCTAATGGGTGAATTATGCGCATTTAGTAAAGGAGCTACACACTGCATTTCCCTCCAAATTAATGGTGCCTCTTCCAAGCTTATTGTAAGAAATATAGAAAAAGAGAAATAAAAAGATAAGAATTTAGAGACACAGATGTTTAGGGATCCTAGACAGGCTAGTAATGATTATAAAGAAAAAATAGAATGGATCATAGTAATAAATGTATGATTTCATAGACATTAGGGCTGGAAGGGACCTCAGAAAATCGAGTCCAGCCCCCTTATGTTTAAATAATGTAAGGGTAATAATAACTTTTATCACTTTTTCTAACTGTTAAGTTTAAATAAATTAAAAAAGAATACAGGAATGGTCATGGTATTAATGCTGACATTTAAAAATGCCCCAAGTAACTCTACCATAACTAAGTGAAGTTTAAACATTTAGATTTGGTAAACTGATTAAATAATTGGGGAAAAAACTCAGTCTTGAAGAACAAGCTACAGCTATAGGTAACTGAGTCATAGCTTATTAAACAAACTGCTGGGTGTAGCAGACTAGAACAGATGTAGACACAATCATCAATGTGGAAGTCTAGAAGGCTAAAAGAGTACATTAGTATAGAACTGAGGAGAAGCATCCTCACATGCATGGAAAATAATAAAAATGCATGCGAGAAGGAAGAGGAAATAATTTTCAGAGGAGATAAAGTTGTCCTACAGCTGAGAGTTACTGCAAGGAAAGCAGTAGGCAGAAAATGTACAATGCTTGGCTAAAGGTCAATTTGCTCTTGCTAGGGAAAAGGTCAGTTTAACCCACCTGAATGCAGCGCAACTTACAATGGCCGAGGCACCAGCAGTGGGATGGATATGCTGTGCATTTAACAGGGCTCCACTCCTGACAAATCCACATTACTTTCCCCTACAGAACTATAAACCTTCCATACTCCTCTCCCACTACAACATCAACCCCTGCTACCACCAGCTATGGCAGAATCTAATACTGCCATCTTGCCTCCAAGTACTTAATGGGTACATCTACACAAGATGCTAACTGCGCAGTAGCCTAATAATACTGTACATCACACCCCAAACCATGCTAATACACTACTGAGCAGTATTAGTAAACTACTGCACAGTAGCATCACTACAAAGGCATGTTCCAATGCTATCATGCTGTAACTCTTGTTGCTGCACAATAGTTCAGTGCTAGATTATGCAAATACTACATTTAATGTGCAGTAACCACTGCTCATTAATCAAAGTGTAGGTGTACCCAATGTGCCTGATGAATGTTGGATGTCACAGCAGAGTCCCAAGTGAAAAAAACCTCAATTGTCCAAAGCAATGATAACTATGCCCCTGAACAGTGAAAACATCTTGAAAATATTTCTTTCCCTCTACCAATAAATAGCCTCTCAATAAAAATGTAAGGATGGACATTAAGTAAAAAATGCTTTAGGAGCTTTTTGACTACATTTTCCACCTTTTCCATTTTTCTATATCGGTCTTTGATTCTTCCCTACAGCAGCCACCATAAAACAGATCTGGCATCAAAAAAATAACCTGTGCCTTGTCACAGTTTAACAACTCAGTACTTTATTCCCATCCTGTATTCCTTCACCCCAACCTTATAGTCATGTTCACAGCAGTTCTAAAACAACTCTTTAAGGAATACAAATAGCTCAGCTTAGCCCTTTGAAAATCCCTTAGGTGGATAGGTATGCTGGGGAAACTTATTAAGGTAAATAACTTTGTTTAGGATTTGCAAATCAGTTATAATACCAAGTGCCCATTTATTAGAGAGATCACTTACTGAAACAAATGTTTAATTCAGGTGTTAAACACTTAGTGAATGTTATTGACAGTACTTGTTGTTATGTTAAACACCACCATCTCATTTCAAATAGAGGCATCAGAAAAATCATCATCCTAAAACACTGCATTCAAATCAGAATAAGCTTGGAATTTGTTTTTTCAGATCTCTCAAGAAACCCTGTGTCACAAAATGCACACAAATCTTTATACTAGCTGCATCTGTCTTCATACAATGAAAAATTATATATGCTTCAGACACTGTAAGCCTTGCCTTTATACATAAGCCCAAAGAGTTTAATACACCATATTTTCTCACATATCTTATTTCCTTTTATGACCAAGTAACCTATCACCTGGACAAGGGAGAAGAGATTGATGTTGTATATCTTGACTTTAAAAAAGCCTTTGTTCTGGTATCCCATGATCACCTCTTGGCAAAACTGGCCAACTGCGGCCTCAGCTTTACCATGATCTGCTGGCTGGGAAATTGGCTCTATGGTTGGGCCCAGAGGGTGTTGGTTGATGGAAGTCAATCACTGTGGTGTGCTGTGACCAGTGGGTTACCTCAAGGCTCTGTCCTTGGGCCTATAATATTCAACATTTTCATTAATGATGTGGATGTTTTAGTCAGAAGCAGACTGGCCAAGTTTGCCAATGACACCAAACTTTGGACTAAAGTGTCCACACTTGAGGACAGGAAGGCTGACTGTAACAGGCTGAGGAACTGGGCAGATAAGAACCTGATGGTGTTTAACACCAAAAAATGCAAGGTTCTCCACCATGGGAAGAAAAACCCACAGCATACTTATAGTCTCAGCAATGCTACGCTGGGTAGCGCTGTGGATGAAAGGGACTTGGGGGTCATGATTGACCACAAGATGAACATGAACTGTCAATGTGATACTACAGGTAGTAAAGCGAGCAGAACAGTGGCTTGCATCCATAGATGCTGCTCAAGAAAATTCCAGGACATCATTCTCCCATTGTACTCAGCTTTGGTGAGGCCACAGATGGAGTACTGCATCCAATTTTGGGTTCCACAATTCAAAAAGGACGTAGAGAAGCTTGAAAGAGTGCAGAGGAGAGCCACGTGTGTGATCAGAGGTCATGAAAACAGATCTTATGATGAGAGGCTGAGAGCTATGAGACTCTTCAGCCTGGAAAAGTGCAGGCTCAGGGGTGATCTGATGGCTGTCTATAAGTTTATAAGGGGTGCTCACCAGGATCTGGGGAAACATCTGTTCAGCAATGCACCCCAAGGGGATGACAAGGTCAAATGATCACAAACTCCTTCATGACTATTTCAGGCTGGATACAAGGAAGAATTTCTTTACTGTTCAAGCCCCCAAGGTCTGGAATAGACTACTGCCGGAGGTGGTTCAAGCACTTACTTTGAAATGCCTTCAAGAGACATTTGGATGTTTATCTTGCTGGGATCTTATGACCCCTGCTGATTTCCTGCCCCTGGGGCAAGGGGCTGGACTCAATGATCTTCTGAGGTCCCTTCCAGCCCTAATGTCTATGAAATATATGAAATCTTTATTTCTCCTGGAATATAATATGTGCATAGCACACAGCAAAATTGGCCAGAGAAAGTTTAGCTCGATTAGTGGAACACCAAGACCATTAAAAGAAGAGACTATTGTAACACCTCTGGAGTAAAGAACCACCAAGTCAATTGACCCCCTCCACTTCCTGAGTAGTGATGCTGAATAATTGTGGCACGATGAAGCAGGAATCAAAGCAGGGTGCTTCTATCCTGGTCAAAAAATCAGCTTCTCTGCTTAGTGTTCATCCCCATTTAGTGGGTGGTCTGATTTTGGGGGAAGAGATGTATGCAGGAAAATTTGGTATTAATAATGAATCCTTTCTAGGGATACACGTGTTCCTTGGATCTATCATTTTTACTTCATAAGTGCCTAAATTCCTGTGCCATGCATCCCATCAGTTTACTTGCTTTCAAAATTCTGAAATTCACAAATGTTAAAATCTGTCCATTGCAGACAAAATATTTCATTAATATAGAAAAACTGCTTTTAAAAATATTTAAAGAGAGTTAATGCTGAAAATTCATGCACTGAAAGGTTAGGAAAAGTCAGAATCAAAGTTTTCTGGACAATAATTAACCTACTTTTTACAGAACAAATTTTCTTCCATGCAAAGTGCCCCATTGAGGCTCATGACTGGAAATACAAAGATTTGTAGTAAAATATTGGTTTTACTGTAATTATCTATAAGATTTCATTTACTGTGGTGACAAAGGTTTCACCTGTGGTTTCTCTACCTGGATGTCTCAGACACTTAACTGCTCTGTGACTGTTCTCCCTCCCCTTTCCCCTAGATCTATAACATGATTTAATAATTTTCATTTTGTTTAAGTTTCCCTCTTGAGAAAATCTTTAGTGGGGCTGAAATTTAGCACAGATCAATAGCTAGTGTAATATGCTTTGACTGGAAGTTGACACCCTTGCAGCAAAATATTGAGCATTACATGGAAATATAACAAATGAATTTTAAAAGAGACACACACACACAACATTATTAAGGTAAGAAACCATCGTGAAACATTTCAAATAATGAGATTTTGGCAAAGTGAAGATTTTTCTAATAGGTAGTCTTCAGATTCACAAACAGAAACTCTAGAGTATTCTCTGGCTCTCTTGAAAGAATATAAACCTTAATATGAAACTAAGAGCTTGTCTCCAGTAGGAAGCTCCTATGTAGTAAGTTAAAGCATGAATCTACAGCTCAATAATTCCTACATGGACACGTGGGCTAAGTACAGATGTTCAAGAAGCCTGAGGCTGAAGCGCTCTAACTTTCAAGCTTTACTCTAAGTGCCCATGGTTATGTCTGAAGTGAATAGAACATGTTATTGTGAGAGGGAAGAGTGGGGCTTGAAGCCTGCCCAAACAGACCAAACTCCGCAGGTAGGAGGGGGTCTAGTACACCTTCCAGCATGCCTATGGATTTGCTGGGTTGCCAAAGACTCACAACAGGAACCAAGTGGCCCCTGATAGTCTGGCAGGGGCATTATGGCCACCCACCTGGACCTGATGCAGCAGCAGCTCATCATGACATACACCCTTATGGCCATGAGCCACCAGTCAGCCATCCTGCATGTGCCCATCCATTGTGCCTTGTACCTGCCAAGTGTGCATGTCTCCTGTACACCAAGGCTGTGTGTGTGTGTGTGTGTGTGTGTGCGTGCATGCGTCTCAGATGCCTGTACTCCACCCCCACTGGTTGGGTGGTAGGATGGTTGAAAGGCACAAGATCAGTGGGGAGCATTAATAAATCCATATCTTCAGTCTTCCACATGGAAAGTGAGAGCCGAAATGGAGTGAGAGCCGAAAGCAGGAATGGAGCTTAGGCTGGCAGCAAAAGTTAATGATAACAAAAAATCATTCTTTAAGTACATAGGAAGCAAAAAGAAGGTGCAGGGTAACTTAGGGCCCCTTCAGGATGAACTAGGGCAACTGGTAAAAAATAGGATGGCCAAAGTGGAGCTTCTAAATTATTTCTTTGCATCAGTGTTCCTGGACACGGATACAAATATGCATCCCATTGAGACTTTAGGTAAGCCCGAGATAAATACCAACCCACTAACTATTTGTGTTGACCTAGTAAAGGGGCACCTGGAGGGGCTGAATGTATTTAAGTCAACAGGCCCTGATGATCTTTATCTTGGGGTACTTAAGGAATTAGCTGGAGCCATAGAGCCACTGGCACAACTGTTTGAGTACTTGTGGTGCTCAGGACAGGTCCCAGGGGATTGGAAAAGGGTCAATGTGGTCCCTATTTTCAAGAAGGAGAGGAAGGAGGAACTGGGTAACTATAGGCTGGTTAGCCTCACCTCTATCCTTGTTAAGGATCACGTTTGTGGGGGACCAAACAGTAAATAATGCTAAAGGGGAGTCAACATGGGTTCATAGCAGGCAGATCCTGCCCGACTAACCTGGTTTCATTTAATGACCACATCACAAAATGCTTGGATGAAGAAATAGAGGTGGATGTTATTTACTCAGATTTTAAAAAGGCCTTTGACACAGCGTCACACCCAGTTCTTATAAGTAAACTAAACAGTTGCAGTGTAGATTATTACACAGTCTAGTGGGTAGAATACTGACTTATGGGATGCACCCAGAGAGTGGAGGTGGATGGGTTAGTCTCTACCTAGAGAAACATGGGCAGCGGAGTCCTGCAAGACTTTGTCCTGGGACCAGTACAGCTCAATATTTTCATTAGTGACTTGGATGAGGGAGTAGAAAGCATGCTGTCCAAGTTTGCTGATGACACCAAACAATCTAGTCTCTTTTTATGACCAGGTTATGAAACACCTGGACACAGGTGAAGAGGTAGATGTCATATATTTAGACTTCAGGAAGGCCTTCGATACGGTATCCCACCCCATACTGGTGAACAAGTTAAGAGGCTGTGATTTGGATGACTACACAGTCTGGTGGGTGGTGAATTGGCTAGAGGGTCACACTCAGTCGTGATGGATGGGTCAGTTTTGACCTGGAAGGGTGTGGGCAGTGGGGTCCCACAGGGTGCGGTCCTTGGACCGATACTCTTTAATGTCTTCATCAGCGACTTGGACGAGGGAGTGAAGTGTACTCTGTCCAAGTTTGAGGATGACACAAAACTGTGGGGAGAAGTGGATATGCTGGAGGGCAGGGAACAGCTGCAAGCAAACCTGGATAAGTTGGACAAGTGGGCAGAACACAACAGAATGCAGTTCAACAAGGAGAAATGCAAAGTGCTGCACCTAGGGAGGAAAAATGTCCAGCATACCTACAGCCTAGGAAATGACCTGCTGGATGGAATGGAAGCGGAAAGGGATCTTGGAGTCCTAGTGCACTCCAAGATGAACATGAGTTGGCAGTGTGACAAAAGCCATCAGAAAAGCCAATGGCACTTTATCGTGCATCAGCAGATGCATGAAGAATAGATCCAAGGAGGTGATACTTCCCCTCTGTCAGGTGCTGGTCAGACCTCAGTTGAAATACTGTGTGCAATTCTGGGAGCCACACTTCAAGAGGGATGCGGATAACCTGGAAAGAGTCCAGAGAAGGGCCACTCGTATGGTTAAGGGCCAGAAACTCATAACAGGATGCACAACTTATATTCCCTGAACTCTTGGGCATTAGACCAAGTGACATAAGAAGACAGACCCTAACCACTCCCTTGTTGCCACGTTTTCAGACCTATAGAAAGCCTGGCAGGCCAGGTACTATGACCTTGTGTGTTGCCCTAAATTTAGGTATGGGGTGGGATGGAAATAAAATGATCTTTCAGAGTAATCAGGTTTGAAATCTATTCCTATGGTGTTTTATGCGAACACCAAACAAATTCTTATTGAGCGTGACCTTGACAGAGAAGCATGGCTCAAGTTAAACAGACTGAAATCTGAGGAAACAATAACCCTGTACAAAACAAACATCTTCTGCAGTCCCCTGTGTGAATGTGCTGTACAGCAAGCAGCACAGCACTTAATCGAAAGCTATAATCTTTGCAAATGTCCACATGGGATAGATGTAATCCAAGCACTGGGCACATCTACACAAGATGCTTTTCTACATAGTAGACTAATCTGCTGCACAGTCAAAAGTCATCATGTAGCCATGCACAGCAGATACTGCAGAGTAAATTATGCTATTGCACAGCTAGCTAGTACCTGTAAATATAGGTATTAAATTAACTGTGCAGTAGTGCTCATGTAGATGTTGACCAGGAGCAAATTTTCTCCCAGTCACCCACACAAGCAGGGGGCCTGGTCCCAGCACTGCTTAGCTCCCAGATCCTCTGTCATAGGCCAACTGGGCACTGCGAGTATATCAGTTTTATCACAGGCTAACTGGGCTGCTTGATTCAGTTTCAGATTGAGGAGGCAAAGTTGGGAGTGAAATAAAGGCAAATTTATTATAGCTTACACACAAAACAGTTAACAGAAAGATAAATTCAATAAGCAGACAATGCAGTATTAAAAGAGCTAATAGTAAATAATAACAACAGATAGATAGATCAATTCTGTTGCAGGCCAGCTGGGCACTGTGAAGGTATTAGCCACTGGGCTGTTCAAAACAGCTAGACAGACATGGGTTGGCAACTTATTGATAGTCCCTCAATGCCAGGTACGTGTTAAGCGATTCCAGCAAAGTCAGGTGTCCCTGATCGACACTGTCAAAGGGTTACCAGAGAAGGTCCCTTGATCAGGATCTGATTCTTACTCACACTAGGAGTCTGGGTTCCAGGTGTGGAACAGAAATGACTATTCTGTTTCCTCCTTCCTGCTGGTTACCTGAGGCACGTGGTTTTTATACCTACTCTTATGCTAATGTGTTGGCCTCAGAGCCACTCACAATGTTGCCCTATAGCTGTTACCCTATGGAATTGAGAGGTGTTAAAAATCATCATAAGGTCACTAATCAGACTTGGGTTTATCCAAAAAACAAATTACAATGCAGCACCTTTAGGTTTGAAATTGACATTGCTCTGCCTAGGTTCCAACCCCTTTTAGGTTTCATTTTAATATGCTTTCCTGGGATATGCTTTCCTGGAATGTGTTTGGTGTGCCAAGCAGTTGGATCCAGTTTTTGTCATCAAGGCAAACCCTGAGCAAAAAATAGTTAGGTCTCCTAATCTTACAGCTACAGCTTTGCCTATGGGGCCCAGTCAGTTCCACAAACAGTTAATTTTATCATTTTGGTTAAACTTATGACAGACAAGTTACATTTGCAGTTTACAAACTTACAAGCTTTATATTAACCAATATTACCCGTTTAGGCAAAATATCAAATGCCTCCACGAAGCACATATTTATTGCTTATTAATCCCTCTGGTTCTGGCAGTCACACTGCCCCCAAAAGCCAGGAGGCAATCAGCATCAGGACAGGGTAGTTTGTTAGTAGTTCTCTGTGCCCCACTCTCCCCATCCCAGCATTATATGGCTCCTGGCTCCCCACAGAAGTCAGGAGCTGAGCAACACTAGGACTGGGGAGCTTTTTGCTTCCCTGCTTAGCCAGGAGCTGTCCCACTTGTGGCCAGCCCCAGGTTGGGAAGGAATTCCTTACCCAGCTTGGGGCTTGCTGGCAGCTGTCCCATTGGCCAAGCAATGCAGGGGGCTAGGAAACAGCTGCAGGGTTGAGAAACCACTGCCCTGGAAGCCCCTTCCTTCCTCCCTGAAGCCCAAGCCTGACCCTAGTGCCCCCTGCTGGGTCTGACACACAGGGGAGCCTAGAACCCCACCTGGCTGCTGTAGGAGGGTAAAGGAGCACATTAATAGTATATGTAGATGTGCCAACCAAGTGATAAGACCAGAAAGTGACTCATAGCTAGCCAAAGTGAACAAGGTATGGGATTGGAAACAGGGACTTTGCTGACTCTGGTCAGTGACAACTCAGAGGCAGGGCTGGCTTGGGCAGAGCATACAAGCTCTGGCTGAGGCTACAGCACTCTTTTGGGAGTGAGGGTGAACAAGGTGCCACAGAGCTCCATAGGTTGCTGACAGAATGCAACCTAAAATGAGTCATGGTGGGATCTGATACAGATGTTTGTTATGGCGCTTTAACTTACAGTACTGAAGTCTGATATCGCATACATCCAGGGTTATCTTAAGAGTGGGATCCACCATTTCTACAGCGCCCTATGTTTCTTGACCATCTATTCAGTTATGGCTATAGAGTACTTTCTATGCACTTGTCATGCTGTAAGTGTAACTTCTGTACCTGGCCTTGTATATTAAGAGGAATCAGATACCCTTCGATAAAAATGGACCAAGAGTGTCTATGCAGGAATTTAATACAGAGTGGTTAGTTCATCCTAAATTCATGTCCTCACCTGCTTCACAGGCAATTTCCCATGAAAAATCCCCTATAGGCACTCAAAATAGAATACAAAATTAAAAATAATGAAGCATCCCTTTATATTTCTCATTTGGAGAAGGTGTAACGTTAAAAGATATCAGTTCATAAGAATCAGACATTATCTATGTAATATATAAAAAGTGATGTAAACAGAGGTTTAAAGTGGTTTCATTCATGTGATTCATAATGAGGTATAGCTGAGAGTGATAAGCCTCAGCTTAATATGAGAATTCTTTGATGAAGATATTGATTCAGTGTGTGTTCTGCAAAGCAGTCTATATGTTATTTCCTTTATTAATTGTGAGAGTACATCTTCTGCAGTTCAATTATCTTTTCAGAACAACTCTATTCAAAGTGAGCCAACTATACTATTTTACCTTTATCTAGCAGTACAAACTGGTCCTTTGATGTTTAGATTGATTCTGTTTTAAAGAGGAAAATCATTCAAACCACCCACACATTGTTGGAGGTAAAGTGGAAAATAAAGTTAAGAACATGTAATAAAGAGGAATTTAGAAGAATTTACTGAAGAAGGTACTATTTGCAGAAAAGTCTTGCAACTGAAGCTATTATAACCACCCATAATCTTGTACAACTATTAAAATTATTTCCAAACAAATCCAATATTTTTATTATTAAAATACGGGTTTCTAGTACTGTAGTCATATATTAACTTCTTCACCCATACACAGTAAGGTTAGCTTTGTTTTTGCTTATTAAAATGCAAGTCTACTATGTTGCTTATACTTTATGGATATTTCTTTCATTTTCATCTCCTGTAAATGATGTCTCTTCTAGCAGCATCAAGAAAATGTATAATAAAATGTAAGACCACACTGAAGAGCATTATTCACACACTACAAGGTCACTTCAATCACACTGCTCATGATAACATAAAAACCCATCCTCTGTATCTAGGTAGATGAGCAATAGAAGAAAATGATGACAGAGGAAAATCTTACCATTGTCACAAAAAATGCATGCATCTTTGCTTCACAAAATGTGCATATATTACATTGCATTTGTCCCACAAATACTATTGCAGAATGGTAATTTACACATCTGTGAGTTATTTCTACACACAGAATGAAAAGCAAAATGCTAAGGGCTAAGGGCTGAAATTCCTATTATTAGCAAATGTCAAATACTACCAGGATGTGGGGAAGCTAGGATCACCCACAAAGCAGCACAGAGTAGCCTGATGCTGAAGCCACTACTGTCAGAACATTTTCTTCACAAGGAAGGGAATATCTTGTAATATAAAGGATGTTTCTATCTAGGATATCAAAGATGAAGTTTCCCTGATAAGTGGAATCCCATTGTTTCAGGACTAGAGAGGTTCTGTCCACAAACAGGGTAACAGAGGATCCCAGTAGGTTATGCCTAGAATTTGCATCCAAAGGTGTACAAAGGGTATAGAGGCCCATACTGGTTTCCATCAGCTAATCTCTCCAAGGTTATATTTCTTCAGGATCACACAAATAACTCATAGGAATGGATTACAGTTGGACAGGCATAATACTGTGCATTTAGCTTGTAGGCAGGTGACTAATTGCCTCTGGTCCATTGCCAGACCTCAGCAGTGAGGCAGATCTGAATTGGCATGGGTAGAGCCAATCCATTTGAGAGAGGCACAAGTTGGCCTTGCATGTGTGATGACTAGGTATGCTGAATGGGTCTACCTAAATGAATAAGTGTACATGGAGCAAAACAATGGTAGGGCTTCATAAAGAGGTAGAACAAGGATTAGTTATTAAGCCAGAGCCCTCACGAGTGGGCAAGAATATGAGATGGGTAAAATTACATGATTGATCCCAAGTATCCTTTATACCTATAGCCTTCCATGTCTCTGGTGCATCTCGCATGGGGATTCTTTATGAGGCTCGCTGTTATTCTTAGAGATAAACAACTTGGTTATGGGAACGACTTCAGATCGGTTCACCAGGGGGCCTCTCCTGCCATGTCTTTGATGATGATTACCTTCAGATTGGGAGGACAAGGTTTGATCCCATCTCCCCTTGATTGTTCCCGCTACTCCACCTTTGCAGGGCTCCAACCTTCCCTACACCTCGCCTAATGCCGACCTCAGTGTCATCACCTGCATTATTGAGGCTGTTATCCTGTGCCTTCTTTGGTGCTCGGATTCCAGGAATATGGTGGCTGCTGGCTGTGGGAGATGTTACTATCCCAAGCATCTCCCCCAGCCTCCCTCCTTTCCAATTACATGTTGTCTGGTTTCAGTACCAACCCATCTCCTCACTCGTTGCCTCTGCCCTGGGCTTGGTACTTGTTGTCCATCTATCTTGCCTGTATCCTGGCTCCACCAAGTCCTGCTGGGCTCCAGTCTCTGCTGCCAGCTTCCTCAGTCCATGTTGGCTCTGTAAACAAATCCTTGGGCCCTCTCTGGCCCTGTGCTATTGTGGAGACCCATTCCTGGGGTAACCACCAGGTCCCCTCACTGGGACTGCTTGTGTTCTCTGGCCCCTCCAGGCCAGCTTGGGACACCACTTTCAGTACCCCTTGCTTGTCTTCCGCCAGGCTTTTTACCTTGGCCCTGGGGTTCTGGCTGCCCAATCAGTCTGGGCACACTGTTATAAAGCATGCCCACACCAAGGGGGTTGTCAATCCTGACTTCTTTGGGCTCAGCCATTTTTTTTTTCCATTTTGCATTTTCCCACAGCAGCTCCACCCGCCACGGTTTTGCTTTTGCCACTTATCTTCTGGCACAGCATCCCACCGCCTTCACTTCTTGTCGGGCAAGTCTTTTCCACAATATTTGTATTTGGAAATATTTGTATTTCCCTCTGTATTTCTTTGACGGACAGTCACTAAACTTCAACTGCATAATGAATGTATGAAGTCTCAGGGGAAAAGGAGTCCAGAAATGCTGAGTGTGCTAATTGTGTTGCTTATGCAGTTTTCAGAAGAAAGGGAAGGTATAATGTGACTAGGAGGAGTTCTGGCAGGAAGGTGTTAGGGACTATCCATACCCATATAGTTTAAAGCAGTGGTCACCAACCAGTGGATCTCCATCTACCATTGGATCTTGGAACCCCTTGGAGTTGATCTGAGGTTGGGGTGTGGGGACTGAGTGCCCATGTGCATGCACGCACATGCGCACCCCAGCCCAGCTGGTCAGTCTGTGTGGGAGGGAAGGGGCGGGGACTAGATTGTGGCCCCCATGGTGAGTGCCTCAGAGGCAGGAACAGGGGTAAGTTGAGTGGGGCCCTGGGTGGGTGGGACTTACCTGCTGGGGAGGCATGTCCCTAAATAATTTCTTCTCCCTCTGCCTCAATCTGCCCCTCACTTCCTTCCCCAGATTAGGCTTACTTGCTGGGTAGGGCAGTCCACAATAGATCTTAGGTTGCTTTAAAATTTCAAAAGGTGATCTCCTACTTAAAAAGGTTGGAGACCACTGTTTTAAAGGTTTTCCTACTATCCTAGTAAAAATTGAAACAGATTTTGTATGTGGTATGAAAAGAATATTACTGTAATTGTGCATTAAATCTTAAAGATAATCCTTAAAGACAGAAAGGAAAAAAAAAAAAAGTATACCAGCTAGCCATCAGGCATAACAGACTATTCCCACTATGTACTCTAAACAATTTCACAGGCAGTTGCCACTAGCTGAGCCTTCAGAGACACAATAGAAGATTGTCACACACTGTGAAATAAAATTGATTTAAAAAAAAGTAGACTCTGATCTGCAAAAGTATTAAAATACACACCATTGTCAGTTTGCAGCATTTACAGTCTAGTAATTGCACCATATAAACCTGCACACTGTAATTACCTAGATGCTACTGCAGTACTTAATAACATGAATGATCAGCGTGCACAGGAAAATGTCTGCTGTAAAAAGAGGGTAGAAGTTTGGACTCATATTGAAAACCTCCCCCCTACAATGAACTCGCTGCTTTTATTATGAATGCATTTACCTTTAAAAGGTTCTGGTTTAAATTATACCCAAGAGTTTATATATGGGGCAATTGCAAGAACAAAGAAACTCAGGTCAATAACACCTCTCTCCTGCCCCAAAGCAAAAACAGCCAATAATCAGAATTACCTTGATACCAGACACTTAATCCTTATCTATTCCTCCTATCAAGTCAAGATGTGTTGACATTTCATTGGCCTCTCAGTTAGCAAGGTTGAGCTTAGTTTTCTGTAAATACAACATACGCATAGAGCTTATTCCAGCTGTCTCTCAGACCTACATACTTAAGCTGTCTAGCTTATTAATAGCTATTTGACTTATCTGCTTAACAAAAGCATGCTTATTATCTTTAACTACTTGGCTCAGATTTTTCCCTAGCTGGGAATCTATTCTCTTACAATAAAATGTTGCAGGTTCTAGAGATACAAGACTGGAAGAGATGGGTCAAAGTCAGTCTCCTGAACTGTTAGGCAGCCATGTCATATAACCCCTTTCATAAATTGATCAAGCAACATCTTAAGACTAATTAGTGTTTTGCCTTCAGTATTCCTATAGGGACAATATTTCAGTCAAAATGATTTTTTTCTAATTAGTTGCCTATATTATTCAGTCATATTAATAGCCATTTGCATTTGTGCCATCATTATCCCTTAGCTTAACTCTCTCTTCTCCTTCCCTGTTCTGTTTATTGCTAACAATCCCATCCCCTTTTAACCTTTGTTTTGCTAGGTTAAACGAACCAAGTTTTGCTCTCCTGTTATATGGCATGCTCTACAGTCTCCCAGTTATCCCAGAAACCCCCTGAGGATCTCTAAAATGTTGCCTCCTCTGCTGAATAATTTCCTCTCTTCTCTTTATTCCTAGTTAGTTTTCTGCATCCATTCTGGCTTGAATTAATCTTTCTTGATCATGGGTGACCAGAATTTTATAAGGTATTCTGCATACTGTTGGCTTGTACAATTAACAGCCACACTGTTCGCTTGTACAATTAATGTAATTAATGCTTCCTTATCTCTACTGGAAGTAGCATGCTTGGTACATCATAAGATTACATTTGCTGTTTTCATGGCTGTAGTATATTGATGACCTCCAGTTATTCTGTGACTAACAAGCCCTAGTCCTTTTTGTGTCATTTCCAAGTAAATTTCCAGATTATAGCAGAAATTTGTTGTCATTAGGCTTTATGTGCATGACCTCATCCTTTGTCTCATTTCTCATACTGATCTTCAAGTTGATCCAGTTCCTCCTGCATGATATACCTGTTTTTCTCCAAATTAATTATTATACCCAATATGGCATCATTAGTAAGTTTCATTACTCCACTTCTACTTTTTACATGTTCACTAAAAAATATTGAACAAGAGCAGTACCAGAATAAAAACTTGAGGAATCACACTAATATCCTTCCTTCCATCTTATACTTCCTTGTTTTACATAACCTGCTGTCATGTGCTTACCCAATATACACATTGTACTCATTCTTATATTCTACCATTTAATAATAGCAATGCGGCACTGTCCTTTTTCCAACAACATTATTAAAAAGTGTCCTATTTTGGGGTCCATATATTCATTACTTTAATCTTAACCTCATCCTCTCTCTCTGTAGTGGCCCTGTTTTTTTAAATTATGACTGAAGATCCTTTTCCTATTTCATTTCCTTTGCAAGTTCTAACTCATCTCAACTTCCAGCTAGTCTTACCTTAGTACTATGCTTCCCAACTTCTAAAATGTTATGATCTTTCTAAATAATTCCCACCCCCCTTCCATTGCATACCTAGTTAGATCTCTACTTACCAATATGTGGGTTTGGGTAGTTATTCATCCAGTTAAGTCACACATCCTTCACTAGAAGTTACTTTCCCTGTTTGAGATTAATGTTCCAGACACCTCTTGTATCTTGGACCTTAAGTTTCTCAAGCCGTCTTCAATTCTTCAACCCATATAAAGGTTATTTTGTATCCCCAAGTCTTCTAGAATATCATAGAATCATAGAGAAGTAGGTCTAGAAAGGTACTGTATAGATTATGTAGTCCAACCCTTGCCTGAGGCAGGATTATCCCTATCCAAACCATTCTATACAAATTCACTAACTTCTTAGCAAAACTACGCAGTCAACCATGACAATACAAAACATAACACCCAATCCTGCCACAGATAAAACAGGAGTACCAGGACAGCCAATGTCCTGCTGTTGTGAAGGGAGTCTACACCCATATGACCATGGGGTAAAATTCTTTCTTGAGCCCAAATCCAGTGATTGGTCTGACCCCAAGTAAAGGGGAAAATACCCTCCAGCCAGGACCTTCCAGGTTTAAGTCCCAGCAGATGCACTGGCACATCCCAGTCAAAATCCCCAGCCTTGGCTGTAGTCAACACCCAATGCAACTGAGGAAGACATAAAAACAAACAAACAAACTAAAAAAAAACTCTGACGTGTAATAGCAGAGGAAGGCAAGTGGAGGATGGGAAATTCCCTCCCAACCTCATAAAGCAAACAGTAAAGCCCAGATGCATGGTAAATATCTATAGTAGAACACAGGCACAGCTACACCTAGATCATCCCTGACTAATGACTGTTGTCTGTTGCCAGTTCTGTGTATTGCACATGTAGCTTTCTCTGCCAGCATTCAAATCATTAATAAAATATGTTGGACAGCACAGGGACCAGAATGAACCGCTAAAGGTCCACTGAAAATCTACAGCTATTCTGACATTGATCCATTTATAATTACATTTTGTTTTGCAGCTTTCGAGATTATCTATCCAACATATAGTAGTTTTGTCCAGCCCACATTTCTCCAATTTGTTTATGAGAAGGTCATGTGGGACCTTGTCTAAAGCCTTGCAGAATTCCAGATATACTATACCCATAGCATTGCCTTCAACAATCCAAGTAGTTACTTTGTCAAAAAATGAGATCACGTTTGATAAGATTTATTCTTAGTAAATCCATGCTGGGTGCTTGTGATCAGTCTTTTGTCCTCCAGATGTTTGCAAATAACCTTTCTTGGGATACATTCCAATAACTTCTTAGGTACTAAGGTAAGGATAACCAGTCTTTAGTTTCTTGAGTCCTTCTTCTCCATCCCCCCTTCTTTTTTTCAAAAAGAGAGGGGCACTACATTGGCCCATTTCTAGTCCTCTGGCACCTTGTCTGTCTCCCATGACTTCACAAGTATATTGCCACGGGCTCCAAGATCTTCTCTGCCAGTTCCTTCAGGACCTTGGGATGAAATTCATCAGGCCCTCCTAACTTTAATTTATTCAGACCCAACAAAAGCTCTCTGGCTGCCTCTTGTGTTCTCTCGTCTCTCAGCGTCTCTTCTTCCTTATTCAAATAATCCTTATTAGATGTCTGGCTGAAGCTTAAGTATTTTTGTGAAGACCAAGGCAAAATATCCGATAAATAGCTCCACCTTGTTTGCATCTTCTATTATGAGTCCTCCCTGGCTATTTAACAGTGGACCTAACAGCCTCCTTGATCTTGCCAACATACCAGTCTGTCTGGCCAACATACTGTGTAGTCTTGTCTGGCCAACATACTGATAGAATCCCTCATTGTTCTTAAAATCCTTTGCCAGGTGCAGCTCATTCTTTTTTTGCCTTCCTGATTTTGTCTTTGCAGGTTTTTGCAACTTCCTTGTAGATCCACCCATTTTTCCATTGTCTGGGTCTTCCCTAAATACCAAAATCAAAGTCAAAAAGAGAGTCAATGTACCCACAAAAGGCATCATTTGTGAAAGAAAGAAAATTGACTAATAGTTCCAGAAATAATGGGATCCCATCATTATCACTCCTATTTGTTCACTAATCTATGTCTAAAGATTAGTGATAATAATGGCATGGTTTCCAGTAGGATTTATCTATTATAACATATTACAGAGATTTCTATCCACATCCAAATCCAACACCGAGGGTTTAGAAAAGACTCCTCACAGTACACCAGTAGAATCTTCTTTACTCAAACTTGTCCTGTTTTATCCATTTTTCTTTTTTTTCCCTTTACAACTTTATATAATTAACATGCCTCATAACCTTTACTTCTATGTTTTCTGAACAACAATTACCCCTAAATAAATCTATACCAATCAAAACTACTATTTCAGTATGCATATGCTATAACTGTAATATCCAATTTTACATCAGATTGAAATTGAAGAATTAGAACTGCTTTTATACCAATCCTCCAATTATTATTATTTTTTTTGCCTTGTCTTAGTCATCCATGATCCTTTAGGGTAGGAATCTGGAAGAGTAATTTATTTTGATAATGATACTCAATGGATTTTTGCCTGGTCCCATCAGGATCTTCTTCAGCCTCACTTCCTTGAGAAATTTTATTTTCTGAATGCGCTCTGTTGATAGGTCTGCTCATTCTTCTTATTTTCGTTAAAAGAAAAAAAGAACACATACATATCAGAAAAAGACAGACCCTGGCCCTTTCTCCTACTACTTTTTTTTCAGACTACGGATTATCTAGTCTTATGCTTTTCTGCACTGTTGCTTCAGTATTGCTCTTATTCTTCTGGAGATCCAGTCCCCAGTTAATCCCCATTATCTTTTAGTAGACCAGCTACTCTTCTTTTCACATTTTCTGCCTGTTCCTTCTCTGGGTTACTTCAGCATACCTGTACCTGCATTAAGGGTTTCCTTGACTAACCAGTTTACTTCTCTATATTTCCTGTGGTCACCCTTCTTATCTAGCAGACTGCCTACACTAGTTAAGAAAGTGTCTGCAAATCTTGAGATACCCATAGATTTCTCCCCCCTCCCCCTCCTTTTAGGCCCGTCTCCAAATCCTTGCCTGAACTCCACTACCTCCTCTGAGTCTTTGGTCCTAAGATCTTTATATCAATGAACTATAGATTTCATAGACGTTAGGACTGGAAGGGACTTTGTAAGATCATTGGGTCCAGCCCACCTGCCAAAGGGGAAGGAAGTCAGCTAGGGTCAAAGAATCCCAACAAGATAAGCATTCAAATGTGTCCAGAGAAGGTGCTTGCACCACCTCTGAGAGAATTTTGTTCCAGGTTGTAGAGGTTCGGACACTAAAGAAGTTTGTCCTCGTGTCTATCCTAAAATGGCCTTGCAGGAGTTTCCATCTGTTGGACATTGTCATCTCTTGGGATGCTCTGGGGTGTTATATCAGTGATGCTTCATAATAGGTTGCATCAAATATCTATCCAAAGATAACAATGAAGATAAATTGGATGCCTGTTAAGTTCATTCTCAAGGTCACCTTCAGTATTAACTCAGTAGTCATTTATTTATAAAAATCTAACAAATTTTAGGTCTTATCCTGTCTCCTTTTCTTGCTTCTTTCAGTATCTCTAAACCCAAAAGAATAGAATGGGAAATGAAATAAGATACTAGAAGTGAAAGCATAGCTGATATAAAAGTACTTTTAAATGGCAAAGAAGGAACTAAAATGAATGGGAAAGAGATGGGTAAGACAAGTAGATGAGGAAAGGAATGGGTAAGCGTTCAGTAGTGTACTTAGAGGGGGAAATAAGTGGAGCACCGGCTCTGGCCACCAGCATGGTGCCTCCCAAAGAGACTTTGCTATAGGAGTTACAATGCTGCTCTGTCGAGCAGGGCAGGCACAGCCTTGGTCTGGGTAGAGGGTGGGATTAAGCTGGGCACTAACAGTGATCCCTGGGGAGTCTTCTCCTGGGACATGCTACAGCTACTGTCAAAGTGCAGAGGGACAGGACAGGTTAGACTCCTTTCCTCCAATTTCCTGCTCCCCAGTGGTCAGTATAATCCCCCCATTCTGCCCAGGTCACTGAAGGAGCGTGCCATGCTTCTGCAAATATAGGATCCAGATATTAATACGTGTATTCAAATTCTGCCAGGAAAAGCACCCTCTCTCTCTCAAGAAGATAATTGTTTATATGGTGGGTAAAATTACTGTGTGTTCCAATCATCACTTGTGACACCATTTTGTTTGATAGCAAGAAAATAAAATTCTGCAAAAAGGTTCCCAGAAAAAGAGAAACAAAAAAACAAGGAACACTCCCACAGGTTATAGGTTAATTTAGAGCCTGCTGAATAACAAACATTAGCATTTGTCTTGTTTAGTGGCACCTGCTTTTAACTAACCAATGGCAGATCTAAAGCATCCTCCATATCATTTTCTGCTGAATTAATTTTAAACATGAAGATCTGAGAAATAACCGAATATGAGCCAACATTTTTGTTGCTTTTGTTAACTTCATTTCCCCTTTCATTTCTCTTCTAAAGAAATCTATTTTAATTTGCTGGGCAGATATGTATATAGCTTTGCCTACAGACCTTGGTAATCCAAATAATTTTAAAGACATTAATTCATCAGGTATGTCACCAGCATCAGAGCCAAATCAATAACAGATGGCATGTTTAAAGTAGAGGTGTTGCTACTCCATCATCTCTAAAATTAATCATCCCTTTAATACTACAAAGTAAGGAAGGCATTTTTTTCAATGTTCCCTCTAAGGTGTAGCAGTCCATGAGTACACCACTTCAGTCCATGAGCGCACCTGGTGTCGGAGCTGTGGAGGACATCTTGATGTGAGAACACTTGCATTTCTAGGCAGGGTGTTGTGCATAAGTGGTTGTGGAAGCCTGCTATTGCATGAATATTTTTTTCACTGTTTTATAATTTATTTCCTGGTATACTTTGCACATTTATGAATGAGTGTATGTGTGTGTTGCTGAACATTTTGTACAGTGAAGTTAGTGGCAGGGTCCTAGATGCTCAGCTCTTTAGAAGCCAAGCCAATGTTTCAATGCCTACCCACAGATTTAAAAGCCTGACTTTAGGCACCCATTTAAAAAAAAGTTGTTTTTAATAGATGGATTTATTATCAATATGCTTTTTGCTGAAGTAAGAAGTTTTAGGTCATCCCAAAACAGAAAATGTGAATATATAGGAGATGTTGTATTGTCTTTAATAAGTCATTAAAAAAAACCTATGAACCAAAGAAACTGGCAGCAGTTCATATATATAAAAAGGGATATAGGCAAAGGATAAAGGAACAACTAATTATGATTCCAGCTTGAGGCAATCTGGGGACCTACAACCCAGGGGAGGAAAGCATTATCTGACTAAAGATTATGGCTCAATGGAAATGTTTAAAGTTGGGGAATCTCAGAACTACCAAATCTTGTAGGAAATTATAGTTCTGTAAAGAGGTTGAGTATTTGTTTCCAATCTCTTCTGAGGATTTCAACATGTTTGGTTGCTGGGAGGGGGCAAGAATAGGGAGGATATTCAGAATAAACAGGATCCCAAGAGGGATATTTGTTTTAATTATGCCTATTTTTCTCCCAAGGGAAAGAAGTAGAACTTGCCATTTACTTAAATTGCTTACTGACTGCATAATGAATAGAGCTAGATTAACCTTGACTATGGCTTTATTTCCTTGGGGAACTGGATGCCAGGGTATTAGAGTATCATCTCTTCCCTTGTATTCTGGATGTCCCCATAGAGGGACTACTTCCAGATATGTTTAATGAGGTCTTCATTGCTTCTGACGTACCCCAATTTATCTTCTAGCCAGGCAATTTGCCAAAGTTAGCTGTTTGTAGGATATTTGAAATACTTTAGTCTAGTCTGGGATTGTAACAAATAAGCAAATGTCATCTACACACAAGAGCTTCGTGTCCCCCATCCCTATTTTCATCCTTTGTATTTATTAAGGAAGACCAAGATGTTCTTTAAGCATTCTTCCACTAAGCTAAATAGGTATGAATTCCCTGCAAAGGGTATCTGTTATTATGTTATTTATTAGGAAATGAGAATTGGGTTAGAAATATGCCAGCTTTACCCTAAATAAAAGTTTCCTTACTGTATATTTATGCTCAGTAAGGAACAGATATTATTTCCATCACATTGTAACAAGAGCTTTTTTTGTATAGCACGAAACAATACATGAAGGTTCCTGAAATGCTAACAAACTATAAAGGTTAATCCATTATGTATCACCTGTATCATTTTTAATAAATTTAGATTGATTGAGGTGAACAATATTAGCAGTTACTTTTTAAAAGTCTATTAGCTAACTTATTTTTAAACTAGCACTTATTTTGTATGGCTGATGCAACTATAATTTTAGAGTATGTTTGGGTGGTTGAGCTAGATACTTGTCAAGATCGTATCACCGTGATACATTTTTCATACTTGTGAATCAGGCATTGAGTAGTTATATGTTCCATATATAATCAGCCAAGACTTTAGTTTTTTCTGGCAAATGAGGAAGAGGCCAAGCTAGCCTCTCTTCTTCTTGTAGAAGAATTAAAAAAAATCTAGGTCTTCTGGGTCAGGTAGTGAATTGTTATCGTACAACACATAGACTTTCAGACTGATATCTCCTTGATTAATAAAATGCCTTTGTTCTCATTTAAAGTATTACAGACTTCCTCTTTAATCTGTAAGGGAGAAGTGACCTCATTTTGCCTCAACTTTGGTGTGCTTGTTTGAGCCTAAAACAATTAAAATTCAGCTTGGGTAAAGGTAAGCCTCTTTACTTCACACTGGTTGCATCTACATGAGACACTGACTGCACAGTTGTTACTGCACAGTCATTTAGTACTGGCATAACCAGGTATTAAGTGACTGCACAGTAACTGGTGTAACTGCACAGTAATGTCACCATATGGCTTCCTGGTGATGCCAACTGTGCAGTAGTTCGTTACTAACATATAGTAGCATCATGTCATGGTTTGTGTCCTGCAATGCTGCTTCACAGTAAGCATCTCGTGCAGATGCGGCCACTGAAGATGAATAGTTTAAGGTTTTTTAGAAAAGTGTATCTGAAAGTTCTATATCTAAACAGGACTTCCAGCAGTTCCATGAACTAACTCAAATAGCCCCCTTCCTGCCTCTTAAGTAGGGAGGAATTAGAGAGGATTTAGAACATCTCATAGAATGAACCAGGATCTCTCTGGTAGCTTATTTTTTCAAGGGAAATCTTTATCTCTTAGCAGAATTTAAGGCAATAGAAATTTAACTTCACTCTCTTTAGAAGCAAGTTGTGCTCAGAGAAGCATGAGCAGAGATCATGACTGATGTCTTTATCGTTTCTGCAAATCTGTTGATTAACAAAGTAACTTAAATTAAAATGTTAATTTAAGTTCTTTTATATATGATTAGTATGTGACTGTGCATGTTGGAGATGGCCCAATAGCCATGAGCTGTTGAACTTCAGACTTACCTGCTGCTACAAAAACCAATTCTAATACAGCACTGATTTACAGAAAGACTTCATTTAAAAAAAAAAAAAAAAGAGAGATGCATTTGGTCCATATATGTTATATTTTAGACACATACATGGTACGAGTCACGGCCTTTCCAGCTAAAGGCCTACCATCTTTGTCCATATCTAAAGTCTGTATATTGAGTGTTTTGTTCAACAAGATTGCTATACCTTTGTCCATAAGTGGATCCAGGACTTCAGAAAGGGAGTGTGGAAACTGCAAACCTGCACACGACAGGAGGATCCCCTTCCTCGAGCAAGAAAGAATCTTCACTCTCCCTTCCTTTACCTCCATGCTGAGCAGCATATTCTCTCCTCTCCCATTCCCCCCTCCCCTGCCCAACGCTGTCACTGTCTTCAGGTCACCTAGAGTGGATAGGAAGAGGCTTGAGGGTCATTTCTGCCCCACTCCAGCTGGGCTGCACACAGAGACAATTTCAGCCAGAGATCACAGCCACAGCTGAAGCCACTCCCAGGCTGGCAGAGGACACCAGGATGACCAGACAGTGGGGAGGGACCTTCCTTGGATGTAATCATTTTTAGGGAATCATATCACAAGATGATGGCTCAGGTTTTCAAAGTTCTTACTAAAAATCATTCCAGTTCTATGATTGAAATTTTCAAAGTTACGTAGAACAGCAATAGAAGGAACAATCAGTTCTAAGGAAGGAAAGAGCTGGTGAGGTGGAATTTAAGTGGACATTTGAAGTGTTAAAATGTTCAGGGATGAAAGGTGGTCACTAGGAAAAGCATGCAAGAAGGGAATGTAATTCTCTTAGATCCAATAAGCACCACAATTGGCGACTGTTTTCCAATACCCTTATTCACACAGAACAGTAACAGATGCCATGAGTAGAGCCATTTGTTTAAAAAAAATATTACCACTAAGGGAAGGCAAACATTATTCAGTATGATTCAGCGAACTAGAATTTGGCCCTTGGAATTGAATGTAATAAGATTACACTTTAAATAATGATAGATAATTTAATTAATACAAGTAGTTGCAACTATGCAAGTAATCCAATCTCATTGCTTTAAGATTGTAACAGGGGGCTTCCTCAGGGCTGGCCCACCATTGGCACACCCACCTATCCTGGGTTAGCCACCTGCCTCCTCTTCTGCCATGCCTTGTTTTCTGTTCTTTTGTTTTTAATTGGTTTTAATAAGGCAGGAGGCTGTCCATTCTTGCTTTGATGACAAGGGGCACTATCTGGGAACATGGAGCTCCAGGAAATACTGGGGGCAAAGAAGATACATAGGCAATGAAAGCAGGGGGCAGCCACAAAGGAGGCATACACCACCCTGGTGTGCTATTGCAGGGAGTCAGTTAGGCAGTCCAAAGCAGGACTGCAGCTTAAGCTGTCTACAACAATCAAGGACAATAAAAATCCTTCTACAGATACATAGCGAGCAAAAAGAAGGCGCAGAGTAGCATAGGGTCCCTGCAGGACAAATCAGGTCAGTTGGTGGTTGATGCAGACAAAGAGGCAGAGCTCTTAAATGAGTTCCTCACTTCAGTATTCCTCAATACTGACCAAGACAATCCCCCCACTGAGCATAGACAGATGTCCAAAAGGTACCAGACTGCCAAAAGTTAGTGCTGACTTAAAGAGCAGTGGAAGGGCTGGATGGATACAAGTCAGCCAACCTGGATGATCTCCATCCATGGGCACTGAAGGAATTGGCCAGTGTCGTTGCTGAGCCACTGGCACAGCTGTTTGGGCTCTCATGGCGCTCCAGACAGGTCCCTGAGGACTGGAAAAAGGCCAATGTGGTGCCCATTTTTAAGAAGGGGAGAAGGGAGGAGCCAGGTAACTTTAGGCCAGTCAGTCTTACCTCTATCCCTGGGAAAATACTGGGGCGGGGGGGAGGAAAGGAAGGAAGGGAGAGGGAGAGAAAGGGAAAAAAAAAAATAATCAAAGAGTGTATTTGTGAAAGCCCAGCAGGGGAAGTGATGCAGAGAGGAAACCAGCATGGGTTTGTTGCAGGTAAATCCTGCCTGACAAACCTTATATCTTTTTATGACCAGGTCACACACTACCTTGACAGAGGCATGGAGGCCAATGTCATCTACTTAGATTTTAGGAAGGCCTTCGACACAGTTTCACATCCTATTCTCAAAGGGAAGCTAAAGGGCTGTGGAGTAGATGCCTACACAGTCAAGTGGGTGGCTAACTGGCTTAGGGACTAAACCCAGAGAGTGGTGGTTGACGAGTCATTTTCAACCCGCAAGGAGGTGGGCAGTGGCATCTCACAGGGTTTGATCCTTGGACCAGTGTTATTTAATATCTTCATCAGCTTTTTGGATGAGGGTGTGTTGAGCACCCTCTCCAAGTTCGCAGATGGTACCAAAATATGGGGCAAAGTTAATAGACCAGAGGGCAGGGAGAAGTTACAGGCCAACCTGGACAGGTTAGATCAATGGGCAGAACATAATAGGATGCAATTCAACAAAGATAAATGTAAGGTACTCCACCTAGGAAGGAGGAATCCCCAGCACACCTACAGGTTGGAGGATGTCCTCCTCAGCAGCTCAGAGGCTGAAAGAGAGCTTGGAGTCATAGTTGACTCCAAGATGAACATAAGCCAGCAGTGCAATGAGGCCATCAACAAAGCCAATCACATCTTGTCATGTATTAGCAGATGCATGACCAACAGACCAAGGGAGGTGATGCTCCCTCTATGCAGCATTAGTCAGGATGCAGTTGGAGTACTGTGTCCAGTTTTGGGCACTGCATTTCAAGAGGAACAGAAGATCTGGAAGGTGTTCAGGGGAGGGCCACCCATATGATGAGTGGTCTCCGTGAAAGACCCTACAAGGAGAAGTTGAGAGATCTGGATCTCTTCAGCCAAAGACAGCTGAGGGGTGACATTGTGGCCACCTATAAATTTATCGGGGAAGGACAGCAGGGAATTGGGGATGCGCCATTTACCAGAGTGCCCCAGGGAGTAACTAGGAATAGTATGTGCAAACTAGTGGAGAAGAGATTTAGGCTAGACATTAGGAATATATATATATATATATTTTTTACAATAAGGGTGGCTAGAATCTGGAATGGGCTTCCAAGAGGTGGTGCTGTCACCTAACTTGGAATTCTTCAAGAGGAGGCTTGACAAATGCCTGGCTGGGGTCATCTGACCTTAGTCCTCTTCCCTGCCAGGGACAGGGGGTCAAACACGATGATCCATTGGGTCCCTTCCAACTCTATAATCTATGGCTATCTGGGGCTCCAGTCCTCCCTTACACCACAGCCCAAACTTCACAGATGGCATTCAAGTGACACAATGCTCCCAGACTACAGTCAGACTAAGCTTAGCTCTCGTTGTCAGGCCTCAGACACATTCACACCACCCCACTAGGGCCTCTCACATGGTCTCCTTCACAGTTTTGCTCCCTCTTGAAGCAGGCCCTTTTGGCCATAAGCTTTACCTAGCACACACCTTGGGTGGCAGACGTATCATCTTTTGGGCCTCTCCCACAACCAACACTGAGGTAGTGGCCAGCCAATTACCCAACTAGGGCCAATCTTGCCCTGGCCCCTCCTGGAGCAACTCTATACACATTCACATTTACATACTGGGCTCCCAGCTCTCTGGTTTCTCCCTCAATGGGGAGGAAGAGTTTCTCTCCCCAGTGGGGGCTCAGGTGGCCATAGCCATACCTGGCCCCCTTGTACCCACAGTTGTGGGGGCTAGAGGCTAAGGCACCCCAATCCACCTTTCACCAGGTTGGTAACTGGCCTGCTATTTCCTGGGGGCTCTCCTGCCACTGGGAGCCCCACCAGGCTACTCACTCCCAGCAGGGTGCAGTTTTAGGTCATGCCCAGAACCAAGAGCCTCCAAACCATCCCCTTAAGCTCTTGCACTTACCTTCAAGATGTTTTGTACAGCATCTCGATCAGGCAATGTTTCTACTTGGCCTGTCAGCAACAAACTGCTCCTTTTATACAGGCAGCCAGAGTTCTAAGATGGCCGCCATAATCAAGCACCTGGTGGCTGTTTGACTCAGCCCTTTCAGTGGCAGACACCAACATTGCCCTGCCACAGAGATGTATTCCAGTATCTGCAAAATGTTGACAAAGTATTTTCTCTCTTCATCATTTTTGTTGAACCCGTTCCTTTTATGTTCCAGCTTCAGAGAGGGCTTGTGGGTGTTAGAGTTTGGATCAGTAAATCTTACCCTGTCTGCTTCAAGAGATCTCTCTCCCTTGACCAGAATAATAAATGTATAATCACTTTCCTAATGTTCTACAACAGTAAGCTTCAGAGATCATCCTGGCTCACAATGGTTTTGCAGAATTTCTTGACAGTGTTTAAAATTTATAGCATTGTATTTGCTGATAATTAGTTATTAGTTTTTCATTCTTCGAATAGCCTGACCATTGTGTTAGTTACATTCTTCTTCTTGCTGGAGTTCATAGTATCATAGTATCTAGGGTCAGAAGGGGCCTAGAGCAGGCCATCTAGTCTGACCCCCCGCCAATGGCAGGAACAAGTCCCAGGGTCACAGGACCCCAGCCAAGTACCAATCTAATCTACTCTTAAAGATGCCCGAGGTAGGAGCAAGAACAACTTCCCTAGGAAGCTGGTTCCACATCCTAGCCACCCTAACTGTGAAGTAGTGTTT
>JAGPOW010003316.1:77513467-77525651 GCA_030014935.1 Caiman crocodilus
TGACTGTGAAGTAGCGCCTCCTAATATCTAATCTAAACCTACTCTCTGCCAGCTTGTGACCGTTATCCCTAGTCACTCCTGGCAGCGCACGGGGGAACATCTTTGTGGCAAGTTTATAGGTCTCTGGTGGAAGTCTAGGGATTCACCCAATTATAACCAGTTACTGAATTTGACCCACTTTATACGTTTTTCCATTTCCCTTGAGACTTCAGCTTCTGATTCCCCTTCCTTCCTCCTCTCCCACCCCCAATGGTGTGTTTTTTTGCCTTCCTTGTGCTTCTCTCCAACCTTTTTCTTCCAGATTAGGAAACAGGATTTTTTTTTTCCTACTTCACTTCTGTTTCATTCCACACCCATGGAAATTAAGTCAACAAATAGTTGTGAGACACTCCAGTAAATATTTTTTAAAATTGCATAGGTAACATTTACCTAATTAATGTCTTCTGTAGCAGCTTTCTTGTTCAATTGCCAGATTAAAAAGTTCTGTTTTTATCCAGGTATAACAAACCCATACACACACAATACCCTCTCTGCTCTGCTTTGTTCTCCCCATTGTGGAACAAGTATTATATTGGAGGTTGACCCAAAATTCACAGGACTCTGAATTTTATGATTATGTGAGCTGTTTGATTTTAGAGGAGTTGCATAATGAAATAACATTAGTCTAGAGCCGATATGGAAGTAAACAATCACATATATACTTAATGTATAGTCCAGCTTTGCAATAATTCATTTGAAACTTATTTCTAGATAGACTCCAGATTAAACAAATTCCTGCTTTCTGAAATGTAACATATGCTGTATATAACTCTATTAAGATTCTGCAGATTCTCCTTAAATTCCATTCAGCATTGTCTAAGTTCCTACACTGACTCATTCACAGCATCCAGAAAAAGCCTTTGGGACAGGTTGAAATATAGCTAGTATAAAGTGAATTGGTTTGTGTCTGTTTACTCAAAACTGCAATATTTCTGTCCCCATTTTCTATTAGTTTTTCTCACTTTTACCAAAGCAATTTAAAAAAAACCCTTGTTTAATCTTTACCCATCTTTACTCAAAATACTCCTTTAAAAACCTGGTTACAGGAATCTCAAGAGAGGGGAAAAAACCACAAAAACATCTGTCAGAGAAGAATTAGAGGCTCAGAGATATAACTAGTAATTAAATCATTATCAAGATATACACTCAAATGGACATGATTTATGTTTTCTATTAGCTGTTGAAATGTTCCTAGAGAATAGAGAAGAAAAGCCAGGAGTATATAAACTTGGACTGATATGGGCTGCACCTCATTGTAAAAATGATTTACTCATGGCTTTATTCTGCTGTTTTCGCCTGCCAGGAGCCATTAAAAAAAAAAAATCTCAAAGCTGTTCTCACTGACATTGCTTCAAGTACACACTACATTTGTGGTAGTCCATGAAAATCCAGTACATGGTCTTCTATACTAAATATTACAATGACATTTTTAACAACTGGAGTGATACCTAGCTAGAGTCTTGCTAGCAAATAGAGTTATCTTCCAGTATAGCAATACAGTCAGTTTGGACCAGCTTCTCACTTTAAATAGCAGAAAGGAGTATGTGTTCATGAAATATTTCCAGCCTGCTGGCATCAAACGAAATTGGAAGTCTTATGGTAGAGCTTGTTCTTTTGAGATTCTCCATTTGATTATCTGAAATAATTTGGTTTGGTTAAAAAAAAAGCTGTTACACAAGAATCAAGACAGGCATGTGGGGGGATAGTTACTCATAACTAAACTGGACTGCTGAGACTGAGTGGTACACAGTTTCTGACTTAAAATATAAACCTATAAATTGGGTATTTTTAATGAAGTCAGGGTACATGCTTAAGTCCTATTAAATACTTTACTGAACCCAGATGAATATAAATCAGGCACTAATATACTTTTCTAAGTTTGCAACCCTTGTGACTGAATAGGTGGCAAATCAGTGAAAATATATTACAATTTACCACTTTCCTCAGCTAGAAACTGTAGCTATTAAGGTGTGTCAGTATCTGATTAGATTATTTAAGCAAAAAGAGACTGCCACTACAGAGAGACACAGTTTTAGCAAACTTCTCCTTAAGAAACCAGTCTTGCGGTACAAGAGACACACAAACCACCCCTGCACACACAAACTACATAAGGGCAGTTTTACTGGCTCAAAAGTTACCAATTCTAAAATTAAAGTATCAACTAATGCAATTCCACATCCAATTGCTTGAAATGGTTCCAGTAATGAAGCCAGCCCATCACTCAAGTATACACATGCCACAGTCATAGTGATGCCAGTAACTCCCATGTTCTTATCTAAGAATGAGGAAAAGGGAATTTTAAAACATGACCAAAGCAGTTGAAAGGGTTTTTCTATTTTAAATCAAGCTCCTGGGTGGCATCAAATTGTGCAGAAAAGAGGCAATAATTTCAGAGTATTTCAGTACGTCATATAAGATTGTATATAGTCAGGGACAGATCTAGGTGCACTGGTGCACTTGCATCCACCTTTGATTCCCGCTCCATCCAAAGTTTAAAACCAACTGCCTGGCAGTGGCAGCAGCATTTCTAGTCAAGCAGTGCTGAGGGAGTCAATTGACTTCATGTCACATTGTAATCTACTAGATCCCTTCTAAAGTCTTCATTCCATGGGTGTTCATGACACTCTCTTCTTTTTAAAGGTCTTGATGTGCCACCAGTCAAGCTAGCATTTCTTCTGCAATTCAGCAGTCTACTAGCTGCTCCTGGTAATGACGCTCCTATTTTGCAGACTGTTTTTAACTCATTTCAATTAAGTTACATTTGGTTTTTGCTTTTTAAACTAAAGAATACAGTCCTAGGCCTTTAGGCGTATCAGTAAAGCATCCAGTTTATTTTTAATTAGAAAAAAAAGTATTGTTGTATATGTGATGATGATGCACTTCACCATTTGCATCCACCTTGTCAAAATTCTAGATTGCCCATGTACCAAGTTGGGATTTTGTACATTCTCCAAGCTGGAAATTGCTTCAAACATTTCAGATGTGTTTGAGTCCCTCAAATATTTTGCACTAGGATAAAACAGGCATCCTTACATTGCTATAATAGTAGAGGTTTCTCATTTACTTTCAGCCAAACCAACATTTGATCATTGAGAAGTTAAAACAAAAGTGAGATATCTACTTGATTCTCCTTAGTGTTCCTTCATTCAATGCTATTAAAGGACATAACCACAAAAGGATTAAAGTTCCAGTACAGTAGAAGGGACTGCAGAGAGCAAACTGGTCAAGTCTGATGTTGATAGTTGGATCATTAAAACCAGTTTGCGAGAAGCTGTACATAGATTTCAACATTGGCAGAAGGTCAAATATCATAAAATGTGAACTTTTAAGTTGATGCATGCACAGTCAAATTAACCTCATATGGCATGAAAGACTATGATCTTGAGGGAATCAAAAAGAAAGAAACTGAGCTGAGAACAGCAGTTGCCACTGGCTTCAAATGTGCAAAGAACTCCTAAGGAGCCTTGTGATGATTGAACTCTATGACAATTTGTCCAGCAAGTTCAATTAGAAGAAAAAAAACCTGTACAGACACCACATGCAAAACAGAATGCCAGGGTGACAAAAAGCTGACCAGACAAATTCTTCCATAGTAGAGCTTGGTAGCTCCAAACCCTGCGTACCTATCATTTTAGTTAGGTATAAGTTAGGTAACAACATATTAGATTTGATTACTTCCTTTCTAAAAGGAGTTTCACAATAATATCTGTGTGCACATTTGTATAATCAATAACAAAGATTTATTCTACAGTTTATCAGTGTTAGTTCATAGAAAATAGCAATATCACAACTATTTTGACGTTGTGGGGAAAAAAACTAGCCAGTCCACAGCCTTCATTCAAATGTTCCCTGTTATATAATTTTTGTGCTTCACACATGAATCAATTATATATTTTTTGCATATCAATGGTTCTCCCTTAAGGCTTAATCTTGCAGGGTCTCAGTGGAAGTTTTTCTAGAAAACGGAATGTGTATTTCAACAAACTACCCATCCTAGCCTTTAAACAAGTACCAGACCTTGCTAACCTCATGACCAGAAGCAAACTCCCTATGACCCAAACCATACCAAATGGATCCAGACCATTTCAAGACAAGAAATGCAAAACCTGCCAACACATCTCCACCACCCCAACAATAACTACAGAACTAACAAAATTCCTGGATCTTACACCTGCACCTACAGAAATGTAATATATCTCATCCAATGCACTAAATGCCCTGATGAAAAATATGCAGGAGAAACCAAAATATAACTGTGCACCAGAATGAACACACACCAAAAATGTATCAAAGACAAGAATACCCAGCTACCTACGGGGGCACATTTCTTACTGGACAATCACTCTCTCTCCAATCTCCCAGTTCTAATCCTCAAAGGGAACTTACAAAACACCTTCTGTAGACAAGCCTATGAACTTCACTTCATAAATCTACTGGATATAAAAATCATGGACTCAGTATAGACATTGGTTTTATGACACAATATAATCTGCCTGACATCTGATTCACCAGGTACCTGCCTGATCTGACCCTTACATTCTTCTTCTCCACCCCTTTTCTTCCCTCCTCTACTTTTTTGCCCTTTGTCTCCCTGATTTCCTACTATTTCCTTCTTAATTGAGAGCCTCTTTCTTACCCTGTACATTATCACCGTAGTGTTTCCCTTTGGACTTCTTCCCCTTGCTTTCTTCGCCCTCCCTCCCCACTTTACTTTTTACCTATTTATATTTTCACTACAGCCTCTCACACTTTAAACAAGTCACATTCCTGTTTTCCTGATTTCCAACTATTTTCTTTTTCACTGAATGCCTCTTTTCTACCTTGTATTCTATCACTGTAATGTCTCCCTTCAGCCTTTCCCCCTGCTTTTTACCCCTCCCCTCTCTACTTTACCTCTCTGCTTTATTTTTTATATTTCTAATTTCTACCTATTTATATAATCACTGGCATCTGCTACACTTTTAGCTTCTCTCATTTCTTGGAGTCTCAGAAGAATAGAGACTCCCTATGCCTGAAGAAGGGTGACTGTGCCTGAAAGCTTGCCAAGAACTTTTTTCCAACTACTCAGTTGGTCTAATAAAACATATCACATCTACCCAAAGAAACTTGCCTGCCTATTTCAACAAAGTAGTTTTAATAACCCATCTTAAACAGCAACACGATAATAGGTACCCGTCAACTGAAATATGAAGTTTGCTAGCAGTCCAGTTCTAAAGCAAGGGAAGTGTGTTAAACATCAGTTGGAATGTATAAAAATGCTAGAACATGGCAAGACATTTGCAAAGCATGGTGGTGTAGGATTAATAATATAACTGAAGAAGGGAACAAGTTAAGATATCCAAATTCTGTATGCCACTGTCCATTTGATAATGATACATTAATTGAACAAGCTATGGAATGCACAGCTTATTTAGATTTTTGCTTTTTTTACTGTTTTTTTCCATTCAATATGGTTATGGATTTGAAATAAATTCTTGATAAAAAGATCTACTTATCCTTCCTTCAATTTTAGAGTTAGGGCAGAAACTATATGAAGTGATCCCACTACCCTAGTGATTTCTCAGTCTGACTCTGGCAGGATTTAACATTTTCTCTTCCTCTTTGCATCTCTTAGAATTCATATATTATTATCTGGTACTCCTGAGGCTATCTGCATGATCTGGTTGCTTGGAAACCACTTTGTAGTGGGTATCTAGGAGTTACAAAGGCCAGTTTTCTCAACCCCATTTTTATTCTCTCAGCTTCTTTTATACTATGTAACCAGGCTACAAAATTGGAGTAAATTATTTTACTCCCCTTAATTTTTCTTTAACACTGTATTTAATAAGCCTGTGCAAAGCAGCTAGTATTCACTTCGGATTCGGTTTCAGCCAATTCGGGGGACAGAGATTCGATGTGGTGTCCCAATTCAATGCAGCTGAATCTAATTAAAAGATTAATTAGAATCCTGCTGAATCTCTGAATCAGCCAGGCCAGGCCCATCCCCCATACCTCTGCCAGCCTGGCAACAACTGCTCCAACTCCCAGCACTTGTTTAAAAAAAGCCCCAACTCTGCAGGTGCTGCCAGGCAGGGGATAATCCCTGCTGCTCCCCACTGCCCCATGCTGCATGGGGGGCAATGCATGAGCCCCCTGACACCTCCCTTGCTCTCTCAGCTTTTCACTGCCCCCAGCTGCCCTGTACCATGTGGCAGGCTATGCACAAGCCTCCGCAGCCCTGAGGCCACACCAGGAGTGGTGAGTCCTGGGGCTGTTCTTGGGGTTTTTTTCTCAACAGGCCAGAGCTGGCCTGGGCAGGGTACCCATGGCGGGGGAGGGCTAGGGAAGTGGGGGAGATTATGCAGAGAACCCCATGCAGTGTTGGGCAGTGCGGGGAAGCAAGGAATCACCTCCTTGCCCAGCAGCACCTGGTGAGCACCGGGGCTTTTTTTAAAGTACTAGGAGCTGGGGTGGGTGGGGTAGTCATGGGGGGCATGGGGGATTGGGGGAGGTGCCTGGCACGGCTACCCCTGTGGTCCCCTCCCCCAGCCCCACCTTCCCCGGCCTCTAGTACTTACTAGCTGGGAGTTGGCTGCAGCTCCCTGCTGCAGCCACTGGAGACTGCCCAAATCATCAAAGCTCTCTGAATCTTTGGAAAAGATTTGGAGAGCTTTGAATTGATTCAGACACTTATATTGGTCCCCTGATTTGATTCAGATTCAGAGACTTGGCCACCAAATCAGGTTGAATCTCCTCCGATTCGAATCACCGCCTGAAGCTTTGCACAGCCCTCGTATTTAGCTAGCTAGTTCTCTTCTATTGGCAGAGGTATCATATCCACCATGTGACTTTTTTTTTCTTGCTTGTCACAATAATGGAGGTATTATTATATCCTGTAGTGTTGGACTCCCAGGATATTTTATACATATGACTAGATTGCGCTGCAAAGCCAAATCCTGGAGAAAGGTTGTACATGGGGATAACCAGTGTGAAGCCATGAAGACATGGTACCTTACCCTGGCAAAAATGCCTTTGATAATAATAGAGGAAACATAGGTTAGAATATTCTTTGCATTTTGATGAATGGCATAGTACATACACTTCCATACTCTTTAGCAGTTAAGGAGATAAACCACCATAGCTTGGCTTCATGGAGGACAAGGAATGAAACAGCAGCCACTTTGTGTGCAGATGCAAAATGAGGGAGAGAAGTAGACTTCTTGTGCTCTCTCAGAAGGACTTGTCATAAGCAGTAGTTTAGATGTGCTTTGAACTAGTTGTTGTACTCAGCAGTTATTTCAAAGGATTGAGAGGCTCAAGATGCATCATACTACACCCTAGAAAATTCACCCTTCTAACGAACTGCCATGTCTTTGGGATTATAGCTTTGGAGTAAAAAACCAAACTTTTCCTAGAATTTGCATAGAATAGAAGATTCCTAATGTCTGGGCCTGTTTTGTACTCCTCCCCACTCACAGAAAATGTTATAGAAATTCTATCAACCATATAAAGTCTTGGAAGAGCCACTTAAATGTATACAAGTTAATTGCACATTTGGTAGCCTAGGGTAAACTTGGTTCTCCAGGGAAATTATTTTAGTAGTATAGGAGTCATTTCCCATATTAAGAAAATCTGTTGGGGGCATTCAGTTGAAAACCAATGTAACCTGGGTGTCCCCAAAATGAGCCCCTGCCCCCAGTAGAAGGGGAAGGCCAGCAAGGCACACATGCTGGGAAGGAAACTGCAATCACTCGCAGTTCCCTCCCACCTACCATGTCTCAATAGAGGAAGGAAAGAAAGCAATGTCTTAACCAGGTACAAAATCTAATATAGATATAGATAGTGAACTAAAGTGAGTATTTACAGGTTATAAATACATATAACTATTACTATGTACATACCCAAATACAAACAGTAAGTATAATGATCCCAAAAGATATAAACAGATAAATACAACAATAAATGGCACTGTAAAATACAAGGCATACAGTTAATAAACACTCCAAAATGCACAGCATGTATCAAACAATCAATAAGACTCCAAAATATAAGACACAAGAGTTCTCTAGTGGTCTCCCTCTGGGAGCAGGTTGGGCAATTTCAGGTACATCTCCCCCTCTGTACTTGCCTGCCACAACTTGGATGAAAAAGAAAAGGAGGGAAATCAGTATTCTTTTTGATGTTCAAGATTAATAACTGCCACCCGGATGTTATACAATTAAAGGATTTGGTTTATTCTCTGTATTTTCATAAGTATTACTGCACCTGTCGCCTCACCAATTACTTCACTGGTGAGGAGCGCACAGGTTATGGATACAAAATTTTCCAACACTCCTTCAATTAGTTACTTTACCCGCTTGTTGCCGCTAATTACCTCATTAGCAGTACATGCTCACCATGCCTCTCTATTCTTTAGAAGTGCCCTGAGTTGGGGGTGGCCTTGGCCACTCCCCCAACTGTCGGTGCCAACACTTAGGGCGCTGGAACAATCCCAATTATCTCAGGGGATGGTGCTTGCTTCCCCCTGCCTGTGTCTCAACCCGAGACACCTTTGCTCTAGGATTCCCCCTCCCACTGCCAAGCCATGTCATGGAGCTTTGGCTCTTTTCCAGGCTCACTGGAATAGCTGCAATCTACCAGTAAGGGACCAGTCTTGTGTCTGACCTGCCGTTTTCTGGAGTCCCTCGGCATCCTCTTAGGTCACAGGTCCAGCTGCTGGCATCTTCTCCGCCATGATCCTGATTACTCCTTGTCCATTCTCTGGTGCCCAAAGGCAACAAGTCCTTCCTACCGCCAGCTTTTATGCCAGTTTTGGCAAGCTAATCACCCGCTCCCCTTTCAGGTATGCAAGTCCCTCCATCTGGCAGGGTTCATCCTCAGGCCAACCCTACCTGATTTTACCTAAGTAACAGGGCTCCTGCCTGAGCCCCTGCTACACCCTCCTCTAGGGGATCTCTTCCTCCTGAATCTTTATTGAAGCTACCTTCCCTGGGTGTCACTCCCTGGTGGGAGACCCATTTCCCCAGTGACACGTGTCCTTAGGAGCTGGATGGGAAAGTGTTCATAAGCTCCCTGGCCTGACTAATGTTTCTTCAAGGGAGAGCTCAGTTCCAGGCCTCAGAGGGATGCTCATACATCCCAGTGGCTCAATCCTTTTCAAGGGGAATTGTGGGTCTGGGGCACCTTGTGCATACCCAGGGCCATGCCACTCTGAATACTGCTCCCCACTCTAAGGAAGCACTCCATTCCTGGGGCCCTTGTGTACCCACTGCAGGGAATGGGTCCCAGACTTCCAGCCCCGCCATCTCCTGAGCCTTACGCCCTGCAATGACTCACCCTGCAGTTGCACTGACTCCTGAACCTGGCCTTGTGCTGGGGGTTGGAGTCCTGAGTCACCTTGCTGTGGCTCCCAGGGTCCCGATCCCTCATGGACCCTCCATGCAGCATCACCTACACTGCAGCCCAGCCTCATGCCAGGGTTGAAGACCCGAGTCACCTTGCTGTGGCTCCTAGGCTTCTGATCCCTTGCAGACCCTCCGTGCAGCATTGCCTGCTACCACTTCCTTCTAGCAGCATAATTTTTTGGGCTGTCCTGAGCAGCCAAATATGCCTGCTGGGCAGCTGTCTCAGCTCTTCTTGGCCCCAGGACCCCTTCTTTCTTCTTTATCCCTTGCCAACTCAGACTCCTGCGCATGCTCAGCATGCAGCTGCTTATATCCCCTTCTGGGCTCTACCTCCAGATTGAAAACGAACCAATTAGGGGGGCTGCAACTGCAGTTCCTAATTAAGTCCACTCCTCCCCCACTTTGAAGTAAGGGGGAAGTGGACTCTCCGCGTGGCTCTTGCCCTGCCTATCTCTGATTGGTGGGTTTTGCCCCACCAATTGCATTTGTGGCCTTCTAAGCCTGGAGAGTTGAATGAAGCCCTGCAAGCACACCACACTAACATGTATTGACAGTCTTGGGGGAAAGTGTGAAAACACTGGACACATATGCCTAGGTAGGGTCAATACAATAAACTTCCTTCCCCACATTTAAATGAGCACCAAGAAATATGCCAAAATATTTTCCTGGTAGATATTTTGCACCTTTTTTAAAAAGACAAGATACAACCTGAGGCTTCAAGAAGTTCACCTAACAATCCAGGTTTGGAGAATTAGGCTTCTGCACAGATTCTAAAAGCATGCCTGAGGTCTACAGTGCAACTAAGGAGACATGGCCCTTGCCCAAAGGCATTAATAGCCTCAGGTTCAGACAAGAAGCAGCAAGCAAGAGAGACTGATGGTGAACATGAAGACAGGTGTTATATACCTAAATCATAAAATGGCCTTGGGTACATGCAGATGTTACACTTAGACCTAACTAGAGTTAGGTTGATCTAACTGGCAGTTCATACATTCAAGGAATTTAGACTGAGCATAACGTGGCCAGCCCATTCTTACTTGGTTTACCTAAGAAGGTGCATTATGTGTATCGGGTTAACCTGTGCCTGATATAATGTAATTTCTGTGCATATTTGGAGTGCAGCCCCATGTTGAGAAAGCTCAGCTTCTAGCCCTAGCCTTAGCCCCAGGGCTGTGATTTTTCTACCTCCTCCCAGGATTTTTAGCCCTCTGACCTCTTTTCACCTTTAGACAGACAAACTCCCTCTAGACCCACCGACCACTTCCACCCCTCACCCACAGTCCCATCAACCCCACTAATCCTGCCAAAATCCCTCCCAGACCCACCTCATCCTGCTTTCTCATCCCCACATCCAAACTTACTTAAGTTTCCAGTGTGGCTCCTGGCACTGGTGCATGTATGAACAGGTAGGAACCCAATCTATGATCACACAGTTTATAGTATGTTGCATGATTGTAGACTGGGTCCCACAAATATGTATACGTGTTCTTTATTTTTAATTTTTATTAAGGCTTCAGTGAGCTGGTAAATGAGCATGTAGTTGGAATACATATTAGAATACATATTGTCAACTTTTGCTAATCTGAGTGCGTAAAATTTGCTCCCCTTATTTTGTCCCTTTCAGTTTTAAAGGCATCCTAAATCCTGTACTTCAGGTTGCCCTGGAGTATGGCAATACATATGGAGTACATATTGGTGGTAAGATAGGAGCATTTCATTCTTTATCGCCTTCATTCATTTGTAAACACCTGACTGCACAAATGGAACTGCAAGTTGCATACACTGTGTGCACACAGTCATCCAACACAATATGTACACTCAGTTTCACAAGAAAAGAAGTGTCATGCTAGGTCTGACAAATGGCTAGGCAAATCCAGTATCCTTACTCCAACCATGGCAAACAGGAAAATATATGTACAGGGCATGTCTAATAATCATCAGCTTGGATTATTTTTCTATACCTGCCGAACACTGCAACTTCAAAAAAAAGTTTATTCCAGCAAGGCAATTAAAACAGACAAACATTTCTTCACACATATCAACTTTTGAATTCAAAAGCTTTACATATTTAGCAATATTTTTAAAATAAATACCAAGTGATTAAAAGATGCATTATTTAAAATGATACAGATACTGCTGTTTTTTTCAGAACATTACTAATGATTATTTTAGAATGTTTGTATGATTACCTATATAAAAAAAGCAACTATAGCTACACCCAATGGCAACTGTGTTAACTGTTCCTTTTTGGAAGGAAGCTGCTAATGTTTTCTTACCAACAGCAGAACAGCCAAGGTCAAACATACACTTAAGTGATTTCCACAGCTCCTTTTTAATTAAGATGAAATCATTTTTAAATGGTCCCATTGTGTGTTATTTTTCCCTTTAACGAATTGGCTCTTCATTGAAATTTAATCTTTTGATGCACAGGAGTGTTTTTTTGGATTGGTTTATTAATCCAATGGTGTAACCGGGCCAGCACAAAAGAATCTTGGCAAGCCAGAACACTTTCCTGTTTACTGCCACCTTGGACTTCAAGCTTTCATCTCACTATGGTAACAAGAGTACTTTATGAACTGAATGCAAAAAGATGTAATTTATTCTCTTGAGCCCCAGAAATAAGAGCTTCAAATTGTGCAGATTGCATTGTAGGCGGTGACTCGTGACACCACCTAAGAGGCCAAACCCTCGTAGTGAAATCAAACCCCTTGTAGTAACGCCTGAGGCCAGCTTCATACCATAAAAGGAATAGCATGAAAACA
>JAGPOW010003316.1:77525751-77536895 GCA_030014935.1 Caiman crocodilus
ATCTCGTGATATCTGATCTGTCTAGCAGCCAATAAAAGGGAAATCAAAGCCTAGTGCGGGAAAAAGAAATTAGTTAGAGAGCGTTCGTTCTCGCCCTAGAAGCCTGTCGGAATTAAGTCTCCGGAGGTGCGACACAAATAAGGTGTCCCATCTTAGCCAAGTACAGTATTCACTAAGCTGCAGACTTAAAACAGTTCATTGTTTTCTAACAGGCATTTAAAATAAATAAATAAAGCAAACAAAGTTTTCCTCTTTGGAAAATTATTCATTTTAATGACAACACTGTTGAGAGTTTCCCTGCTCAAACAAGGTGCAACAGAAAGGACATTATCCTTTTGCAGTTCTGCAAAATCTACTATAATTGACAATAACTTATGACATCGCAAGTGTATGGAGCCTGGGCAAGTAGGTCTAACACCAGCTATCACTGAGCTTTGTATCCATAAATATCTGAATTCTCTTGCAAAATACCCAATGTCATTTCATTATTATGGATGGAGATACAGGGAAAGTATATGACTTGTCCAAGGTCACCCAGCAACTGGTGACAGAGTCAGGAATCAAATGTACATCCCCAAAAGCATAGTGTATTTTCCACGAAGCTGCACTTCCACATCCTTTGAGTCTTATAAAAAGGATTTGTCCATGAAGGTTTTGCTACATTGTGTCCTCCTGGGGAGCACTTACAAGAATTTGTATACATTACTAGCAATAATTCCTAGTTGTCATAACTCTAGAACTGTTTTTTTTCTTGAGGTACACTACATTGTACATATGCAGTGCATCAAAGGACAGAATAAACTTCCTCCCAGCTTCTGGAAACAGGAATCTGAATCTCTAGGCAAGAACTGAGGAATACGAAAGTAGAAAGGAAGTGGATCTACTACAGGTATCTTTCTGACAAAGTGAATATTTCACTCCATTTTTACGTTTGTTACACATATGATGGGTGGACTAACTTCTCACCTAAAGGAATGCAACAGAATTTCATTTTCCATTTAGGAATAGACTTCATTTTTTCAGTGAGCACAGATAAAACAAAGATTGAAAGAGAGTTTTACAGAACTCTGCTCCTTTATTGTATTACCAACTTTGTTTTTGCTTCTTTATATCATCTGAAAAAAATGAAATGCTCAAATATCCCTTCTTTGGGGGTAATAAGCTTTGTCATACTGCTATCAAATGATATAAAGAAGCAAAAAGTTGACAGACAAGTGAAGGAGTAGAGATCTGCAAAAATCACCCTTGCTCTTGGGCTTAGCTGTGCTCCCTGAAAAACTGGTATCTATTTCTAACTGGAAAATGAAGTTTTGTTGTATTCTTCAAGGTGAAAAGTTAATCCACCAATCACATAGACCATGAGCGTGAACACGAACATGATCCCAAAGCAACCACAATTACGGTGACCACTCATCCGTAACTGGTTGGGACAGTCCCAGAATGGGAACCTCAAGTCCTCATCCAGGCTGTATGACTCTAGGACAGCATTTGTCCTGGATTTGCAGTTTCATGCAAGGATCTGCAGTAAGCAATGGGTTTCCCTTTGTAGGCTGGCAGCATTCTAGTAAGTCTATGGGGAGGAGGGGGCAAAGTGGGTTGGGGGGGCAAATCAAGGCCCTCATGGTGAGGGGGAGAGTGGGGAAGAGGCTGGGGGTGCTTCCCAGCAAGGGTGGTGCATGGGTCCAGGGCATGAACCAGGCTGGAACCATGGGCGGCTCATCTAGGAGGTAAGGAGCATGGGGGGCATGTGCCCCTTCCCTCCCCCCAGATTTATATGTAGGGTGGGGCAGGTGCTGGGGTCACTTGGTGGTCACGCTGACATGGCAAGATGCCCCCTGCCTGTCTGGCAGCAGTGGGGACAGCGGCAGCATGGAGTTGTGCCCCGTGCCACTGCCAGCAAGGCAGGAGTTCACAGCTGCTGTTGGGCTTCCAGAGGAAAGGCAGCAGGGCAGGGAGCCCTGAACCCACAAAAAGCAGTTCACATCTGTCCCTACTCCATTTGGCTCTGGTGGGGAGAGGTGGGCATGTGTCCCAACTTTCCCTTTTGAAAAGGTGGTCACCCCTAACCATGATATGCAATGTCTGCTTTCTAAACTAGAAAAAAAAAATAACTACATGGAAGTGAATTTCAAGGTTCAAAATGAATGTTCTACATGGAATACAGGACTTAAAAAAAAACTTGCTTGAGCAGCTTGGACTGTAACTATCAGAGGCCACCATTTCATAATTTAATGCTTAAGCAGATCCCTGAACTATAGTGAGGTGTATATTGTGGGAAGAAAGACCAAAAATGAAGGCAAAAGAGGAAGAGGCCATGAAGAAAACAGTAAAATAGAGCAAATGCTTGAAAAGTGAAGTTGAGTGAGTTAAGATCTCTGTTCCCTTTTCAGAAGAATATCCACGAGGTAAAATGGAGAATACCCATGAAAAGATGATGGATAAATGCTTTGAAGAGCAGAGTCTTCCTGGAAGTATAAGAGACAGCCAGTTACCATGACTGTATATAGATCTGTGTGCATATCCATTTTCCTCCCAACAATAATTTTATGTGAGTTGAACAAAGCATTTATTTCTACCCAAAACAAAAAAACCAAATGAAAAATCAATGGTTAGGACATTCACTTGCGATGCAAATAGGCTCAAATTCCCTCCATCCAGTTTGGAGCATGGACTTGGATGTGGGTTTTGAACCTCTCAGGAGACTGCCAAATCACGCAAGTGTAGGGTATCCATTGAGGCAGGGGAAAGACCCTTTCTCAATCTCTTCTGTTGAGGCTGTTGCAGTAAATATTTATTGGAATAGGGACTACAACACAGATATACATCTTTAAACTCCGAATAAATAATTAAAATTCATTAAGTCCAAAGATATCCAGCCAATATCCCTTGTTATGAAGTGCTAGTACTAGCAGAGCTGCCTGCCTGTTATTTCTATCTGGGGTTGGGGAAAATAGAATTAGAGGGGGTAGGTAGGAGATGAAGAAATTGCAGTGAATTACGTAAGTGGTGCCTGAACATTAAAAGCAGGTTATGCTAGAGTAAGTTCTCTTTGAATAGTCCAGAAACATCCCATGAGTGCCTGCCCTAGGCAAATGAAAGCCTCCTTGGCACATGGCCCAGACTAGGCCTGAGCAGCAAGAAAGAATCTGCACTGAATTGCCCGGGGAACCTTTCTAAGAGGAATGTGAAATTAAATCCTTAGATAAGCAGCATATACAGTCTAACAAGCAGATGTAGAAAAGTGTACCCACAGAATGGATACAGACACCAGCAGAGAATGCACTGAGTTGACACCACACATCAAGTATTAGTGTTCTGCATTGTGATGCTAATAGAAGACTTAGTAAATCAGCTATAACTTGGATCCTTTGTAAGCACCTAGGCTGGGATTTTCAAAATGGGTTTAGGGGGTCCAATGTAACACTGTAGGAACTTAGGATTTGGGAATTTTTTCCCCTTTTGTGGGAAAGGGCATGGTTTGTATTAATGAATGTGTTTAAATGTATGGCATAACTCAAGGATAAAGCTGAAGAGTATTAGTATACTCATCCACTGAGATAGAATGGAAAGGAAATAAGGTATTTATCTGCAGTGCCTGGGCCATTTGTCCTTTTACCTTCCCCCTTTGCAACAAACAGGCTTTTAATCAACACCTGGATTCCTGTTGCAGCCCTCCTCACCAATGCCAACACACTGGCTACATGCTCAAAAATGACCTCTCTTACAACAGAGTAATTAATCAATACCCATCAATGTGGAGATTTCATGGGGCATTTTATTGGATCAGGGAAAGTTGCTTGAAATTAGGGAAATAGTAGGGAAAGAAATTCTCTCCAATGGCAATTATTTTCTTTACTCCGAGGAACCTTCTCATGTAAAAAAAAATCATTTTCTTTATCCTGAATGAACCCAGCAGAATTACTCAGTACTATTCATGAAGACTGGCATAAATAATTTTAGATAATCATAGAATCATAGAAAATTAGGGTTGGAAGGGACCTCAGGAGGTCATCCAGTCCAACCCTCTGCTCAGGGCTGGACCATCCCCAAATAGATAATTCCAGCCAGGGTTTTGTCAAGTCAGGCCTTAAAAACCTCCAAGGATGGAGATTCCACAACCACTCTGGGTAACTTTTTCCCAGAGGCAGATTAAGATTTATTGGGCCCTTGGGCTCCAGCAGAGGGTAGGGCCCTTTCCCCTCTTGGTGCTGCTGCTTCCAAGGGCAGGGAAGGCCTCCATGCCCTATGGGCAGGGGCAGCATTAGGGGGATGATTGGGGGCACTATAGCTACCCTAAAATTAACCATAGCTCCCTCCATAGCCACCCTCTCTGCACTGCCACTCGTTCACCCCATGCAAGTGAGCCTGCAAATGTACTGTGCTCCCAGCAGGGGTGGTACAAGCCTCTTTCCAATGTGGGGACTGGGCAGGTGCTGGGCTTGGAGTGGGGCAGGTTCAGGTGCACAAGGCAGGTGGGCAGTGGCAGTACTAGGAGGGTGGCTACAGGGAATCTAAGGTGAATTTTTGGGTGGCTATAGTCCCTCCCAAATCCTCAGCCCGGCCAAGCCCAGCCCTAGCCTGGCCCTCACAACCAGGAAGAAGCTCATGCTGCCCCTGCCCATCACGGAGGCTGGGTGGAACGAGCTGGGCTGGGGGAGGGGTAGCTCATGCCTGCCTCTCCTCCCTGTTCCTCACTCTGCCCCCTCCCCCCCCCCAACATAGCCGGATCAGAGCTGAGTTGGGTGAGGATGCATGTGGGCTGACCACTGTGGGCTCAAGGCTCTCCACCCTGCTGCCTTTGCCCTGGGGCCCCATATTCCCTGGCCACCTGGCAATGAGAGGAACAACTGCATAGCTCCCAAGGCAAAGGCAATTGGGCAGAAAGTCCTGAGCTCGGTGAGCAGCCCACATCCTCCCTGTGTACAAATGGGGGGCACATACACCCCCATGCCTCCCCTAGGGGATGTGCACAAAAATGGGGAGCTGCCCCCCACCTCCTCCATGCTGCCTGCACAAGCTGCCTGTAACTCCATCCTGCTCCGCACCTTGGCCCCAGGTCTCACACACCACCCTGACTGAGCAAGACTCCCAGCCTCAGCCCCTGCCCCTACCCTCTCCCTCCCTCACTGTGGTAGCCTTGATCTATTATTACATACAGTTGAGTAACAGGCTTAAAGGACATGCTAGAAAGTTATGCTGAAGTTTTATTAGTAGCAAGTCACAGACTTTTGTTACCATGAAAGATGCCCCCCAAAAAATAACTTCCTTCAGATCTTGCAGAGTTGAATGCTAGAGGTCAGTGGTAATCCTGATGCGGGTGACTGCTCCTCAAAGTCATGTTCTTACAAGCAATAAAAGAAAGGTCAGAATCAGGTGTGTTTTGTTGAGACATTCCTTGTCTGCAGAGCAGGATTTTTTTTTTTTTGAAGTTTATAATTCAGCTATAAAGGCAAGTCTAGCTTTCAAGAAGCTTAGACATTATCAGAGGCTAGTTACTATTCTGTGTCCATGTCTACATGAGGCACTGACTGCACATGGTAGCGCTGGATGGCAAAAACTGTGACATGACACGACTGTCTAGTAGTATTAGGCTATTTCACCATAGTGTCACAAAAAAGGTGTTCGTTGGTGCTGCTGCACAGTAACATTTAGATGAGGCCTGTTACATCAGTATAAATCCAGAGTAGCAAGGAATTACTCAAGATTTATGGCAGTGAAATAGAAAGTAGAATTTAGCTCCAGGTTCTTGTTTTTAGGTTGTCCAAGACCAGATCCATGCAAAGAACTTGACTATTTTGGGGTGAGAAGAACAGATACTTTTCAGTAATATGCAGGGAGCATCTACACAAGACACTAAGTGCACATTAGACTAATTCTATTGTACATTAGCACATCATGGCAAAAGTCATGCTAATGTGCAGTACAATTAGTCAACTGCACATTAAAAGACCATGCGCTGGCACCGGTTACTATGCATTGAGTTAGTACCTGTTATTACAGGTACTAAATGTAATGTGCCATCACAAGAGCACATTAATTCACATGTAGATGCACATGCATTTAGGTTCATATTTCACAACACAGTCCCACCCTACACCTCAGATTCTGTTCAAAAGGAGAGGGAGTTGGACATCCAAGGCCACTAAGGGCTACCCCAAACTAGCCTCCAAAGCTTAAAAATGTTCTAAAAACCTCAAACCACCCTGATTCATATATTTAAAAAGAAATGAAGGAATTGAAGGGAGAGGGGAGAGATGAAAGTCAGATGGAAAAAAAAGAGATGAAGAAACAAGAGGAAGCAAAATGAATGAAAAGAATGAGAACAGGAGAGACTCAACTGAGGGTATATATCACAATAAAGAATACAGCCTGAATAGCATGTAAACTTTCACTAGGAAATCACATGTTGTTTTTGAGCTGGTTTGGGAGCCAGTCCTCCAAGGCATATCTTTCTCAAGTGTTGCCTTCACAATAGTCTTATAGAGCATGCTCAGTTATTTATTTTGCCACATAACATAATTGAGTGCCAAAGAATATTTTGTTGGATAATGAACTACACAATGTTCAGAGTACTTTCCTCACAGAACACAAGAGGAAATAAGAGATATCTGAACAGTAACGGTAGAGATAACTGGAGATATTTTCCTTAATCTTAGAGAAGCACTTAAGGTGTGACTCTGTTCTGAGAAATGTCTTTGACCATATTTCACCCTTTGATTTGCACTTACCATTTCAAATGTTTGACCATAGCAAGCTCTGAATCAGTATTCTGCATTTCTTTCATTGTTAATGTGCATTCCAACTTGCCAAGCCTGTTTTTAAAATCCCAACACCTCTGAACCTTGTCATGTCTAAAGGGCATGCCAGTGAGTCAGTTATATATCTTGCCTACCCAAGTTATCTCTGAGCCACTAAGTAATAAGTCTACGACATATACAGCAAGGTACATTTCCAACATAAATTAATTCAGAGTAGTTCAGCATTTAGGGGCTGATTTTTATCTACTGAAGTGGCCTAATTCAAAGGCACATAATCATTGATGTCAATAGAAACAGGATTCTAACCCTCTACATTAGAGTGTGAGATAGTATGGTGCCAGGTGCAGATGCAGCATCTATACAGCATTTCTGACTATGTATGTTGCACCCTATTTCAGGGAAAAGAGCACCTACACAAATGAACTACATGTACCAGCACTCCATGGGCATGCCCCTGTCAGAGATTAAAAACCCTGCCCATCTCTGGCTTCTGGTGCTTGTAAAGTGGTTCTTTTTTTATATTGATATAATAAGCTCCCTAGGACAAGGATTGTGTGGCACAACTACTTTTTGGTAGTTGTGATGCTGCAGTCTATTCTAGACTAGATTTTTACTGTTGTTCTTTTAAATAAACTGTTTTTTTTTATTAAGGGTACATACAAGCATTACATTTAGATCAATCTAACTGAGGCTGATCCTAACCAAGGTTAAGTTGATCTAAATGACTAGTCATCAGGTGTTCACAGAATTTAAATCACACCCAAAATGGTGCACCCAATCTAAGTTAGTTCACCTCAGGATGTAAATTAGGAGGAGGTTAGTTCAATCTAATTTTAGATCAATAAAGTCTTAATCCAATCTACAAAGTCTTAACTAGACCTAGCATATACCTGCACATGTTAACAGCACAGTCTCAGGGCTGGGAAAACCCAGCTGCTCATCCCAGCCCCAGGGCTGTGTTGTTCCTACCCCTACTGCCAACTCTGGCTGGGGTATTTTTAGCCCTCTGATTATCTCTCCCTCCACCAGGGAACCCCTTCCCCTGTGGACCCACTAACTCTTGCTCCCCCAAGACCTTGCAGACCTCCAACCCCTGTACCCACCAGCCTCCCTGCCTCCCTCAAGTTACTTAACTTGGGCTGCCCATACCACTTCTAGCAGCAGTAAATCTGTACACACTGCTCCCTGATTAAATATAGGTAGCTTAAAGTAAGCCACCTAAGCCTAAGCCAGGTGTGACAAATGTTTGTTTTGCATCATAGTTGACCCAGCCATACTGGCTAGTCAAAATTTTTTTTCAAAAGACTGAATGCTTTCTCTTTATTCATAGAACTCTTTGAGACTTCACAGACATATGAAATGACAGCTCCTTGTCCTGCAGATCTGACAATTAAATTAGTCTTTACATAGCAAGAATGCCAATAGACAGTTTTAGAGCTGGGAAAGATATGAAAGGACAAGGGTCACAGAAAGATAGCAAGATGTGCCTGATGTTCTACACCCATTTTTTTTGCTGTTATTCTAAGATAGTAAAGGGCAAGTTTGTGTCAACACATGCTTAAGGGCACCTCAGTGCAGGGAATGAGGAGACATTATACTTTCCCCCAGAATTTGTATCTGGGGTGTTGGTTGTAGCCATGTTAGTCTAAGGACATAGGCAGGCCAGATTCTTTGGGTAGATGTGATATCTTTTATCAGACCAGCTAAATTGTTGGGAAAAAGTTCTTTGCAAGCTTTTGGGTGCAAAATGCCTGAGGAAGGGTGTTTGTGCCTGAGAGCTTGCAAAGGACTTTCTCTCAACTATTTAGTTGGTCTTATACAAAATATCATGTCTACCCAAAGAGACTTGCCTGCATAAAGTATTTGGAGCATTCTTCTGATAGACTTCCATGTCTTCCAAACTACTTATGAAGACAACATGATCATTATAGCTTGTGAGAGGGGAGGCAAAAGCCCACCCAACATGTCCCAAACCCCTGCCCGACATGTCCTAATATTCACCACACGGTGAAGATAAGCGGTAGCTGGGGAGAGACACTGACACAGGCTCAGCAGTTCCAGAGCTGGCTGAGCCTGTTAATCGGTGAGCCCTGTGGGATGAGCCCACACCTCTCCAAAGCAGCCGGAGATGCAGCTGTGGTGCTGGGGAGTCAGGTCAGCTGGCCCCAGAAAGGTCACACTGGGAGCTGATGGAGGCTGGGCATAGGGCAACTGCCTGTCCCCATACCTGTTAGGCAGAAAGGGACAGACAAGTTCCCCCACCAGCTGACCAAGTGGAGCCAGGGAGACAGAATCCCAGGAGCCCATCGGCAGATGCTGGACACATTTCAGTTAAGTTTTCTCAGTTACAGTTAGCCCTAGCCAGGGCAGATTTAGTTGCCTGAGAGCCAGCCTGAAGATGAGGGACCGACACGGAAAAAATTGACAGCCAGGAAGAGCTGACCCATGTTAAGGCAGGCAGCGTGGATGAGGTGAGATCATCCAGGGGAAGACCTGCAGTGAGTAGCATTCTCCCAGGCCATGGATGTGGTAAGTCTGGGGTAAAAGGGAGGTTGGAGCCCCATGAAGAAATACCAGGGTTGAGACCCGTTTGGGCCACCTACAGGGAACTGCTTCCCCAACAACAAACATCAAAGATGTGGCAGGTGAATAGGAGCAATGCCCAAACCTTCTAGGTGGCACCAAAGCCCAATCTTACCCTGACATCGCTAGGGGGCAAGGCACTGACCAAAAAGGGACCAAATCCCTATAACACCTACCAGCGACATAGTTGAATAAACAAAATTGGCATTTTCCTGACCTTAAATTCAAATAGACTGAGTCAGACAGGCAACAATGATTGTGGCTTTCAATCAGCTGCATTTTATTATTTTGTTTTCAAGCAGAGTTGCTGCAGGATGGAACACCTCTCATTGTTTAGATAGCAAGCAAGCATTCAGAACAAATTACACAGATGCAGCAGCTACAGGCAAAGTCACCTTCATGCCTCATAACTTACAGGTAAAGAATACTACATAGTCACAGCAGTTTGGGAAGGAAATATCTGAAATCTCCAGCTACTGCATTTCTTTATAGGGCCAGGTTCCCAGCTGGCAAAAAAAAGAAGGCTAGTTCCACAGTGGAACAATGAATCATCATTACCCACAGAATTTAAAGGTAGAGGGCCATCTAATCTGACCTCATGGATAATTTAGGCTACAGAAATTCATCCAATAATACTTGCATCAAACTCAATAGCCTATAGTTGGACTGGATCATTTGTTCTTAGAAAGATATCAAGCCCTGATTTAGATATTTCAAGCACACATCTATCCCTCGCTGTGTTAAACTTGTGAGCACTGGTGAGAAACATGCCAGATACTAGAAACAAGGCAGCAGTTCTGGAGTGAGGCTGTCTCAGGTGTCTTGATTCACATGCTCCTCACGTGCTCACCAGAAGCAATTTGCCTCATTGCTGAGATTTGGCACACACATATAGCAGGAGTGAGTGGGCAGGGCACATGGGCAGAACTAGATTTTCAAAAAGGGGGGCACAGATATGTATTGTGTTACATGTGATGTGCTACACTATATTTCTTCAGTTAAAAAGAAATTAGAAGCTTTACTAATATGGTAGGTGGCTAGCAATATATTACTCAGGCGAAGATCAAAACAAATAAATATTACTGTTGGAATATTCATTCATTTCCTAGACTTTATATTAATTAAAAGAAAACCCCCACAAACAAGTAGGCAAAATAGTCCAAAGATTTTGTGCCATTAGTCATGTAGTCATTACAGTTAAATGTGTGTCTCTTATTCAGATTCATAAAACAAAATCTTGAATGTCTTGACAGTGCCTCCAATACTTCACTGGCAGTTAACATTACCACAACTGAGTTAAGGTTTTTAGTTAAACCTAAAAAACACTCTTCAGGCTATGAAATAGTAATGGCTAACTGACAGAAAAATTGAATATGAATGGTATTTTGAGTAGTGGAACATCAAGATCATTAAGAAAGCTAGAAGGTCATTGACACTTATGGAGTAGAAAGAGATTATCAGGAAGCAGGAAGATGACAATGCACCATAGATTCATAGATGTTAGGGTTAGAAGGGACATCAATAGATCATCAAGTCTGACCCCCTGCAGGGCAGGAAAGAGTGCTGGGTCTAGATGACCCCAGGTAGATGCCTATCTAACCTCCTCTTGAAGACCCCCAGGGTAGGGGAGAGCACCACCTCCCTTGGAAGCTCGTTCCAGACCTTGGCCACTCTAACTCTGAAAAAGTTCTTCCTAATGTCCAATCTAAATCTGCTCTCTGCTAGCTTGTGGCCATTATTTCTTGTAACCCCCAGGGGTGCCTTGGTGAGTAAAGCCTCACCAATTCCCTTCTGTGCCCCCAT
>JAGPOW010003316.1:77536995-77552762 GCA_030014935.1 Caiman crocodilus
CTAGCTTGTGGCCATTATTTCTTGTAACCCCCAGGGGTGCCTTGGTGAGTAAAGCCTCACCAATTCCCTTCTGTGCCCCCATGATGAACTTATAGGCAGGGACAAGGTCACCTCTCAACCTTCTCTTGCAGAGGCTAAAGAGGTCCAGGTGCCCTAGGCTCTCCTCACAGGGCTTGGCCTGCAAGCCCTTACCCATATGAGTGGCCCTTCTCTGGACACTCTCCAGGTTATCCACATCCCTCTTGAAGTGTGGCGCCCAAAATTGCACTCAGTATTCCAACTGCAGTCTGACTAGCGCCCGATAGAGGGGAAGTATCATCTCCTTGGTTCTGTTCGTCATGCATCTACTGATGCATGATAAAGTGCCATTAGCTTCTCTGATGACTTTGTCACACTGGCAACTCATGTTCATCTTGGAATCCACTAGGACTCCAAGATCCCTTTCTGCTTCCATGCCTCCAAACAGTTAATTTCCTAGGCAGTAAGTATGCTGGACATTTCTCCTCCCTAGGTGCAGCACTGTGCATTTCTCCTTGTTGAATTGCATTCTGTTGTTTTCCACAAATATGTCCAACTTGTCTAGGTCTGCTTATAGTTGTTCCCTGCCCTCCAGTGTGTCCATGTCCCCCCACAGTTTTGTCATCTACAAACTTGAACAGAGTACACTTCACTCCCATGTCCAACTCGCTGATGAAGACATTAAAGAGTATCAGTCCAAAGACCGAGCCCTGTGGGACCCCACTGCCCACACCCTTCCAGGTCGATACCGACCCATCCACCATGACTCTCTGGGTGCGACCGTCCAGCCAATTCACCACCCGCCGGACTGTGTAGTCATCCAAGTCACAGCCTCTTAACTTGTTCACCAGTATGGGGTGGGATACCGTATCGAAGGCCTTCCTGAAGTCCAAGTAAATGACATCAACCCCTACTCCTGCATCCAGGTGTTTTGTAACCTGGTCATAAAAAGAGATCATGAAGTCATGATCATGAAGTCAACTGACTCTTTCAGCACTGCCTGAATAGAAATACAGCTGCCTCTCCCAGACAGTTAGTTTTAAAATTTGGGTGCAGCAGGAATCAAAGGGGGATGCAATTGCACCACTGCATTCCCCATCTACCTGCCCCTAGCAGGGCATGTTTCTCAGTGGTACTCTCCAGGCTTCATACAAGCAGTGTAGCCATGACCCAAGTGACAAAGAATATAGCTCCCTCCCAGGGAGTTTGTTTTCAGTATGGCATCAACCCAACTTTCCAGTTTACATCTGTACAGCTTTTGAAGGTTGCACTTTATACATACCATGTTTTGCCTATTTCAGTTCATCTTTGTGGCTTCTAGCTAGAGCTATAAAAAGAGTATGGATGAAATCTGTTTGAGTCAGCAGAACAAAAAACTCTCATCCTCCTCTATCCCCACTTCTTATAGCAGGGAAGGTAAAGGAGAAATGTTTCTGACCACAGACATCTAGAGCCAGATCCCCAAAAATGAAATTTACACACCCTAGTTATTTGCCTTCCAATTTTTTTCATTTGTAGCATACACTCCACTCCCATTTTCAGTTTGTTCACCACCACTATGAAAACTAAAAAGATGCTTTATAAAAAAATCTCTTGCTTTAAAAAAGTGGATTTAAAACACAAATGTGTTTCTTTCCAGGAGCCAGGGCTTTAAGACAGATACCAAATACCAACAGACTTGCAATTAGGTCACAAGATGGCAGCACATGATCTACATTTCAATGGCCCCAGCAGTAAGTGTCAGTATTTGAAGAAACATCACAGTATAGCTGAGAAAACATTTTCATTTAATAACTCCCACCCCAATTCATTTGTTCTCTCAAGAGTACTCCTTTTGGCCTCAGAGCAAAGGGAAATTTTTCTTTTAAAATGTCAACTGTTTCTTCAGTTGGCAGGTTATGAAAAAAAAGATCCTGAAGAAATTATCTGAAGAAGAATGTATTACATTTGAAAGCTTGTTTAAATCTGCCCCAACCATGCAGTTGATACAATAAGAGATATGATCCACAAAATCCTTGCCTCTTGCATATTTCTTGGACCATCATAGCTATAACATCGCTCCAACACTACCAAACAAATATCCTGTAGTTCAAGAGAATTGATGCTTTTGGCCCTCAAAACAACTTAAAGTAATGTGCTTCTTGATAAAGGAATATTATTCCTACTAGCTGTTGCAAGGAAAAAGGTTTTATATACTAAAAACATTAATTATTATGAATTTGGGCATGTGCAGCACATTACTCTAAATCTGCTACTGAGTATCACTGGCTGTGTGAATTGTTATTGTGCAGTCATTAAATACTTACTTAACCAAGTACTGACTGCACAGTAATCAGCATAAATATGCAGTACCATCCCTGCACAGTTTTTTTTTTTTATCACTACTACACAGTAGCAACTAGCAACTGTGCACTAGCTCATTGCTTCTGCACCATAGCACCTCATGTATATGTGCCCACTGTAAGGCATTTATTGCCCGCATGTAAATACTGACCTAGGCAGCTAAAGAGTTGCTTCAAACAGTCACTGTTAACATAGCTAAAATAGAGCATCGTAGGATTATAAATAAATAAGGCAATATTAATGCAGGACAAAATTCCATCCCAGCCAAATGTCAGTATAAAACAGTCTACATTTAACTAGCACAAAACAGAAGGTGGCTAGCAAAGGCTAGCAACAAAATTTGTTTTACAAACCAAATGAACTGAAACCTTTGTTAAGCCAATCAAGGCAAAATCTGCAGTGATCTGCAGTGTGTGCAGGGTGGGTATTTACTGTACTCAGTAAAGCAAGCCAGTTCAGTTTGTAATTACAGTGTAGCTCAGAGGCAGAACAACAGAATTGGGACTTGGAAAGCCTAGGTTCTGTCTCAATTGTCTCTGGCTTGTGGTGAACCTCAGATAGATCATTTTACCTCTGTGCCTTGGGCACCCCATCTGTCAACTGTTGGCAGTGAGAGCAACTTTCTTCTTAAAGTACTTGGAAACTAGCTGGTGAAATGCCCTATACAAGTGTAAGGGCAAGTACTAAATCATGTAATACAGCTACAGTATTCAGCTTCAACAGCTAAAACCTCCTACCACACAGCCAAGGATTAACATGGTTTCCACCTGTGGCAAAAGTTACATAATCAAAGGTGGGCGCATCTATACTTGTCTATACACTGCTATTGTTATTGCGCCAAAAGGTAGTCCTAAACAACAGTGCAGTAATAGCCCATACCGTGTTGTGCTGGCAGCACATGGTTACTTTTAGCTGCTACGTTGCCTTAGCAATGCACTATAGTGAGGGAACATGTTTTTACTGCGACGTAGCTGTAGAATCATGGTTTGTGCCCACTAATGCTACATTTCTGTTGTGCATTGCTATGGCAATGTAGCACCTTGTGTAGATGTGCCCAGTCTGTGGCAAGGCTTATTCAAAATGCCGTAAGCTGCAACAAGAGAACCAGCCCACCTAACCCCATGAAAATAACCTTCTTCCACTGAGCAAGACTTAAGGAGCACAAGTACTGCCTTCAACAAGGAGGAAACTAATCAGCTCAGAATACCTTCTGCAGGTGCAGGCCAACCTAAGTGCCTACAACAAGAAGTTCCCTTCTGCAAGTCTTATTCTGGTACTCTGGAGACAGATGAGCCAAACATGGGGGGCAAGGGAGAGCTAATGAACATGGCAACTTAATTGGGTCAGCATCTGTTAAAACAGTTGTGTTTATTGATATATTTTGTAAAATACTGAGAGCAAGTGAAAAATAAAAATGTACACAAATAAATAATGAATCAAACCTGGCTCTCTGCACTGCCAATGATAACTTATTATAATAGGAAGAAATTCCCAGTTCACCATACCTTACAGTTCATGACTCAAGAGCTGAAACAACCAGGGTACATGTAGGCAATCTGGACCAGCAGTTAAAGCCAAAGCTCAAGAATAAGCACCCCAGGATGAATCAGAAACTAAAGTGTAAGAGCCAGAAAGCAAGCCAAAATTAGGCTCCATGTTAGACGAGTAGGAGATCAAGCACATTTTCAGGCATAAAAAGCAGGAAGTATTAGGTGCTGCTTTGTATATTGGTCTGAAGGCTTTGGCAATGAATCATATTGCTAAGGGGAATAAATCACCCTCCAACAGTGCCTCACACCAGACTCAGCTGTGACTGGTGGTGAGACTCCTTGCAAAAAGTCTGCAATTCCAGTGACAGATATTAATTTTGAATCACATGTACACCTAGTCTATTCTAAGGAATTCCTGTGTTTTTGTTGGCATCACTATACACCTTTTTCTTTTATTCACCTTGTAGAACTTAATCTTTAGCCCCCCAGTCCTACCAGCATCCCTGTATGTGTTTTAACTAGACTTCTTGTTGTATGAGAAGTTAAACATCATCTTAAAGTCCTGACTACATTAGGGCCCTAGATTGTAAGTTGTCTTGAGAACTGTTAAAACAATGTGCAGGGATTATATTTGTGAATGCTTAAAAAAAAGTGGAGTCTGGCTGTTATCACATGAAAAATGATAAAGAAGTACAGACTTCAGAGGTGCTGTTTCACATATGCCAGTTGGCAACAATCACCACCAACAGAATTGTGAAATGTAGGTCCACCATGTTCCTTACATACTTCATGGCCAAAGTTTGCACACAAAACGCTTGTTTGTTCCGGCTGAGCATAGAGGAAAGTGCTACGCCCTTGGTTCTCAAGGCTAGTTTTATATTTCTCCTTAGTACCTGACATGTGTGTGCTTTCCAACATTTTTAGCTGTAATCACCTACAGTTGTTTAGTTCTCAGAAGTTTTATATGCATAACAAAATGAGTAGTACTAAATTATAACAAGAATATACCAATAGCTACACCTAATGGCAAAAGATATAACTACATCTAGGTAAAAGATAATTAACATTTCTTTAACAGGGCAAGAACAATAATGAGTGCATAAAAATCAAAAGCAGAAGCAAAATTTGATTGAGATGAAATAACTTTTTAAGCTCAATAGTTTCATGCATAATTTAAAGAATAAAATGTCCTATTTTACATTGTAATGTACTAAAATTTATCATTTGATGCACAGAAATTTTATTCCTTTTTATTTGCTCATCATTTTAACACTAATTGATTTGATTATAATAAAGAGCTATTATAGCAGCCCCTTTAGTGCAATATTTGCCCATATTTCTAATTCCCAATATGCAAGGTTTTACATATGCATAAGGAGAGTAACTCATTTCCCAAACATGTTAGATACCTGCTTATACTTTTCTTAGGTGCTTAGAGGACAAATAATATGTTCATTGGATCATAGGAAAGGAGGGCTGGAAGGGACCCCACAAGGTCATCTAGTCCAAAAGGTAGGATCATCCTTGACTAAATCATCCCAGACAAGTGTCTTCCTAATCTGCTTTTGAAAGTTTCCAAGTATGGAGATTCCAGAACTTCCATAGGCAGCCTGTTCTAATGCCTGACCACCCTCATAGTCATGGTTTCCTAATTTGCAACCTAATTTCCCCTGATGTATCTTGAGGCTATTGCTTCTACTCTTGCCCTTACAGCCACACAGAAAAAAAATCTCCATTCTTTGTATAATCACCCTCTTGGCATTATAAAACTGTTATCTAATCCTACCCCCTCCCCCGCACCTTCCCTTCTCCAGGCTAAATAATCCTAGCTCTTTCAGCCATTTTTCATAATGATGTTCTATTCCAAATATAAATAAAGACATGGTAAGCTATATCGGGAGTGAGTCTTGGGTTCTCAACATGAGAATTAGGCAATAGGATTACAGTGATCTTTGAATTCTAAAGTGTGGACATATATTCAGACCAACAACAAAACCAGAAAACTATTTTTTCAATTTTTGGTAATGATGTCTATTCGTTTGCTTAGGAGTTTGAAATCCCTACATTCCTAAAGGATATTCTAGAAAACAATAAAATGAGCATGCAACCATCAACAGTTTTTCAGAATGTGCAGTTTTTATTCTTATGTGGGTGTGTGTGTATAACAAAATTTACCTCTGTATTTGTAGTGTTTAGCAGACTTGCAGTATTTAGCAGCTAAGGGCATTTGTAGATGACATGGGAGTTTAATTCTCCCTAAATTGAAGCAGCAGTTTTTTAAAAACACCACTTCAATTTAAGGCAAAGTAGACCCCCCGTACCCTGTACACTCGTGTCCTTACCTGCCTCTCCAGTGGTGGGGAGGGGAGGAAGGTGAGCTGCTGGTGAGCCAAGCGGTCCCTGACGGGGGGTGAAGCGGTGCTGGGGGGGGGGCCTTCTGTAGCAACAGTGAGTCCCCCCTGAACAGTACCCACCCACAGGCACCCAGCTCAGGAAGTCTCAGGGGACACCACAGCCACAGAGGGAAGCACAGGGCCCCTATGCAGCTCAGGCAGGCAGGCAGGGTCTGGGGAAGGAAAAAAAAAAGAAAAAGATCAAGCTCACCACATTTTTTTTTCCTTTAGTGCCTTCCTGGGCCACTGTTAGGCTGCATGCAGAGCCCCTGAGCTGCATGGGGCCTGGTGAGTCCCTCCATGGCTGAAAGATAGCAAACTAAAACTCCTCAAAGGTGTTTTAGTTTGCTGTGCTCCAAAGTCATTTGAGGCGCAATATGCCGCCAAATTTGCAAACTTGTGCAAACAGCAATGCTATTAAAACAGTGCAAAAGGGCATTTAATTTACTTTAATGTATTGTCTACAAATTCCCCAAGACTCTAATTTAGGATCTCTGGTTCCTATGTTATGTATACATTTAAAATGAGGTAATAAGTTTGTATCTTATTATTAGATGTGTATATTTAGAAATACAATTGTGGATATTTCTATCCTATAGCTCTGTCCAGATAACTGTACTGATATCTATTTTTCATCAAAGCACAAAATAATATATGCTGTCTTCATAGCAAATCTGGATGAATCTTACTGCAGACTGTAGCCTATCCCAGAGTTTCCCTGTTTTACCTATAAAAACTTTACCAAACACATAGTACTAGCTCTTGTACTTATTTTCACCTGCTTAATAGCATGGAGACACTTACAATAAGCACCTACCCAGGTAAGCAAATACTGCAGTAGCCAAGTCACAAATGTGACAGCAGAATGGGCTGTGTGATTGCCTTGTAGATGTCTCCTTTTTCATTCACAGTTTCCAAGTGAAAATGTGCCCATACCATGATAATGTTTGGGAGCTCTGTGCTGAAGAACCTTTTTCTTCTTCTTCTTTCGGTCAGTTTAATAGGACCTGATATTGGTGACTTAATACCTCAATTCTCCAAGCAGGATTTTACTCAAAGAAAAAAAACCCCAAAAGACTCCATCACCATGATCCCTGATCAGAATTTAAGTCTCAGTTCCAGTGTACTGATATGTAGCCTCCTTTAAATGAAATGTCAAGTCAGAGTGAGACTACATATAAAAAAGCTACATCAAAATTGCAAAGTCAAATACTTAAAAGGTAAGAAGTGTGCACATTGAGTTTCTCTGTGTTTCAGGTAGGAATTGCAATGTAGCAAGAAGCTACCCAGCATGGAGTGGGCCACTTCTGTCATCTGAGTGTGGTAACATAGATTCCCTTCTAGGCTGTCCCTCGCAGGCCTGTATATTGCTGTGGTCTTCTTATGTATGCATGTCATGGTGCGGGGTCCCCAGGGATGGCCATGATGCCCCTAGGGCTCCATGGCATTGCCAGCTTCATCCTGCAGGTGCCTTTTAATCTCGCCTACCATGTCTTGTTGGTTTCAATAATAAATAAAAAGGCTGCCCTCAAGTCACTGTGAAGTCACAGTCCTGATAGACACCACTAAACCCTGTGGGTTCTTAGACCCCTTACTGGGTCCCACTCTAAGTAAGTGCCTCGCAGAACATCCCAGGTCTTACGGGCTAGATGCATGGCTCCAAAGCCTCCCCTTTGCCATGCCCCATGCCTCACAGTTGGTATTTAAATATTGTTCCCTGTCATGAGGCCTTAGTCTAGCTTGGCCTCCTGTTGTCACCAGGCCCTGGGCCCTTGTAGCAGTGCCCTCGGGTGCTGAGGTCTCTACATGTCCTATATCTGTTGTGCCCTCTCCAGGGCCTGTACATGGTAGTGTGCCCCAATGAGACCTCCTCTTCCCCAGTTAACCTCATCCCAGTCCACTGGTGTACAAACAACAACAAAAATATGAGCCCCTAAGCTATAACATAATACAAACTGTCCAGGGTGCACTCTGTCTCTTTAAAAGAGACAAATTTCTCTCCAGGCATTGAGTGCCTTGCAGCCCAGGATACCCAATGAGTTCCTGGAGCCCCATTAGTCCTGTAAGCAGTATATCAGGCAGCCACAGCATCTTTGAGCAGTTCTTCTCTGAAGGAGCTCCTTCCCCTGGCAGCGGCCTGAGAACTAACCCCTGCTGGCTTCAGCCCTGGGGCTTATATGTACCCAGGGCCCTGCCTCCTTCTGATTAGCTGGTGCAGGTGCTGGCTAATTCCTTCATTAGCCTGCTGCCATGGCAACCTGCAGCTGTGGAGCTCTCTAGCTAAGCTGCCACTGCCCTTAAAGGAGCAGGCACATCTCAGTGTCCTGCGACAAGGAGCATCATTATACTGACTTAAATCCTCTAGGATTATGGGTAAAACTTATTTACCACAAATAAACATTTGATATAAGGAAAATGGAATCAAGGGGAAAACCTAGCAGCAGCAACTGTAAAAATTAAAATTTACCCGATAAAATGCTAAGTAGGTAGCCTTGTTAAATAAAAATAGAGTTGCTAGGTAGAAGCAGTGTGGAATACTTACGCCTGTGGAAAAACTGGAAGATGTGAACATCCTGTATAAAGAGAATTCAGTCAGTCAGAAAAAACCACAAGAGTGGCCTTGTTTAGTTTTGGACAAACAAAGTGAGAGATTTGTCTGAAAACTGTGCATAAAAAGGAAATAGCCTGAACTCAGAGGTCAGCAATCAACAGATCTCAGCAAAGGCAGCTGACATGAGTGTGTTGATCTGCTGCTGACCTTGCTGTGACTGTGTTTGGCTGCCTCTTGTAGTCATTTGTGCAAAAGTTTTAGAATATTTGGAATGCTGTATTCAGAGCACATTTTGCTTTTGCAGTCAGTGGGCTCTCTGAAAAATAGCAAAACATTGTCAGTCTGTGGTGTCCTGACTCATTCCTAGTACCCCAGAGAAACTAAGTCATGAGCATGAGATAGATGCCTTTGGACAGAACATTTTGATGAGCCAATTAGGAGTGGGGTAGGAGACTTTAGGGACTAAGCCCACTGAAATCAGATATGTGCAGGGCTTCAAACCTTTGCTTCCAGAGCTATTGGCACAGCTGGAGTTCTTCAGGAACATAGTATATAAAAGCTTATAGAGGTAACCTAGGGAAAGTAGGTAGCTACATATGTAGCTGGGCATAGGGGATCCCTTCCATGCAGCTGAAATCCTAACAGATACAGATCCATAAGAAACTACAGACAAAATCCTAGAGGAAGGATCTCAATTTCATTTCAGCACCTGTGAATTCAGTGTTTTACTGGGTTTAGATCTGGCAACAATTATCTTTCAGGGGAAGTTAACCTTACATAAGTCAGACTGTAATGCAGTTAAAGTCCAACTGAAAGAGGTACAGGAAGAATACAGGGTTGAAATGAACAGTCCTAAGGAACAAAAGAGGTGATCTGAGAGAATTAAACACTCTTATGGCAGAGTGAATCAATGGGTTTATTTATACCAATAACCATATTAATTCATACCATGGAAGGTACCAAAAGTCTGACATCCTACTTAAAGTGTTGCCTACAGAAGTGTTAGACCTCACACATTGTAGGAGTTTGGAAAGGATTTTGGTCACCCTGCTGAAATCAAAGAAAGGAGCTGGGAAAACACTACACAGTTTTTATTGAACCCACAACAGGAAAGCCTAGGTATAACACCTTGCAAACCAAGTTACCAGCATGTAGCTTCAATCTTGGGGAAAGTCATGTGACTGTACAGTACAGCTGAAGTTTCAAACAGCAGGAACCAAACATTGTGAGAACTGCACATGCTGACAATGGCATAGTACTTTTTGGGGATGAGTTTCAATGGATATGAGTATACCATCATGGAAATGTCCTGTGGGTCTGCCTTGTCTAATCTTTGCATATCAGGTCCAGGATAGCTTCATTGGGGGATGGAGACCAAAGCCCTCAGGTAAATGAGGAAGTGAGTGATCTGGAGGAAATGCAAGCAGGACAGGGCAATGGGGGAGGCCTTCTAATGTTTCCTGATAAAGTGGGCCAATCAGTTACTTACCTCTGGTGTCTGTACACCAATGCACAAAGCCTGGGAAACAAGCAGGAAAAATGGAAGTCCTCACACAGTCACAGAACTATGATGTGATTGGAGTAACAGAGATTTGGTGGGATAGCTCGCCTGACTGGAGCACTGTCATGGATGGGTACAAACAGGAAGGACAAGCAGGGGAGAAGAGGAGGAGGAGTTGCTCTTTATGTAAAGGAGTTATATCATTGCTCATAGCTCCAATATGAAACTGGCAATAGGCCTGTTGAAAGTCTCTGGGTTAGGGTAAAGAGGGAGAGCACCAAGGGTGATGAAATGGTGAGTCTGTTATTGACCACCAGACCAAGAGGATGAGGTAGATGATACTTTTTTCAAATAGCTAGCAGAAGTTTCCTGATCACATGCCCTGGTTCCCATGGAGGACTCCAATTACTGTGACATCTGCTGGGAGAATAGTACAGCAGTGTGCAGGCAATTCAGGAAGTTTTTTGGAGAGTGTTGGGAACAACTTCCTGGTGTATGTGTTGGAGATGCCAACTAGGGGCCATGCTCTTCTTGTTTCTCATAAACAGGGAAGAATTGGTGAGGAATTTAGGGTGGATGGCAACTTGGGCAGCAACGGCCACAAGATGATTGAGTTCAAGAAAAAAAAGGAAAAAAGGAAGGAGAGCAACACAGTACAGACCCTGGGCTTTTGGAAAGCAGACTTTGACTCACTCAGGAAACTGATGGGTAGGTTCCCCTGGGAAGCCATCAATGTGCCTTTGTTGTGAAGCAGGCTTACAGAATACTGAGCTGCATTAGTAGGAGTTTTGCCAGCCAATCATGGGAATTGATCATTTCCCTCTGTTCAGTGGTAAGGCCATATCTAGAGTACTGTGTTCGATTTTGGGTCCCCCCACTATAGAAAGGATGAAGACAAATTGGAAAACAACAAAAATGGTTAGGGCATTGAGACACATGACTTCTAAGCTAGGGACAGGCATTCAAAAAGCCTGAGCCTAAATTGATTCAAGCGTTGCATGATAGTCTAACCTGGCCAGGCTACATCAGTTTTGTAACCAGACAGACATCCCAGAAATGCAAGCCCATGTCTGCAGTAACTCAGGCTGGAAGCCAGGGCCACTAGACCAGCCCTCCCTTCCCTTTCATAGAGCTAAAATGAGGGGGACATGGCCAGGCCCCAGCAGGATGCTGCAATTAGGAAGTGTTCCCCCCTTTCTAAACAGCCCAGCAGGGAATGTTTATCATATCACCTCTACCTCAGTATTTATCACCTCATTAAGAAAACAGAGGGATGTTACCTGCCATCTGTTGATTCTACCCTTGTCCCATGTGCCACAGCTTGGAGGTAGCCAGCATGTGGTCTGCTGGCTAATGCTGAGAGATGTCTGTGAGGGAAGGGGGAATGCCTGCTTAACAGAGAGTGTGGGAGGAGTAGAAGCCAGACAGATGCCTGCAGTTTCTGCTGGAGCTGTAGCCAGGGAGCAGAGGGGAGGGACCAGCCCTGCTGTAGAGCAGAGAGCCCCACTCAGTACAGAGAGCATGCTGGGATGCTGGGAGATTCTGATTTTATTTAAACCAGCAAGGGGTATGGGATCCTGTAAATGCTATCTATCTGGGGACTATCAGAGCATTCAGTGGTACCCTGTATTAATGAGTGCCAGAGATTAAATGTGTACTATAGTGAAAAAATAATGTTATTAGTTTTTAATTTGCTATCTTTCATCATCATTGGCTACCCCTTGCTGCTATGGCTTAAAACAGTATTCAGGGATATTCAAAAAAACTGGAAGGTCACAAATTGAGTGTTAAGTCTGTGTTGTGTCAGGGTTTATTGCAGTTTTACATAGAGTTTAGATTATAATTTGTATGAGATGGTTTGGATAGGGATGATCCTGCCTAAGACAGGGGGGTGGATTAGATGACCTCTGGAGGTCCCTTCCAGCCTTACTTCTCTATAACGCTATGAAATCTTGACATGAGAGAATTTGCATTTTTTACATTTTAGGGACTCCCACAGAATCTAAATGGATCTGATTTTAGTACAGAGGTAAGTTATATTTTTTTCAGGAAGGAAATGATATAAACTGAACTTCAAAATAACATGCTAAATTTGGGCAGAGTAGAAAAAGTATAAAATTGGACACAGTATAAACTGTAGAAAAAGCAAGGAGTATAAATGTTCTACAATACATTGCTTTCAAGTGATGCTTTTTGTTAAATGTGTATTAATGTCTCTTTTCCTAACCATTTAGGGTTCACAGTGAAAGGAAAGTTGTATTCAAGCTGCCAGACTGTCAATCCATATATGCTCAACATATGTAATTAGTGACTGTGCTAACATTGTATTGTTGCACAAAGAAATTGACTGGAGCTGGGATGACTATTGCTGCCTAATAAAAGCTTATCTCTTTATGCCATTTCTGTACCTAACAATAGTGAAAAAGAAACAGACAATTATTTTCTTCCTAAAATTGCATCATAGAGCTTTCCAGTTTTCTTGATTTGAACTTCTTTGAAGCCTGCTGCCCTGAGAAGCCTGCTGTACTCGGTTGATGTTTTTTCTTTCCCTTCAGCTTGTACCAGCATGTTCAAAGAATAAACCTGGGTATCCAAAGGTCCACTTTTGTCTTCATTCAGAAGTGTTTCAACCACCAGTACTCCACCCCCTGGTTGAATTAAGAGATTTAAAACATATGTTGATTTATAAATGGACAGAACCAAAGCTTATTTTCCAACTTCATGTTCAGTAACTAACCACTTAGAGAAACTTTACTAGAAGTACAATCATATGCCATTGCTATAAAAGCTAATAAGATATCATTAGGAGCTGCATGCATCATTCTATTACTATGTGCCCTACAAAACAGACAGTGAAGGGAATCAAATAACTGAGATTCAGAAGTGATTTATTTTGGAGTTGTGATTACTCAGCACTTCTAAAAACCAGGTCCTAAAAGCCATAATTTCAAAGATATTTACAAACACATAAATATTCAGACAGGTACCTAATGATAACCCAGTATCTAACTTGCATTGGGAGAAAAGGGCCTGATTCAAAAAAGTATTACAGCTGTTGAATTCAAACCACTAATTCTGTATCAAAATGTCACCTATCTTCATCTTTAAGTTCATGTGAAAATCTACCTCTATATGTGGATAGTGAAATGGCCAAAATTAGAAATCACCTGTGATTATTGTTTCTATCATCATCATCATCATTTTTGTTGTTGTTTAACTTGATCATCACAAATTCATCAGGCACTAAAAGCTTTTCATCCAAATGGCTGTTTAAAATAATATCTCAAACAAATGATGTGTTAAGTCCCTGTTTTTCAAAGAGGAAAACATACCAGGCTTGCAAACTTTGTGTATTTTTTCAAGGAGATGCATACATTTGTCATCTGGCCAGTCATGCAGGATTCTAGCCAAAATGTAGAGGTCAGCTTCTGGAACTGGATCTTCAAAAAAATCTCCTGTACAAAAAACCCCCAAAACAAACACCCCCCCACCGAAGAAGGAAAAAAATTATCTCATTAGGCAAGCATTTTTAATTCATGCATTGCAAGCAGTAAAATTCCAAAGCTGTTCAAGGGACTTGGTGGGAAGCCATGTTTTTTTCCTGATTTTTCATGTTCCTAGTCAATGTTAAGTAGTCACTAGCACTGAATAACAAAGATGGCAATGCAGTCTGGCAGTGTGGGGAATGTTTGTTTCTTTTTGAAAGTATGGTGTTCGATATTAGAGCATCAAAACATTTCAAAGAGATAACAAATATTTTGGAAAATATTTTAGTGTTTTAAAATTTCTCTGAAGAAATTAAAATTAATGTGCATAATGCAGTTAAAAAAGGTGTAGGCCTCTTCATAAAGAAAAGGTTAGTTTTCACTTAGTTGAATATCAACTTAGTTCAACTTAAAATAGCCTCCAATCTAAGGAGGCATTGATGACCTAAAGGGCTAAGGACAGACATTCAAAAAGCCTGAGCCTGAATTGATTCAGTCTTTGCATGTTGGTCTAACCTGGCTAGGCTGAACCAGTTTGTAAGTATACAGGCATCCTCTCTGGACTGAAGAAATGCAGTGGCTCAGGCTAGAAGCCGGGGGGCTAGAGCAGCCCTCCTTTCCCTTCCACAGGGCTAAGCAGTGGAGGGGTATGGCCAGGCCCCACCAGAACACTGATTAGGGAGAGGTTCCCCCTCCCCCATCACTGCTGCTGACCAGTGAGGGAGCTGGCAGGGAGTTACACAGCATTTACCTACACACAAGGGAGTTACACAGGGAGTTCATAGCATTTATTAGCTCATCAAAATGAAACAAAAACTTCTTTCATTGGTTCAATCTCTTCTTAAACACCTTTTTTTCCATGGATGGAATGTAGGAACATTACCAGCTACCTGTTAGCTCCAAAAAGCCCTAAGCCAACATTGTCCTGTCTACCTTACACAGACACCACTCAACATTAACTAGCATACCACATGCTGGCTATGGTCCATGCTCTGGGAGAGTGGGATACCTGCTTGAACAGGGAGTGGTGAAGGAGGACAGGGGCAGTAGGAAGCCAGGCAGAGGCTGCTGTGCTTGCCATCTGCCATCTCCGCTGGAGCTCCAGTGGGGGAGGTGAGGGGCCAGCCTAGCTCTCTGGAGCAGAGAGCCCCACACAGGGCTGCAAAGCATTTGGGATGCTGGGGGACTCAGTTTCAAATTAAACCAGGGAGGGATCTGGGACAGACATTGCATAAACCAGTTTGACCGAAATCAGTTAAGTCTGATACCACATTCAAGCAGGTTTATCTCAAGCTGGTTTCAGCCACTTTCAAACTCGTTTATGTGCATTGAACATCTGTTCTGCTACAGGTTTAAACCAGGTTCTGATCAACTGGTTTATGTGTAATGTTTGTCCCTACCCCTGATGATTTACTGCCAGCATACTGAGCAAATCTACCAGTACTGGCTAGTTGGTAATGCCCTTTGCATATCTACTTGGGTATCGAACCCATATTGGCATTCTCTCTTTTTCTTTCTGTCTCTGTGCTGCTGGACACCTGTCTCTGTCACTATCTCCTTGTATGCTTCACCTTCTCCCATCACAGTCCATGGATGTATATCACCTGTCACATTTCTCTTTGTTTCTAAGTCTTCCCTCCTTATCAATTTCTTTACCACTGGATCACTTGTCTCAGTTATGTGCTTTCTCATTGCAGAAAAAAAAAATTGTTTCTATTTAAATAGTGAAAAATGACCAACCCGAAGGTTTCCCAATGCTCAGTTAACATTACAGTTCATAGAATCATAGAAGTAGGGTCGGGAGGGACCTTGTAGATCTTCAAGTCTGACCCCCTGCCTGGGCAGGAGGAAAACTGAGTTCAAATGACCCCAGTCAGGTAAGCATTGAGCTGCTTCTTAAAGACCCCCAGGGTAGGAGCCAGCACCACTTCCCTTGGAAGTTGGTTCCAGATCCTAGCCGCCCTGACTGTGAAGTAGTTCTTACAG
>JAGPOW010003316.1:77552862-77584636 GCA_030014935.1 Caiman crocodilus
ACTTCCCTTGGAAGTTGGTTCCAGATCCTAGCCGCCCTGACTGTGAAGTAGTTCTTACAGATGTCTAATCTAAACCTACTCTCCAACAACTTGTGGCCGGTATTCCTTGTTGATGCTAGGAGAAACAAGGTCTCCCCCAAACCCTTCTGTTCCCCCCTAGTGAGTTTATAGATGGTCACCAGGTCCCCCCTCAGTCTTCTCTTGTGAAGGCTGATATAGGTTTAGATCCTGTAGCCTCTCATTGTAGGGTCTACCTTGCTGTCCCTGGATCATGCAGGTGGCCCTCCTCTGGACCCTCTCAATGTTATTCACATCCCTCCTGAAGTGGGGTGCCCAGAACTGGACACAGTACTCCAGCTGTGGCCTGACCAGTGTCGTGTACAGGGGGAGGATCACCACTTTGGCTCTATTTGAGATGCACCTGTGGATGCACAATAGGGTCTGATTAGCCCTGCCGACCGTGACCTTGCATTGTCGGCTCATGTTCATCTTGGAGTCAATGATGACTCCAAGATCCCTTTCTGCCTCTATGCTCTCAAGAAGGGAGTCTTCCATCTTATAAGTGTGCTGCTGGTTACTGCTGCCCAAGTGCAACACTCTGCAGCACTCTACTTGTCAGTATTGAAACACATCCTGTTTTTGTTAGTCTACCCTTGCAACCTATCCAGGTCTTTCTGCAGTCTTTCCCTCTCTACTAGCATGCCTACCTCACCCCAAATTTTGGTATCATCAGCAAATTTGAACAGGTTTCTTTTCACCCCATCATCCAAATCTCTGATAAAGAAATTGAACACCACGGGCCCAAGGACCGAGACCTGGGGGACTGCACTGCCCACTTGCCCCCAGGTCGAATCTGACCTGTCCACCACCACCCACTGAGTATGACAATTGTCACATATATTTTGGGATTTTGAAAAATTTGAAACCTATTACCTGTTAATTCTTATAAAAATCTGTATCTATACTAGGTCAAGACTCTCATTTATATCTATAAATAAAAATGAAAGTCTTGACCTAATGGAAGTGGACACAACTGACAGGTCCCTAAGCATGACCAACAGGAACTGGTTGTGCAAGGGATTTTGAAGGACTAAACACCTGCCAGGGTCTCCAGATGGAGGATGAGTGACAAGTTGTGCAGCTAGGAAGCATATAAACTGTTAATTGTTTTAATACTTATTTTCTTTTAAATGCTTTTGCTTCTGAATGACTAGCATTTTGCTTTATGCACTGAAAAACTTTTTTGCTGTCTCTAACAGATCAGGACTGCAGAGACTGAACTATGTCATCAGAACTGCTAAGGCGATCCCAGTAAATTTCAGGGGTTTGCATCCAAAGACCCCAGTTTGGAGGGAAAGAATTAGAAGACTGCACACCAAGGAAAGTGGTATCTGAAAAACCAAGACCTAAATGAGGTGCTCTCAGGGTGACAATGAAAAATAGGATCTATGATATTAGCCTATATCTCTTCAGATGTAACATGGGCATTCTTCTGCAACTCTACAGTCCTACTACTACTCTCAGCTGTATTTCACTCTAGACCTACCACAAGTTGGGGAAGCTGTATTTGTACCATGTCTACCATATGATATGAGAAAAATGTTTTCTCCCTTTTTTTTTACATTGTTGCTTAATAGGACATTTGTGTGTACATTCTTACCAATGTATAACTCAGTGCCACCCCAGTGAGTAATCAAGCAAAAATGCTTATATTGCTAGTTAAAATCCATCATAAACATTATCCCTCAATCATTTTTTTTCTCTGCACATGAACACACACAAAATGAACCAACTTTACCTTCATGGAACATTATCCGACGTTCCTCTGGGGGTATAAAACGCTCCTTTGCCACTTGTGCCACTTTAGGTAGGTCATAAATTGTGACTGTAGAATTTGGGTACAAAGAAATACATTCTTGGGCCAAGCCACCTGCACATCCTCATGGGGAAAGTAAAATAAGAGGTGTTTAAAGTTCAAATACATACATGGACAAAATTTTATATCACATCATCCTAAGAAATATGGACTGCAATGAATTCAGCCTCAGAGCACCTTGTAAGTTAGGTTTTATTATTCATATCTTACAAAACAGGAAACTGAGATGATTTAGGGACAGTGAATCTTGCAGCTATGCAGAGGGCTGGAAAAGATTACCCTTGATGTCCCTTCCAACACTATAATTTTATAAAATACAAAAAAGATAAGTGACCTGCCCAATGTTTCTCAGGAAATCTCTTGTCTACTCTGAAATATAATCCAGATCTCCCAACAGTCAGTTCTGTGTTTTTGATACTAGACTCTAAACAGTTGTATTTAAAAAGCAATGGAATTTGATGCAACTAAAACTGGTTAAATACTTGCATACAAAGAGATTTATTTTTCTTTTTGAAAACCAGTTCTCATGAAACACTAATTTTTTGTTTCAGGTTTTAAAAAGCAGTTCACAAACAGTTATTGGTTTTCTTTGGGTGTTGCTTTTTATTACTGAAAACATAGGCTTCTCTAAACAAAAACTGTAGAAAACTGTTGGATAGATAGTCATAACAATAAATATTTAATTATTTTTCATAAAATCTTGACCTTTTAAAAAAAAAAGAGAGAGATGGCTCTGTTCAAAACTCCACAAAACAAGGATGTCTTTAATTATGATCCCTACCACCCCCCTCCATCTTGAAATTTTTTCCACTAAAAGTAGTTATGACTAAAAGTTAAGGAATAAGTGGCCTACCAAGTTAAAAGTCACTGTTAGCTATAATAAGACTAATCATTCTTTCTCCAGCAGTTAGGAAATCTTTTAACTTGATAATAATATGCAGAATTTATGTAGCCCTTTTCATACATAAATATCTAAACAGATAATGAGGTCATTAATGAAATCCCCATTTTACAGATGGAAAAACTAAGGCACAGAGTGATGAAATAATCTGTCCAGCTGCAGTTCCAGAAACAGGCCTAAGATCACTGCTCTCTTCTCAAGGCATAGAGTATCATAATTATCATGCTGGCTATAGCAAGAATCTTTTGAACATTTTTCTCCAAGCTGTCTTAATAAAACCTCTATATACCTCCCATTGCATTTCTAACAAAGAATAATGTTATGTAAGAGAAATGCCATATTCATCCATGGCCAAAATAACCAGATTCTCTAAAAACGAAAGATACAAGGGCTGCCAGTGCATTGCCTAACCTACTGTTCACTATTCAAAATAGTATTTATGGGGCAATATTGTTCAGTATTAGATTTTGTTTGGATTGTAGAACAAACCACAGAAAGGAAAGAAAAAGGGACTGTGCATTGACATTCACCTTAAGTGGCTTTCATTTGATATGGTTTTCTCAAGGTTTTATATTAATGTTTTGTTACCTTTAATAGCAGACCCTTGAAAAACTTAACGCTAAACTGGCTGCTCTGCTGTGTGTTTTCTGTCTGTCATCCTACAAGCATAGGGGTTAAGTACTATGTAATTAGTCATAAGCATGAATCTCTGTGCAGTGATTATTTAACAGCAGCTTGATGCAAAAAGCACTGTAATCATTGGAATGATTCCTGCTGACTCCTATAGGTTTTGCATCAAATCCAAAAAACATGGAAAGATTTTTCCTACATGGACAATGAAAAGAGAGTGAAGGATGGATGCGGACAAATTAGAACTCATGACAAGTCTGACAACTTCTACAGCTTCCTTTAAATAAAGACTTGATACATACAGAAACCAACAACACTTTTGAATTCCCTTTTAATAAAAATACTGAGTATCTTCTGAGAAGTAAAGAAGTGAAATCCCAAAGCAACAGCACAATTATGCAATCTTCTAGGAGGCTGATGGGAAATGGCAGGAGGAAGTAAAAACTTGTAATTAAAGTTGCAATGTGACAGTTTTGGAAAACTGCACTGTTCTGACCACATAGAGTTTCAGAATATGCTTGCTTAAAATTAGAGTTACATCGAATTTTCTGACATTTATTTTCTATGAAAAATTACTGGGTACATCTACATGAGATGCTCAAAGTGCGGTTGACTAATCCTACTGCACGTTAGGTCATTGTGGCAAAAACCAGACTAATGTGCTACTGCACAGGAGAATTAGTCTATTGCGCGTTAGGATCACATAAAAGATGTGCACTAGTACTACTGCACAATAATGCTGATCACAACACATGAAGTTAGTACCAATTATTATAATAACAATAATAATATGATGAGTAATTAATAATAGTAACTATAATATTAGTAATAACACATACTAACTTTATGCACTGTAATTATGGTGCACTAAAGCATGTGTAGACACACCCACTAAGTATCAAGAAGGAAATGTTCTGCAATACAAGTGTTAGAGTGGTGTTGTAGCCATGATAGTCCAGAAATTATACTGGACAAACTTTCAAATACCAAACAACCTGAAGAATACTTCTTTGTATTCAAAGGCTCACCTAACTTTATCCCAACTATGCAGCTGGTCCACTAAAAGATACCACCCACACAAATCCTGGACTTTTGCATATTTATGTCCTATTTGGTTCTGACAAAAACCTTTTGACCACTCTGGCAAATGTAAATGCCTGGTTTCCTGCCAGCTTGCTCATCAACATCCTACCTCTACAGTAGCCTGTACCACAAATTTGTGGAATTGCCTGGGTTCCTTGACAGCCTTGTGCAGTGGAGAGCTTGGATCTTCCAGGGCTACCATTGACCCAGGATTCCCAGGAAAAGCAGTAAGATTCAGAAACACTAAAGCATTCCCACTGAAGGAATGACTGTCTGTTTCCAAAACAAGATTTTGTCTTTTAATTCCTAACAGCGATGAAATTATTTTTTGCAAAAGCTCAATATTTTTTTAAGGATTTTCAAGGGAAGAAGAAAGTATGTTCATGGAACATGATTCAGGTAGGTACTTCTGTCCTGAAGTCTGTGAGTTTTCTCACTATGACTGATTTAGAACCGAGAACATGGAAGTTATGAAAGAAATTCACTCAAGAAAACTTTATCATCTAATGGAGCTTCATAAACTGGACAGGGAGGTTGAAGCAACTGAAAATATCTGCTGAATTCTGACAGTCATGTTTCTGGGCTGAACTTGCTGTATATTGGCAGAGGTTAGTTTCATATTATTCAAGCCTCCAGTAAAAAGTTATCCTTATGAGTCAGAAAATCCTTGCAAGGAAAAATACTGTCTCTCTGGGGACTAATGAAAGCCTCTAAAGTTTGAGAGATGAGTGTGTCCAGGACACATTCACCTGATTTTGTTTCTGTTTTCCACATTTTTGAAAAATGGAAAAGCAAAAATAGCCCACTCCCCTCAAAAAAACCTCACCCTGAAAAAATCCAAAGCAACCAACTAACCAACCTTCCCACTTAAAGAAGTAGAGATAAAGGTTGCCTGGTGCTACAAATAATGACAGGAGTAAAATAGAGCTATAACAGTAACACTGTTGGGGGTCAGAAGTGAATAGACAATTTATCAACCTAAAAATACTGATTAAAGTGAAGGAGAAGAATAGCCTGGAAGCTGCTCTGGCAGTATTTATTAAGCAATGGAAGGAGAAAAATATGAAAACCTGACAAATCAACAAGGAGGAAAATAAGCTGCTATTTAGATATATGATGCTCTTCAGACAAAAATTCATTTAGCTTTAAAGTGGTTTTACCATTCCCATATCTTTTTTTCTAATCTCCAGCAAAATATAAAAGTCTCCTCTTTTGATTTACTCGGGCAATCATATCTGTCCTGCTTTTCCACTACTCTAATACTTCATGCATGCAGTATTTTTTCATAGCTTAAAAAGGAGAAATGTCAATGTTATAATGACACTTACCTCCTAGATCATAAATGTGGGTGAAGGGTGAAAGGTCAAATGCAGCAATTACATCTCTACCACATATACTCCATATTTCATTCAAACCATACATGAATTTGATCATCTCCTCTTCTGATCTAGATATATGACAGAATATTATTTGTAGAACAAATACAGTACAACATGCTGTCTATAGTCTAATATAGGGACAAACAAAATATGGTCCACGGTCCGAATCAAGCACGCAAGGCACTTTCAACCAGGCCACAGTGCCCATCAATAAATTGTGCCCTGCCCAGCACTTCCATCCACAATGGTGGGAGTGAGGTGCCCACACATATGCACACCCCCCAACATACCCTATTGCACCTTCCTCCCAGCCTCGTGGGTGGAAGGGCCCGGCTCCACCAGCATGCAGCTTCTGGGTGGGGGTCCAGCCACCTCCATCAGAACTTGCTTGGCTTCCCCAGCATCCAGCTTGCTCTGGGCAGCAGGCAGGGAAGCGTCAGGGCAGGGTGTGGGTGGTAAAGCTGCTGCTGGGCAGTGCAGTGCAGAGCCCATGCCCAGGGAGGTGGTGGGAGTGCAGAGCTCAGCTGGGCAGGCTGTGGTTGTGAGGGAAAGTGTGGGGTGTGCGGATCCCCCACATACTCCCCCACATAGAGCGCAGTCTCCAATGTTGGCAGCTGCCACAGGTGGGGTACTCAGAGTGCTCATGTCCAGCACAGGTGCTGGCATCTGGCAGGTCACAGTTCCAGCCAGCGCTGTGGGCAGGAGTGAGGAGTGCAGCTTGCTCAGCCATCTCTATTGCAAGGGCTCCATGCAGCACGCCTGCACTCACACCGGGGAAGTCCCATGCTGGAGCCGGCTGCCTTCCTCGCCCCTGCCGTGCACCGGAAGTAGAGGGAACTCCACCCCCTGATTCCCCCTGGAGTCTAGCATGGGAGCATAGGCCTTCTCCCAGTGCAAGTGTGGGAGCTATAGGCATGCCACGCAGAGGCCCCGCCATAGAAGTGGGCTGGCCAAACTGTGCTTCTCACCACAGTCTGCAGCGCTGACCAGAACCACGCTCTGCTGGGTGCCAGTGGTTGCACCAGGCCCAAGTGCCATAAGCCCCTCCACCTGCAGATGCTGCTGCCAGCAGCAGGGACTGTGCACCATGTGGGGTAGTGGCAGAGGATCCCACACCTCCATCCCTCTCACATCTCCCACCCTACTCCCACAATCTCCACTGACACATATATACCTGAATATGCCCTATGCCCCCCACACACATAGTCACGCCCCCTCACAGCCCCCCCCCACTCCCCACACATCATTATACACATCCCCACACCCTACTATGTAAACACTCCAACCACCCCCCCGCCCCACACACAATATACAAGAGTAAGATTTTATTTTTGAGTTATTATGCAATCACCTCTATATATGCTATGCAAAATGAAACTTGAAAAAAATATTTTTTGAAATAAAATTAAAATATGTTATAGTAGATGTTTGGCGTTTAGCATATGATTTGTTTTTTTTCTGGTTTTAAGATGCAACCCCCACTCCACCCAAAAGGAGTATTGGGGAGGGCTCAAGGGCAGGGACTTCCAGTGGCAAAGGTCAGGGGTTAGGGGCGGGATTTTTGGTCCCAATATGGCAATTGGGAGCAGGGCAACTGTCAACACAGGGCTATCTATGTGGCCCTTGACAGTTCACTAAAACTCATTTAGTGGCCCTCCAGCCAAAATAACTGCCCGCCCCTGGTCTAGTATTACATAATTCTTTTATAACTCTTGACTTGAATACTAAACTCTAACTATTATCCTGTTTGCACAGTAAGGTATTTTTGACACTGCAGAATGTCATTTATATTTCTACAGCCTAAAAAAAACAACAAGAAATTTATTACTGTAGGTAAGGTAAGAACCTTTTAATGAGGAAGTAAAGTAAAATAGTTAATGCACTTAACAGTTACCAATTTTTTGTTGCTAAACCTAATGGCTCCCAGATGTTTTTAAGTCAGACATTTTCATTGTAATGAATGGTATCCATGACAATTTTTTCACAATGGATTGCACATACAAATTTTGTGCTCATGTAAGATGATGAGAAGCATGTTGCAAATCCCAGAGAGCTTCAAAACGAGACACCACTGAAATGGAGGGTACTACAGGATTTTTCATATGAATGGAACTAGTTATCATAGCATTATCATATTTCATAATTGAAATTAATAGAAAACCATCATCCACATTAAAAATAAACATACAACTCCCAGCATTCTATTAATTATTACCTGTAGACAGCCCCAAACAGATCTTTCGATGAAACACCAAATGCTCTCTCATACTGATTTTTCCCTTCCCTTTAGGACAAAAAAAAAGATAAAATCTTATATTTTATATTTTAAATTTATACTGATTTTTTTTTGTTTTGGTCTTAACTGTCTATAACTGTTGCAACATAAGCTTATTAATATACATATTTCATCATGGTACAAAGGAAGTACTTGTGTCATTGCACGTATGGTTCTTTTTCTAATCATCCTAACCACCCTGAAAGCCATACTTGGAGTCAGGAAAGAATTTTACCCCATGGTTAGATTGGTATGGACTGCCTGATTTTTGCCTTACTTTGTAGTTGGTACCTCTTGCGTGTATATTGACAATATTTTATAGAAGCAGGGGATTGCCTGCTGTGGTTCCCCTGGTTTACCTGTGGAAGGTCAGGGTGTTTTTTCAATTTGGTGTTAGGGTTAAGGATAGTCTTATAGTTTAGATTATGGATTTGTATGGGATGGTTTGGATGGGGCTGATCCTGCTTCAGGCTTGGGGGCTGGACTAGATGACCTCTAGAGGTCCCTTCCAGCCCTACTTATCTATGAACCTGAGAGCCTTACAAAAGATTCTGAAAGGAAAAATATGTTTCAGTTATTGTTATTGCATATTCATACTGGGGCATCACTTAAAGTGAAGGAATGCAACTGATATTTTTTATACCAACGATTGTGGGTGAAATTCCCACCTGGTATATATTGACATAACTGCATTAGCACCCACAGTGAAGCGGATCCAATAGAGGCTGCCATCCCTCTTCACTTTCTTCTGCTTTTGCAACAGAATCCATTAGGGATTGTGCAGCCATCCATCACTGTCACTATTCATTATCATACTTCACTGAGGGCCTCCTTCAGCAAAAGCTGTTATGATTAACTGCCCCTCCTTGGGGCACAGAATATAAGCATAGTAAAATAATCTGTTTCTGGACTCTTTAGTGCATTCATCAGCTGGCAAAAATGAGCACATGCAATAATAATAATAATACTTAACACTACAAAGTACTTTCCAAACAATTAGCACTCAGTATCTTCATTTTCTCTTGTTTCCCCAGACACTTTTTCAGAAGCAGCTTCACAATGCAGCAAAGTGGTTTCTTGCAACACTGGAGCATAATTTTGCACCATGACATAAGCATGCCTTTTCTTACCTCACAGCATCTGTCAAGTAGTGCCAGCATAGGTAGACAGTCTTGGAGTAGTACATCATATTATGATACAGAGACTTGGGACTTGCTTTTGCAAGGTAGAGGTTGGAAAGTTCTGTGTTTCTGTAAAAGACTAAAAAAACAAGAGAAGACACATTGGCTAAGTACAGACAGTCAAAAAGCCCAAGGTGGAATACATCCTGTCTTCACAGGTTTCTCTACATTGCATAGCTGGAACTGATAATGAATTGAACTCATGTTCAATTTTCACGTGGGAAAGGCAGGCAGAGGCTGCACTGCCACAAGCCAGAAGACAAGGTGGACTTAAGCACTCCTCCCAACCTGCCAGCCATCAGAAAGCCTAGCCCAGCTAAGAGGGGACCATCCCTAATTAACTGCCCAGAGCATGCCCACAAGCTCCTGCTGCCACCTCACATCCCAGTGCCAGACCCCCACACCAGACTTCTGCTCACAGGGGGCGAGCCCCACACCTCAGAGGAATTCCCTCAACCCAGGGTCTCCCAGCTTGGGGCTGGCCTGCTGTGGGGAGCCCCACCCAAGGGAAACCCTCTCCTCTGTTGTGCAAGTGGGCAGCTGCTCAGCTCAGCTCCTGCCACAGGAGGGAGGGGGAGGATTCTCCCAGATGTACAATTGGGTATCAGAGCATGAGAGGAGACCCATATCTCAGGGAGCTTCCCCCAGCCCAGCCTAGGATCCCCCAGCCCAGAGCTCACCTGACCCAGTAAGTGGAACAGCTGGACAGCTTGGCTCTGCTGCTGCCACAGATAGGAGTGGGGGCAGCTTTCCCCCAGGACATGTGCCAGCCTGCATAGCTGGGTGTGGTGGCATAGGGGAAGACCCATGCCTTAAAGAGCTTCCCCTGGCCTGAACCAGGGTCCCCCACCCCAGTGCTGCCTCACCCCAGGGGAAGCTGCATGCTGAGTGAATCCCCTTCCACCTCTCCTGTGTGGCCAGGCTGCTCCTTGGCTCTACCTCCACAAGTGGGAAGAGGGGAGCAGTTCCCTGGGATGGGGTAGTCCCCTGAGGTATGGTGCTCCCCCCATCCTGTCATGCCCAGCTGTGCAAGCAGGTACCAGGAGAATCCTCTCTTTCTCCCACCAGTAGCAGCAGCAAGCCTCCCGGTTACCTGGGGAGAGGGAGGGAAGGATTCCACTTGGAAGGGGGTAGCCACAGGCTGGGGGACACTGTGCTGGGCTAGAGAGAAGCCCCCCTTGGTGCCTGGCTTCCTGTGTACTGCCATGCCATTATAAGGACAAAGAATTTGGCCTGGGGGAATCCTCCCACCTGTGGCAGTGGTGGCACCAAGCCTCTTGGCAGCGTGGGGAAGGGGGGTTTCTCCTTGGCTCTCCACAACAGGACAGACAAGGGCCTGGCAGCCAGGGTTGGGGCAGGGGTGCTCTGTTGCTTTGCCTCTCCCCCTCTCCCCCACTGTTGCCCCACAGGGCAGACAGGTGCAAGCAGGACACAGGCTAGGGAGCAGAGGCAAAGGCTTTGCTGCCTCAGTCAGTGACAGCTCTGGGAGTGGGTCTGGAGTGGCAGAACATGAGCCATGTTCCAGCAGGCTGCCCTATAAGGGAGGTTTGCAGGGGGCCACAAAGCATCTTGGGATGCTGTGAGACTGTGGGGTACCTTAAGTCAGGAAGGGATGTGGGACAGAAATTCAATAGACTGGTTTAACCGGATTAAGTCTGATACTACATCCATCTAGGTCTATTTTAAACCATGTTCTGCCATTTTGAAACCGGTCTGCATGCACTGAACTTCTGGTCTGTTACTGGTTTAAAATAGTTTCTGACCACTTCTACTGGTTTATGTGTAATGTCTGTCCCTAGCCATTGTGATCATTTACAAGCTGTCTCTGTGCCCTGGCTGCTTGAAAAGTTTTTATATATATTTTACATATATATTATTTATTTATGTATAGTTTTGTTCTGAAACTGTTTGCTAAATCTAATCTAATTCATAAGCTACACAATTTTGGTGAGCAAAAAAATTCCCGTAGCTTTCCTTGTAAAGCCATCTGTTGATCTTGAATTTCAGTACCTTATTGAGGTAGTTATCTCATACATACAAAGCACTGAGAACTAGAGCTAGTTGTCTATATTGGTTGAGTATGAGGCTACTAAACATTTTTAAATCCTTGTTAAAGGGGAATATAGGAAATTCACATTCAAATCAATTAAAAGACCTTCAGGCTTCAAGGGCCAGAATTAAACTAGTCACTTAGCCCTCCAATCAATCAAAAATTAGACAGGTGTCTGGCCCCAGAAGAACAATCCACAGGCAAATGTCTAGCATTCCTGTACAGTGAGTAGAACAGGATAAGCACCTGGATTCTGTATGCAGAGCACAAGGACAAGGGTTTTTCTGTTTTGTTTTGTTTTCAAGACTAAGAGCTTTCAAGCTCACATCTCCTCCCCCACAAGGCTACGGACAGAAGTTACACGTAAACCAGTGTAAGTGATCAGAAACCAGTTCAAATCTATAACACAATAAGAGACTGCTTTAAATACCAGGAAACAACTGCCCAGTAACTCAAATCTAGTAACAAGGATGAAGGAGCCAATTAAATTATTCCATAGCCCAGTTAAGACATACTTCTGAGATGTGGGAGATGTGGGTTGGAGTCCCCATAAGGTAAGAAGGTGTCCAACTTCCTGGGCACCTATTTTAATCACTATTATAATCAAGGTTATTATGCAAAATATAGGAGCTCTGCAGCAGCACACATGTAGATGCTACCGTGCTGGCTGGGGCACAAGGGTGTTTCAGTTTGAGGGCCACCTGTTGGCAAGCCTACAGTGAAGCTCCCTTGTGCCCCAGCCAGACCTTCCACAACACACTGAGCCAGGAAGAGCAGCCCCCAGGGCTCCCTACCACCCAAGGATGCTTTGCCCATGTGCTGCGCCTGAATAAACTGCAACACTTATTACTCTAGAGTTAATTGCTCCCAGGCTCTGGTTCAAACAGCGCACCCAGGAACAATTAACTCTGGAGCAATAAGTTCTGCAGTTTATTCAGGCACTGTAATTGCATGTGTAGACATGCCCTGTACAGAATGCAATACTGTCACTGTGATGTAGGCATACTGGAGTATGCCTAATGGACTGAGCTTTTCTGGAAACTTAATTGACTCTCCAGCACCAAGCTGTATCTCAAGAGAGCTTAGGTGGGTGTTACGCACCCAAGTGATCAAACTAGATTATTTCTGAGCACAGTCTGAAGCCCAAAAGTAGGCACCTAGAGAAATTCATAGTTCAAAATGAAGGCACGGACAAAACTTAGATGCTCAGTGTGTTTTGTAACCATTGAAGCTGGGTCAATTTGGATCACTCATTGGAATTTAGGCACCTAAATTATACCCAACTTCTGGTTCAACACCTAGAAAACGATATTCATCTAAATCTTTTCCTGGACTCTATAGAAATCTGAGTCCTGGCCCTGAGGATGGTTTCCATAGATATTTCTTAGGTGACCTTCTGCCACAGAAAGAAAAAGGCTGAGCTGGGGAGTTTCCTAGCAGAATGGTTGCTGCTTCAGCTAAGTCCCGAAGCCAGGCTCCACATTCTAACAGACTTGTATGTGTAGAAAGAACAGCTAGAATATCTATACTACAACAACTCCCTGTATAAATACCCCTATTCCAGAACAAGATATTTTTCAATTTCACTTAATCCAATTTGAAGCTATAACAAGCACTTCTTCTGAAACAAGAACATCCATATGAGAAAGTGTTGGAAAGTATTGAATTATTACATTCATACCCTATTTGATCTTGGAGTAACAAGCCCTGAAAGAGGATGTTATAATACAAGTTAAAGTGCTTAGATATTTATATTGTGCTAGTGGTCTCTCTATTACATGGACATGTAGCAATAAGCATCAATACAAATACCATAGTTATTTAAATAAATTACCTTAATTATAAAATGACCCCCCACATGATTAGATTCTATATATAGAATATTTATAAATTTGTTATAATTTTCCAGGTATAGAATCTAGTAACTGAAGGTTTGCCTTGAATTGGTCTACCTCCCACTGCTACAGCAGGGAAAATTAACCTGGGGTGTCAGGTAGGCTTTTGTACTCTGTTTCCTCCCAACCTTTTCCCCTAGCAGCCCTTTCCCCATCTCCTTATTCTCAGAGTCACCCACTTCTCTCTCTGGTCTGGCCATTCAGCAGCTGGGAGCAGGGGAACAGCCAGCACGAAGCTTCTGGATGCTGAATGAACAGAACTTGGGAGGGCAGGTTAGAATAGAGCCCCCTCACCTTGTGGACCTGATCCAGCTCTCCCCATGGTAGCTGGGGGAGACCGAGAAGCAAGGTGGGGGACCTTTTCCCTCAGCTCTGGCCATTCAGCAACCAGGAGCTCTGTTCCCTACCACATCCTCCTCCCTCACTGACAGCCCCTCAGGTATGGCAGGGCTGGGGAGAGGAATGGTTCGGCAGCCTTCTGGAAGGCTGCTGAAGCACCCCTCCCTGTTGGCCTGGGCTGCTGTAGGCTGGCTCCAACCCCACCTCTCCCTCTCCCTCTCCCACCTTCTTGATCCAACAATTGAATGGGGAGAATATATGGGGAGAATTGAATGGGGAGAATGGGCACTTACATAAAGTGCCGTGAGTTAGAGTGGTTCCCTAACATCTGTCTGTGTCCATGGTGTTCATTGAACATCTTGCACTCTCATTCCTTTACACCTTCTTATCCACAGGGTAATTTAAATAACCTCTGAATTTTGTCTCATAAGATAAACTGTTGCTTAGTAGAGGGGGGCAAGTACTATGTACAGGTACTTGTCTTATTCTCTTAGCTGGTCTCCATCCCAGTTTAGTTTTTAGAACTATTGCAGCAGAAGTCATGTTGCTGCTCGTCTCATTCTGACATTTTTGTTTTTAATCCTACAACTCAGCCTCCCACCTGGTGTTAAATAAAATCTTTAAAACCAATCTTTAGTCATGTCCCTTTGAGACAGTGTTACCTTCTTCACTGTTCAGTTCCACTCTTAATAGCTTTAACCCCACACAGGTATCAAGTAATCTTTCCATTCCAGTGGTACTGGTGCCCAAACGCCCAGCAATGACATCTGAAGATAGGGGCTCTTCTGACTCTAGCAGTAGATCAAATACTCCCAATTCACAGGCAGTAAACATAGTCTGGAAGCAAATAAAGGAGCATGAGGCTGAAATGAGAGGAAGTATTATCAGCAGCTATATTGCTGATAAGCAGCTATTGATCACCTATCACCTATTGATCAGCAGCTTGATAAGCAAAAGTAATTTACAAAAAAAAAGATAAAACCCCATTAAAATGTTTTCTAGATAAGAAAATGCTGTGATTGAACTGCAGTTGCTTTGAGCACTGATACCAGTGCTAGATTTGTACTGCTTTTTTTCATTTCTGTTCCTTGTTGACTGCTATCAAGTAAATTCTTGTATGTGAAGCCCAGGTATTGTGTTTACCTTCTCTTGTCTTCATAGGATTAGAGCAAACCCCAAATCCCTGTTCTATAATGAAAGGGTCAAAGAGGTGACATATTACAAAAAAAGAGAAAAAAGCCTTGTATACAAAAGCCAGAACAATCCTGGAACCTTTAGACATACCTACATTGCCTAAGCTCAAATTAAGCCACATCACTTATGGCTAACAAAATCATAATTCTTAGATTTTATACACTATTTAAAACAAATCCTTTAAAAGTGCTGTAAAAAGTGTGGCAATACTAACCGTATTATTGTCATAGTACGTTATGAATAACCCCAGAATTCTCCCAGCCCTTTTCAGAAATAATTCTATGCAGCCTGAAACTAAACTATTTTGAGATGCTTTTAAATTGTGTTTTGATCACAAATTCGAATGGTGTTGGCCACACACCACTTCCCTGAGTGCTTACAAAACTCTGCTGGAGCTGGCTCATATTTTTTCCCTTTCAATGACAGTTAAGAGGAAAGTCTTTGAGCATTTCTTCCTATGACACCTGTTCTTTATTTTGCCACTGTCTTTTGACAAAGCAGGATATATTACCGACTTATTGAAATAATACCCTGAAGAATTCTTACAACAAATATAGATGCAATCACTAAGTTTCTACCTTTGTTTTCTTTCCATGATGATTCTGGAAAGAAAAGTAATAAACTAGATTAGTTTCCCCCACCTATCAATTAATGTAATTTGCCAAAGTATATAATTAAGCCATTACGTATTGTCTGCTACTTAGCAACTATAGATAAATAAAAGTCACTAGAGACAAGAATGTTTTTCTAAAACCTCATTGCTTGATGCTGGGTATTGCAAAAGCTAACCCAGAGATTTGCATCCAAAGCAAACGTCTAAAACAATGTCTCAGAGAAATTCTGTTGTGGGCAATTTTATGGAACAAAACCTTATTTGTAGGGCTTTATATTCAGACAGCTCAAGTAAATACTCAATTTGCCCAAACCTTCTAAAATCAGGGGATTACAAACAATTGTTCATAATGGTCTCTGACATCTCTCTGAAATTTTTCTAAAAACTTCCTTTATACCTATTTAAAACTGGGATCACTTTTATTCAGCCTACTTCTTTCTTATGGTTTTACTTAAGACTGTAAAGGATATTTGAAACCGTCTACCATCCTTGTTTTAGTATCTTATCCAAGTGTTATTTGTAATTCTTACCTTTGAGAAAAAGAATCCATGGTTGTATTGAAATAAGATCTGAGGATAATTAAGGTCTTCTGCAGAGTCCATTTTCCTTCAATATTCTGTGAGTGATCTTCTAGGCTTCTTTATTTAAATAAGCCTCTTTTCCATTAGGCACAGATCACTCTGGGTAGTTGACTTAATCTTATTAGTTGTGAGAAAGCAAAGCTATGTTACAAAACACATTACTCAAAGAATTTTCTTCATGCCGTTACTTAGGTTTATCATTGTTTTTTGAGTCTCTGTTTTAAAGGAGCAGAGTAGAGAAGCGCTGGCAATTATACTTGAAATAGCACTTGAAAATGAAAAATTACATAAAGCAAAATAGAAATAATTGGAGAAAAGCATTTACAATAACAGAACTTAAATTCTGCATACAATGTTACGGTTTACCAAGTGTTAGGAGAATAGCTCAATTCATGTTCTTACTGCAGACTTGTTAAAAATGCAGGTTTGTCCTTATTCTAAACGATTCTGCATTAGTGATTCTGGCACGAAGATGAACCTTTAAACTATTGATCTTTATTTATTTCCAACCCAATCACTGGACTTCTTACTCTAAATTTTAACTGTGGGTGACAGTGAGACTGAGGACCAGAGAGGCCATTCCAGTCATAACTCAAAAGCTTTATTATGATACATAATAGCAAAGACTTATTTGTATCAATAAAGACAATGCTCATATCTAGCCTCAGATTCAAGGGAGAAACAAGTCCACTGGCCAGGTTTCTCTGTTCCCTTGGGAACTTTTGCTGAGTGGGTTTATTTTATTCACTGAGCTTGGGAGAAGTCCAATTTTCCTCCAGTCTATGCCCAATATTTCTAGATGTCTGGTTGTAATATTCTAATAAATGGTATCTGATTGGTTTTATTAAAATGTCTTTGTTTCATTGACAGACAAGGTTCCTTGTGTGAATTTGGTATCTTTTATTAGACCAACCTAAATATTTGGAGAAAAGTTATTAAGCAAGTTTTTGGGTTCAAAAACCCTTCATCAGGCTAAGGAAATGTCAGCAGTTGGTGTGTGCACTTCCTGGATGGAATGAATAGTAAAGAAGTCAGGGGCTGGGCTGGAGAGTCAGTAGCCAGGCAGATTATAATGTATTAATAATCTAATGTCTGAAACTTTGGGAACTGGATTGAATCTGGTGTCTTGCAGACTTCCCTTCTGATTGTGAAACGCTGTTTCACCTGTGGGAGGGTTTATCATCTCTTTCTTCCCCAGTGTGGAATGTTGTTTAACACCGGCCTGTTTCTCTTCTTTACCTTAGTGTAACTTTCTTTTTGACATAGCTGTTTTGGGTTTTTTACAATTATTTAAGCATCTTAACAAAAATATATTACAGCAAAGTAATATTTAATACATTTGGTTACATCAATATTTTTTTTTATTTTCTTGTCAATCACTGTCTACAGTGCATACATAGCTCAATCTTAGATCAGGTTGTAACATGGCAGCCTACAGATTAGTCACCTCAGTTCAACCAAGTCATTCAAATGCAAAATTTAGAACTCCAAATAAATAACTTAACATTGAAGAATGCCAACCCGTTCAAAATTACCTTATTCCACATTAAATATGCCAGTCTATTTCTTGCATGGCCTCAAAGGGGTGGAAGCATTTAATTTATACATAAGCAAGTCATCATTTGGGTAAACAATACATGTATAAATAGAACAGGCATAAAGATGATTTCATCAGTTCAGCTTTGCAGTTGCAGTGCCTGGTTTCTTGAGACAGATGGAAAATTCATTGGGTAATTCATCCAAGTTGCTCTGACAGCTGTGTTCTTATCCTCTTTCTAGTAGTCTCCCGAGACAAAGCCTTAAGACAAGTGTTAACAGGATAGCTGTCACTGTATAAGAATTCAGTTCCTTTGAAACATAAGGTACACCTAGAGTATACTGACACCATGTCTTTACTGTCCCTGGGAAGGGGCACACTTGCCCTACTCACCCACACCCACTCGCATACACAAACCTGAAAGTGAAGCCGCTCCATGGATATCCTACAGGTACAGTGCTATATTGCTGGGTTTCATAGGGTGAGTGCTTGAGCGTTTGCCACCCTGAGAGTGCTGGGAACTTGGTATGGACTGAATCTTACTAACCAAGGAAAAGAAGAGCTACTCATAATGTCTCTTGATTTGGCCTTTGGACCAGTGTATTGAAAAGTACCAAGGTATTTTATAGTTTCCTCTGGTTGACATACCTTCATTTCTCTTCTTCACAAAGCTGATCTAGGTTAATCAAAGCATCCCATGACTCTTCTGGTGAAGACTTGAAATGTCCAGCCAGAATCATCAATTATTTTCCCAACTGAGTCAAAATAAGGCATTTTCTTTACACCTTCTTGCAACTTTGCCTTTGGAAATTTCCAGTACCTTGGTATCAATTTTTTATAGCATACCAGTTTGTGCAAAACCATGCTAGGAGATGCCTGCTGGTTTAGTTCCGAGCAACAGCTTCCATCTGCAAATTCCTTTCCATAGGTCAGTCTGCTGTGCATCTGTTCTGGCCTATGGCCAGTTTTTTACAATTTTGTTCCCTTTTCATCAGCACTTGTCTATAGAAACATATATTTTGAAGTGAGAATAGATCCTTTATGTTGTCTTTTCCTCCTGAATGGTTCTGTCATCACTGGATAGACCTTTCAGTATTAACATAGTCACTTGACTCACTCCATCACCAATAGCATATAACAACAAATGAAGCCATATAAACCTGCTGTGTATTAGCATTTGATTATTATTGAACTTAAATGATAAAAGTTAGTAAGAAGGTTAAAATTTTCATAATATACAAACTGGGAACATCTATGTGAAACACTTACTGAAGAGATGCCTTGCTAGCTCTACAGTAAAGTCTCAATGTCTACTGCAGGAAACTAATTAACTCTGCTGCAGGTTAGTACTCATATATACAAGTTCTATCCTGCTACGAGTTCTTTACTGTGCAGCAACCCACATGTAAGTGCTGATGGGGCTGGCTGGCACATGAAGGTGCTTCAGTGTGGGGCTGCCTGCCAGCTAGCCCTGCACTGGAGCAACCCTTGAGACCCTTCAGCCTACTGCCAACCAGACCTGCTCCAACCCAGCTAACATGCTGCAGTCTGGGGCACACGTGGAGATCCAGCTCCCGAGAATAATAAACTTCAGTGTGATATGCACCACAGTTTATTGCTTTGCATTAACTGCACATGTAGATGCGCTTACTGTTACTCAATAATTAAGCAGCCTATGGTTGTTTGGGGTTGTATTGCCTAAAGATTTTGATTTCACATTGGTTTTATAGCAATGATTTGAATGAATAAGCTTCTTTATCATAAAAGTATATTATTACATTTTACCTTTAGTAAAAATTAGTTTTATATTTTTATCATGTTTTTATTTAAAACGTTTAAAGTATGCAGCATGGTTTGAACTCTAACACATTGTCATGATTAAGAAATCTAGGCAATGAAATCTTCATCTGAAGTCTTTTACAGAATGCTTTAGACAGCTTAAATTTGTTACAACATTTCTTAAATCTCAAGTGAAACAATTCATTATCTTTTACCTAGTAAAACTCCTACCTTATTCTGGCTTAAACTACTGCTTTTCCATCATGACATTATGAGAATGAACTATGTAAAACACAAGATAAACAATAAGTTATTTCACAATTTAACAATTGTTTGTGCATGAGCCTAGATAATTGCGTGTTATAATTAATTCATCTCCTCTTGGTGAAATCCAGCAATATCACTAGGTTTAGACCTAATTTGGAACAGGCTACAGCAAGTTACATAGGATGCAACTATGTTTCAGATGAATGCTAACAGTTTTCTGTCTTCCCCAAATCTGCCTTTGCATGTGCTGCCTCTTTAGTTGAAGTCTAAGAATAGATGGACCTCCTGAAAAAGAGTGAAAGCTAGAACACTGGATGGGATGATGGTTATATATCGTGGTCTCCTACTTCAAAAGAATATGTTTAAATATTCATATCTCATGGTAAGCCCCAAAATGACAGATGCCCTCAAAAGTTTTCCTCTTTAACTCAGTAATGCAATACAATCGGTAACAACACGATCACCAACCAAATAGCAAATATCATATTTTCTTACCATCTTAAGATACATTTGTATGCCATATTACATACTCTGTGACATTCATGTAAAGATGTACAAGATACTTGAGAGCATTTACCACTTTCTCTATTCACCTTACATTGAGTGTAAAAAGGTTTCTTTGGAGGACAAATGTTAGCTACATATCAAAGTATGTAATGACGTTAATCATACTCAAAATTAATTTCATCTGCCTTTATGATGTTGACAGAGTACAGATTAAAATATTTCTGCATATGCACAAAGTGTGATTTTGTAAAGTGTTGTATGTGGTCAAATCAGAATTAATTTTTACTGAAGTACACAGTAGCTTCTTCAATAAGCCATTTCCTTCCCAAATGTCACTTAAACTTTATCATGTCTAGTCACCAGTCCCTTGTCAAGTTTTATTCATTCCATTGGCATTAGAGCTGTGCAAAAGCCATTGCATTTTTTTTTTTAAAAAGGAAACAATATTTTACACCACCTTACCCAAATTCTCCCAATTTGAAACCCATTCAAATACAGCTTCCTCGACCCACCCCACCCCGCAAAAAAAACCCCGCATTACTCCTGGACAGAGACCATTATTTGGAAATTTTGGAAATTGAGAAGAGACTATTTTTTTCGTAAAGTTCAAACCTGCAAAGGGATTCACTGAAGAGATTAGTTCTTGTGAGGAATCATGTTGATGTCTGTTGGACTCTAAACAAGCATAAAGCTTCACTGATTTTTTTCCCAGAATATGGACTAATAATTGCTTTCTTTAAAAAACAGGACCAAGGCACTTTCCAAACTGTGCAGCATTCTAGCACTTGAACTACACATAAGTCTATTAGCTGATAACTCCTGTCCTTCAGTTTGTAAGCTGCTTTTCTCCAGGTGACCCTGTTACAGGAACAAGACATTATGATAGCATGAGTTACATTTTTGTTAAAGGAATGCACCTATGAAAAGGCTTGGTGTAAAGTCATGGTTTTCTACTCAGGGCCATACCTCTTACCAGTTTTGAGGTCAGAAAGAAATTTTTCTTGAGTCAAACTAGTACAAATCAGTCTGGTTTTTACCTTTCATTGTAGTGTGAAATGAATCCTTTTGCTATAGTTTTCTGAGCCCTTGCAGAGTCCAGGCACTGGAAGTGATCTTTTACTTGTGGTATGTTAGTGTTCTTAGTGTTTTCCAAACTGTGCCTTACTGTTGAGTGTGATAGTAAGCGGTGATTTTAGCAATTCTTGGGATAGCTTGCAAACAAGGGAATGACTCAGATTATCTTCCAGTCTTTTGTTCCTAAAATATTTCACACTTTATTTTTATTGTAAGCTTGGTCAAATAACCTCAGGGTTAGATGTACAAGGAATAACTAAAGTACTGCTTCTCTACAAGACTGATGGTAATTTTACCTAAGTTAAAGCAGGAGTGGATTTGGTGATAAAATGACCATAAAGTTGACTAAACTCCATTGAAAGAGCTTTTCTACTATGGCTAAGCCTGTTTTTGAGGATGCGAGACATAATCACCAAATAAGATTACTACAAGTAGGAAGACTGACTGAGAATGGCAGATACCTGCACCAGCCCTGATGGTGTTTTGAAAAGCAACATATGGAGCATTGCTGTTTCCATGTACATCGTTACTGAGGCTGAAACTCTAAACTCCTGTTAAGATATGAAGAAAGTCAGGAAGACAAAATTAAAACTGCTATCTTAGCATAGTGCTAAAAACATGCTGTAGGCAAAGCTATTCAAACAATATATAGTATAATCCTTGAACTTTAAATCTTAAACTTTTCTTCTATTAAAATTTGCTACAAGCTAATAGCAGAATGTATTGATTTATTCTGCCATCCTTTGGGATGTTTGATCAACTTGTAACAGTCAGTATACTTTAAAATACTGAATTCAACGTAGTAGTCTTAATATTCTATGAACCTTGTCTGGACTAGATAGCACAATTTTTTTAAGTGTGTTAAGATTTTGGGTGTTTCATCTGAGTCTCATTAGCATCCAAAGCTAATATTCAGACAAGGTGTTAGAGAACTTTTCCCCTTAAAGGTTAGAACAGTAGTTCTCAACCTTTTTACCTTTTTGCTTTTCAAAAGGCACAACTTGGTAGACTCCAGGTACCTCTCAGAAAATGCCAGCTCTCTGTTCTGACTACAGAAAAGTAATAAAACAAAGCTCTTGCAAAAAGCTCAGATCTCAAGTCAGCGGGTTTTAAAAACTATTCATTCCTATTTTAAGTGTCTGGTTTTATCTTGTGAATTGTATTTGCACACCTAACAGTTCTAACATTGTGATGCATCCTGTAGTACTTTAAAGGATTTCAAGGCACCCCAGGGTGTCATGGTACCGATTGAATCACTGGGTTAAAATGTCTAGAAATGATGAGCAAGAACATTCCTCCAGTTAGCTACTGCTATGTCTGTCTTTATAACCTGCTGTTTAACCTAATGACCTTTCACCATCCATCCAGCTTTCTTGCTAGATGGACAAGTGCCTTCTATTTCTCAGAGAGTCATCGGACTCTTCTTCCCACCAGCTTTTTTGACATTTTAAATAAAAATGTTAGTATTCTGGAGTGTCAGCAGTGGCTGTTAATTAGCTAAGACCTCGTTGATGAGACAGATTAAACTCCAAATTAGAAGAGATATCTTTTTTAAAGCTGCTACAGATGGCCAAGGATAAGCAGATTCAACATGCACCTTTCTGATATGAAGTCATTCACAAAGCCTCCTGGCAGTTCAACAGGAAAAAAAAATTGTACCTGCTTTAATCGCATTTATTAAAATGTCATTTTTACATTTCAAACAAATTAAACTCTTAGTTAACTTTTTTTTCCCCACTTTGCGAGACCCAACCCAGCTCTCCTCAGTAACCCAGCTGGGACAGCTTAGGGCTCCAATCCACCCTTAACCCCTTCCAGCTCAGACCAGGCAAAGCCCAATTGACAGCTTCCAGCTGCTGGCTTCCCCCTCCCATCTCCCCACCCCCTACCTGCTCACAGTCCCAGGGGCAGGACTGGACTGCATCAACCCATCCCTGAACGTATGAAAAATAAATCCTAGGAAACACAAGCTCTGCTCTATAGTGTCTTGGAGAGCATCTTCATCTGATCCCTTGAGGAGCGTTAATTTTGTGTGTGATCAGACACTAACACATGCCATGGTATGCAGTTCACCCTTATTTCTGAACTGACTCCAGGAAGCAGGCATATTTTAGGTGATAACTGAGCAGATATTACAGTTAGTGATCTGATTTAATAGATAACTTAGTTGAATGTTACAGAAACATCTACTAGAAAGAAGCATCAGACTGATTACTGAAGTACATAATCAGGTAATGTTCACAAAACAAACCACACAGGTTTAATATAGTATTTTTTGTATATTTTTAATATAGTGACATATGAAAACAGCAATTCTGGTTCACTGGAAATAGCTTCTTCAATTTTACCATAAAAATGCAAACCAACCTGTTTTTTCACTGTAAAGTTACAACTTATTTTTAATATACCTGAGCTGCATGTGCAGAAGCAAAATATTATAAAAGTTCTTTAATAAGGTATATTTCAGCCTTGAATATGAACATTGCAAGTAAAAATAATTTAGCAAGAAGGCCCCTTTTGAAAAAAAACAACATCTAACCACATATATACTTGAAACAAGTCTTTAATTGATTTGAAACTGCTTTGAATAACACTTCAAAGAAGAAAATAGCTTTCTGACCATTTTTCCAATTACTCCTATTTCCTGGTGTCCTAAAAGCACAATAGTGAACCTACTTGAAATGGAAAGAAGTTCTGAAATATATCAATGGCATTACATGCCACAGTCATTTGGGTCCTGCAGCTTTACAGCAAGTATACAAATCTCAATGAAAAATGGAAGCATTACAGCACAAATTTAAAAGGTATTTTGTAAAATTTTAGGGTTACTTCTAGCACGTATACAAAAATATTGCCCTTGGCTCAATTAGCAAACGTTTTGCTTTGTTACGTCTGGTTTCATTAAACACACAAGAAAATGTTTAATCAAATATTTTGAATACAATAACTTCCTGAAATTCCTGATAGCTGGCACATATTTCTCTTAAACCAGAAGAGGTGATGCAGATTTTGAAATCTAAGTGATCTAATGAGAAGATTTAGAAAACTGGAAGTGAATGAAAACCTAGTTGACTATTAAGACGGTTGAAACTCAAGCACAAGTGGTTATACCTTCATTATTGTGGTAATCTAAAAAAAAGACAACAGATCACAAAGCAACACCAACAAAATGTTATCTGTATCTTGGTTCCATGAACTACAATTCAAGTTAGATATTTGCCAGTATCTGAAAGTTTTATTTTATTTTTTTCCTTCCACAGTAGTCACACACAGGACCTTCTGGTCCTAATCTGTCCTATAACAGCCTTTAGAAAAGGCTATACCCTTTACTACCTGCTCCAAGTACTTCTTTGTTTGCTCAGTGATCTCTTCCTGTGTCTTCGTTTCTTGCTGAGGCTTTTGCGACTGTGACTTCTCTCTTCAACACATTTACTCTCACTACTGATGGCCCTCTTATAACGGGTAGGATCTGGGCTTATACTTCTTCGGTGAGGGCTGTAACTTTTACTAGAGTGTTTATGGAGTCTTCTTTCTTTACTGGATTTTTCATCCTGATTACTCAAGTCTCTTCTGGTTTTGCTCCTCTCTCTTTTGTCCTTACCATCATCTGTATGTGTGTCAATATTCCCCCTACTTGGCTCTCTGTTACACTTTCCTTGTTCAGAGTGCAGGCCCTTCCTGCAAATATTTTGGTCTTGGCTTGGCGTACTCTTGCGTTGCTGGTTATTAGAAGGAATACAAGAAAGTACACCTGAACTTTTCTTATCAGAACAGCTTTCAATATTAATGAAATTAAGTTTTTTGCTTTCCTTGACATGAGCTTCACTGTGAAGATTTCCATTTAAATACTTGGATTGAGAGTTCACACTTTCGTGGGATACTACTTCCCTCTGACAGACCTGAGTTAGCTTACATATGACAGACTGTCCCGAGGTAGATGTTATGCAGCTGGATGAGAGAGTTTGGGGAACCCCACCCACCGCAGTTTTCAAAAAGCCAGACTGAGATACCTTTGTTTCCTCCTTGTTCTGTTGTAACTCATCCATTTTTTTGCTCAGCAGATTATTTAATAACTTCTGCCTTAGTTCCTTTTCTTTCCGCTGCAGTCCTAGTGCTCTTTCTTTTTCTTCTTCTACACGTCTAAGTTCAGCTTCTTGCAGTCTTCGCCTCTCCTCCAACTGCTGGAGACGGAGTTTTTCTTCATTATGTTCTTGCTCCAGAAGCTTTACAGCCTAAAAGACACCAAAAGGCAGGAAGAACATAGATTGGAAAGTTCATAACTGTGCTCGTCTCTCCAAGATGCACTGCACATTTGACAACAATAAGTTAGTAAAACAGACCATTTTCTGGACAAAGTCTGGCTGCCAGGATGAAAGCTATTTAAAAAATGGGTTTATAGAACTATGCAGTAAAAGTACCATTTCAGAAATAAAACTGAAATGGAAAAGGAAAAAAGTAACCAAGTTAGTTGCCAAATAGGTAATAAGATTTGATGATTTTCATCTCTAGATTAAAGAGCAGGGTCAAAGAATATTTTTCATTAAGTGGAGATTAGACAAATGTTTTCTGGGGAAGTTCAGATTTGGTTTCTTCTTAAGGGTCACCCCCAGCAGCGTAGTAAAGGATGGGCGAGCGGACCATGAGCTCCAGGCACAAAGAGGTGTGGGAAAAGTTACCAAAATGGAATGTTAGCTTCCCATCTCTTCCCTCACCACCACCTTTCCATCAAGCAGTTCCAGTGCCAGCAGCAGGAAGAGCAGAGCAGCAGCAATGGGTCTGATGGTACTATACAGCACGGTGTCCAGCAGAAATAGAGTGTTGCAAGGTAAGGGGAGGAGTGTCAAGGAGGGTTAATCCTTTTTTGCCATTGAAAATTTGTCTTTAAATGGCTACTGGTTACATATTGGTGGCAAAATAAGGAGGTAACCCCTCACAGAAGCAAACCTCTGACCACTGCCCTTGCACCTTGCAGTATCACTGCCCATGGCACAGAAGTAGCCCATTACACTACTGTTCATGCCAGATTAAACTCTAACTCAGTGGAGCTCAAGAGCACAGTATAGAACACCAAGATGATGCATACACTGCAACCTGATGGATGAAACACAATGTTGTGGTAGTATGTTAACAATTCACACATTGTAGTGTAGGTTCATAGTATCATAGTGCTTAGGGTCGGAAGGGACTTAAACAGATCATCAGGTCCGACTCCATGACCTAGGCAGAAATGGGTGCCAGGGTCATATCACCTGTAAAATAACTTTCCAGCCTCCTCTTAAAGACCCTCAAGGTAGTAGAGAGTACCACCTCACCTGGGAGCCCATTCCAGATCCTGGCAGCCCCAACTATAAAGTAATGTCTAATGTCTCCTGATGTCCAGCCCAAACCTTCTCTCTAACAATTTTTGGCCATTATTCCTAGTAACCCTGGGTGGTGCCTGGGGGAACAAAGCCTCCCCCAATTCTCATTGGTCCCCCCCGCAGTGAGTTTGTAAATGACCACCAGATCCCCTCTCAGCCTTCTCTTGTGGAGGCTAAATAGGTTCAGGCCCTTTAGCCTCTCTTCATAGGGCCTACCCGGCTGTCCCTTAACCATGCGAATGGCCTGCCTCTGGGCCCTCTCAATGCTAGCCACTTTCCTCTTGAACTGCAGTGCCCAGAACTGGACACAGTATTCCAACTGTGGCCTGACTAACACTGCATAGAGAGGAAAAATCACCTCCCTGGACCTGTTTGTGATGCATCTGTAGATGCATGACAAGGTGTGGTTAGCCTTGCATTGGCAGCTCATGTTCATCCTGGAGTCAACAATAACTCCAAGATCCCTTTCTGCCACCATGTTGACAAGAACGGTGTTTCCCAGCCTATATGCGTGTTGCTGGTTCCTTCCCCCTAGATGCAACACCTTGCACTTCCTGATATGATGGAAACAAGAAATAATGTTCTGTATTGCCCTGTACTTCTTTATTACTACAGAGGAATTGCATCTTATGTGGGGGTTAAGTTTTGAAGTCAGCACGTAAAGTGAAAATTGGAGACTATACATGGTGTAGGAGGGGAAGCGGGGCTTGAGCTTGCATGCGGGGACGTGCTTAGTGCTGTGTGGCCGGCGGCAGCGGCGCACCACAGGGCAGTGGTGGGGATGGCCGTGTGCTGCCTGGCTACTGCCACACTGCCGTTGCCACCCAGCCACACAGCTCCAGGCACAGCTCCAAGGCAACAGCAGGAGCAGCGGCTGTCACCAGTATAACATGCCTCCAGGTAAGCGGCAGCGCCACGTGCAAACCCAAGCCCCACTCCTCCTACCACCCCGTGTATAGTTCAATTTGCGCGAGTTAAATGCGTGTAAGATGTGACACGCCTGTACTTACTTAAAATAGTTTACACACATTATTACTACCCCCAAATGTTTACAACTTCTTCCAAGTGAGACCTGTGTATCCTTTTTCACAGAATATATGGGAACAGAACACTGACAATGGATTTGGACACGACTTAACAATCAAATCTTAACATCACTTGGACAAGAGAAAAGCATATTTTTCTAAAGAAAGTATTACCTGTATTCTCAATGCATTTTTCATTAACTGTTAATAACTTAGGCTTGTTTAACAAAGATATAAGAGAACAGTTAAGCAAACGGTCATAAATCGATGATAAAGCCAAAAATGAGAACTTGACCCCTATGTCTTATACCCCTGTTTAGTTCCTTTTAACATGTTCAGCACATCTTTATCTTGCGGTTTCAGGAATAAGGCAAGCATCATGTGAAATTGTTGCAAGATGTTCTTCAAGACTATATTTTCAGATTCTTCTTTTGTTCTGTTCTTCTCGGAAAAAGGTGACATACAGGGTGTCCCAAAAATCTCCATACAAAGGGAAAATTAACACTTTTAGCAAAATGTAACTTTATTTAATAAACATTCTTTACGTGATTGCCATTTCTTTTTAAACACACACAAAGTCGTCTCTATCAAAAAATTTGATATAAGCTATGTATGAAGAATTTCGGGAGACATTTTGCTAAGTGTAAATTTTCCCTATGTATGGAGACTTTTGGGACACCCTGTACTATAACCATCCTATAGATTCAAGATAGCTGCTCAAACTCACAGTCAATGATGTAACAAGGACTGACTGCTGGAGCATGCAAGAATTCAGCAGTTTGGCTTATGAACACAAATGTCAAAAAAGTTTACCTTTGCTCTGCTCAGTAGCTCTGCAATTAGCCTAATGGACTGAAGATTCCTCTGAGCTAGCAGAAGCTTCCTCTCTTCCAGTTTTATTTTTTCTTGAAGTTTTTTCTGCTCTTCTGCTTGCATTTTTTCGAGTTGCTTTTTGTTTCTGCGCACTTCCCGGTCCTTTTGTTTCTGTTCTCTTTTGCGTAACTTTTCTTCACGTTTTCTCTCTCTCTCATATTCTTCGAGTTCCTTTTGTTTCCTAAAATGAGATTTTTTTCTTCAGTTAGTCATAGGCACAATTTTAGGTTTTTGGGGACATACATTTAAAAATGCATGTGCATTGGTGCACATATACGCACACACATACGTGTATAAAATATGAAAAGACATCTTCTAATTTATGGTTAACAATATTTTTAAAATTGTTGTCGATTACAAAAGCAACCAGGCAGAAGTAGCGAGTGTCAGTAATACCTTCAGTGAACATTTGTAAATGTTTCCCTGCTCCCTCAAAACCATCAGAACTAAGCTGATGTCACACTGCTAGAGATGGGGATAAGTAAAACTTAAATATCAAACACAGAATCAATGAAAGCAAAATAAAATATGTTACTGATGAAACCAAATATACAACATCATCAGCTGACTAGATAATGCATCCTTCAGAGAAAAAAAAAATTGTAGATAATGACAAAGCCAACATTTTCAAGAACAGTTGCATAAAGTAAATGGAACAGTCTTTGGAAACAGACACCTAAAAGCTTGACCTCACAACTGCAGAAATCCACTTTAACATAAGCACAACAGCCTACAGATCAAGGTGACCCATTTTCCTAACTAGAAAAATTTCCACTGAAGTCAAATTTTGCTTCAGTAAGGAATGCTGAAAATAACTCTTGAAAAATCATCATGTAAATGACAAGAGATGAACACGTGTGTGGGATACATTTCCCTAGTATATACAACTGTAACAACATTTGCTATCCCCAGGTTAATGCTCCATGTTTGTCTGGTGTACCTATGATTAGGGAAGACTGGAATTCGTACTGGAAGTATGCTGTGCAGCAGCTTGACGTTCCCCCCACCCAGCCCACCATGCCACTGACTGGCGGAGGGGCCTGGTCAGCCCTGTCACTCGCTCCTGATGGTCAGGAGGTAAAAACTGCAGTTTAAAATTTACTGTGGTTTTACATCCAGTCCAGACAGCAGAAAGCGATGTGGCTTCCAGGGCCACTTTGCCAATCAGTAGTGGGAAGCAAAAACAATGGCACATTTAAAACTGTGGTTTTCACCTCTCTGCTAAGGGGCAAGCAGCAGGGCAGACAGGGCCCCTCCACAAATCAGCTCCTTCCCCACTGTCAGCCCTGAGGCACGCATGCATCCACTGCTGGCAAGAAGCTGGGCCAGGGCTCAGTGGAGCTTGATGCAGCCATCTACAGCCTCCCAGCTGCCTGCCACAGCTGGCCCAGGCCCAGGCAAGCCCCTGCTGCTTGCCGCGGAGACTGGGCTGCTCACAACAGGCAGCATGACAAACAGCCGCTTGTAGGCTCTGCCTGCTGCAAGTGTCCTGGGCTCCATGACCAGAAGCAGGGACTTTTTTTTTTTTTTTCCAGTGAGCCTGTGATTTTGTGTGAAGCTCACCATTTTTTTGTATTTTTTTTAATTTTTTTGCAGAAAATGCCTGATTTTGCATTTTCTGTGTAAATTGAGAAATTGTGTTTTCAGTAGATCCCTACTTATAATGTAAATGAAAACCATTAGTCTCAATATTTAAACTAGCCAGTTCTAGCAAGCACATTTCTACAAAAAATATAAAATTTGACTAAATCTTTTACTAACTACACACTCCCCAAAATAACCATGTTATTGTCATTCTGTACAGCTGTTTTGCATGAATGATGGCAACAGAACAACTGAGGCCTAGAAAAACAATGTTTTCCAAGCGATGACATTTAAACTACAATATACGATCTCAGAGGCACTAAGGACTGCCTTAGTAATAAAAGGCAGCTTGTTTCCATGGCTGAGTGGATATGTTTACCTGTGCATTAATGCACATTTTCTAAAGCGCATTACAAGTACTAAATTAATGCACATTAGGCTGTGCTAATGCGCAGTAATGCTTTTGCAAACATTTTTTTTTTATGTTTTTGTACATGTTATGATGCACAGTAAAATAGTCTACAGATTAAAGCACATATGTAGACACATGCAGTTTTAGTTACAAGTATTTCTTAGCTGGCATAATTTTAAGGCATTTGAATATGACTTTCTTTTTGTGCCAGCGGTATAACTGAACTACGTGTTTAAAAGTAAAAAAAATATAAAAGGAGTACAGTATTGCTTGGAGAATGCTGCTGTTTCTACCAGAACCCTGCAGAAAAAGAATTGTGATTTTGAAATGTAAATATGTGAAGCTAAATTAGTCTGTCACTTAATACCTAATATCATTGCTAAACTAGTTAAAACACCCGGTTATAAAATGGTGAATTTAACTCAGTTTTAATATTAGCATCAACAGCAGTTGCTTTCCAATGAATCCTCAGCTGTTTTTCAGGGGGGCTTAACCTTTCTAGTATCCCAATTCCCACTGGCTAAAATCCCATCCTAAAGATTTAAGAGACAGAGACATTTTAAAACCTCCCACTAAAGGAGGACAGAATGACTACAAGGTTTTGGGGTGTACCTAAAAGTATCTTGTTAAAGCTTAGGTTACAGATACAATGGACAATCAAACAGGACAAAAAGGAGTACATTAAGAAAAAAAGTGAGAATATAATTTAATTAAATGTTCCTATTTTTTATGGGCTATTTTTTGTGTGTCCGGTCCCAAGACAATCATTTTGAAACAAATTGATTTAGGCAAGGTACATTTTCACTTAAGGGAAATGAGAAGAACATGGTGAAGGAAATGTAATTATGCTGTATTTTGTTGTCATGTGAAATGTTAAAAAGTTATTTAAGGAAGATTTACCTTTCTTCCTCTTTTTGCTTTTCCTCAGCTTCTTTTTCTTTACGCTTTTGTTCTTCTCTTTGTTTTTCAAGCTCTTGAAGCTTTTGCCGCTCAAGCTGACGTTTCTTAATTGATGCATCACTCAGGTGTTTTGTGGAATCAAAAGATACCTTTAAAGAACACAGTCAAGACTAGTGAGTTCCAACAGAGTCTGTCCAAATGTCAGTATTGTACTTTCACTCTCTCTCAAAAACTAAAATCCTTGAGGGCCAAGAATTTTTCTGAGTTTACAAAACTGTTACAAGAAATGTTAAGAAAAGCATTTTTGAGGTAATTAGAAACATTGGGCCAATCCAAGAGAGGAGAGCTTGAAGGGGAAGGAGATCATAGTATCATAGTACCTAGGGTCAGAAGGGGCCTAGAGCAGGCCATCTAGTCTGACCCCCCACCAATTGGCAGGAAACGAGTGCCAGGGTCACA
>JAGPOW010003316.1:77584736-77599165 GCA_030014935.1 Caiman crocodilus
ATTTCCTGCTGATCACCCCTCAGCAGCTTATAGGCAGCCACCAGGTCCCCCCTCAGCCTCCGTTTACTGAGGCTGAACAGGTTCAGGTCCCTCAGACACAGAGATGAGGAGCAGCAGCCACATAACCTTTTGGCTATGTGGTATATGTACAGCAAACTTCCTGTGCTCATCAGCTTGCTGGTTGAGCTCCTACTGGACCTGACTCTTTGAACTGGCTCCAGGGACCAGAGAGTGAATGCTATGCACATCCCCTTCCCACCACTGAACTCTGTAGCAGTGGAAAAGGTGGGGCAAGTAGTGGTAGTACTTAGTTTCTGAAGTTGTGCTGAAGGGGAAGTCTGTCAGAAGCTGTGCTGATGAGCTGGAGGGTTCACTGTGCATGCGCTAAACAACCAAGGGGGAGAGGTGTTCCTCCCTCTCCGTGCAATACACCCCTGCCTAGGGATTCATCAAGTCTATAGGACATGATAAGTTTAGTGTGTGGCTTAATTTATAATCAATCCTTTTCCCTGAAGTTGAAAAGATGTGTCTTGAAGTATTAACTAATCAAGTTCCTTTAAAAAAAAGTTTACATGAAAAGTGCATGATTTTCAAATTAAACCACCCCAAAACAAGTCTTCCTTAGCCAAATTAAAAGACTTAAATAATGTGTGAACCACAGAAAAGTGACTCTGTCCTAAAACTGAACTACTTCATACCTTCATCTTCAGTATAGTTACTTATAACTTAGATGTGAATTTTAAACTAGAATTTGCAACTAGCAAAAAGCAGACTAGACTCAGTGCCCCTACGCAGTCACCAATCTCACCAATGCCAAGAAAACTATCTTTTGTCTCCAGGAACCACTAGACACAGATGTTCTTCAACATGCTTGTATCTGGAATTGTGACACATCAAATAGCATATTGAAGCAGCTGCTCCAAAAATGTACCTAATGGAGCAGTGGAGGTTGCAAAAATAGGTAAATAAACCAACACTTTACCATAACTGGCTAGAATTAGTTGTGTATGGACTAGAAGCATGCCATAAGTTAGGACTGGAATTACTCTGCCTTTTACTTTTCTAGCAAAGTCTATAAATACCAGTAAGTCAAGATTTATGCAAGGTGACAACTTTACAAGTGCCGCTTGCATATGCAATTTCATATACGATTGAGAAATGTGCAACTATGCAGACTGGGCTGTGCAGATATTCCCTAGGCACAATTTTGTATCTATATTTTAAAGGGAAAAAATAATTCCAAGTGCTTTCCAAGTTCAAGGTTCTTCTTTGCACAAGTGTGCTTCAGAACTACATATTTAGTGTCACTTTGAAATGTGGCCTTTATTTTCTAAATTGTTATACATGCACAAAATACTAAAGTCAACAGGCTTGTTGGTATTAATCTAGGAGTGTCACCTATGCACAAATGCAAAAGGCAGAGGTCTAACGAGGCAACTGTTAATCAACACAATGAATCGTTACATAAAACCTATCCATCATTACCCCATCTACTTACATAAGTCACTTGCATCATTGGAAAACTAGGAATAAATAAAAACACTTTTTATCTGATGTGTAAAGGTAGCTATCAAGTCACTCTGCTGTCAACACGATAGGGTTCAGAAGAGCAACAAAAAGCTCTAAAAATTAACCTAAAATTCCTATTTTGTTTTTCTATACCCAAAGACTCTGTGATTCCCATCATGCTGAAAAGTGATTGGACCAATTCTTGGAGGAAAGAGGTGTGAGTAGTGATTGAGCATGGATGCAAGGGGTGAAGTCTCTGAATCAGAACAGCCTAGACCTGAAATGCTACAGGCTCCAAGTGAGAAGGGAACAGTGAAGAAAAAAAAAAGCCCTAGTCATGACCCTGTTCCCTCTGCCTTTCAGCATCTCCTCTCTGCCAGCGTGACACAGGACACCAGGCAAGGTCCAGACCTACAGTCAGACCCAGTCAATGGCAATTCTTATGTTTCTGCACGTTCCTGTCATATCTCCAACCTTTCCAGGTGTATAGCAGTAAATAACTACATAGAGCTCCTGGTTTCATCCATGCAGGCCCCAAGCTAACAAGCTTGGAAGCCTTTCAAAACCGTCACGTTAATATCTCCATGCAGCTCCTCACCTTTATGTTGCAAGCCACTGCTTTGCCATCTTCTCCTTTGAACATCAGCTTCATCCCTCGGAGGGCATTCATGGCCTTGATGAAACCCGCATACTCGCGGTACTGCACGTAAGCCTCAAAGTTCAAGTGACCTCCAAAGCTAAAGGTGTGGAAGTTTCTGCCAGTCATCTCTTCCCGGTAGGGGTCCAGCATGGGGATGTCCACATTGCGGATGTCCCCAAACTTCTCAAACACGTTCACCAGAACGTCTTCACTCGGCTTCTCTGACCCCGAGTTCTTGGCAGCAAACCACTTGCAGGGCAGGCCTTCCAGATGGATGGTGTCCGGCCTCTCCCCTGGCAGCGTCTCATTCATGTCCTTAGCATCGCGGAAGAAGGAGTCCCAGTCATGCCGGGTGGGGAAGTCTATCTTGTACTCAGCCGCTCGGACTTTGAGGATGTCGGAGAAGCCGCTGAGCTTGATAGTCTTGCCGTCCAGGCAGGCCAGGAAAGACTTTACCAGGCTCTTATTCTCCACTTCACCCTCGAAGCGGATGAAGTCCATGGTGCTCTTGGCAATGCGCAAGGTGGAGAACTGGTGGGCCTGTACCATGCCCTTCAGCCGCTCCATCACCTCCCAGTTGGAAATGGACTTGCCCGGCTGCTTCAGCTGAGGCAGCGCCACACTGATCGTCATCTTTGTGATGGGCTTCAGGTACAGCCCATGGCCACCACACAGCTCCACCGCCTCCGACGTGTCATGCACAATGGTGGCGGCTGCCATGGCTGCGCTCAGGCAGGCACCTCAGGTGCGGAGTCGGCTGCTGGCAATGGCAGGCATGGCCCAGTCTTCTCGGTGAGGGCACAGCAGAATCTGCAAAAAATGAACACTCGACTCAATTCAACAATATTCCGCATATCAGGAAAATAGTAACATAGTTTAAATGGGAACCTCTGTCATCTGTGAGAAATGGCAGCACCCTGTCCTAGCAACCACACCTGGACATTTGCTACCACCACCACCCAAGGCAAGTTTGATTTTGGCCCCTCCCTGCAATGGGTACAGAATGAAGGGTGGCACATGCGTCTTCCACTTGACCTTGGGCCTGCCGTTCCCCGCCCCACCATGAGCATTATTACCCCATGGCCCCTTCCCCCAGGATGAACAGGGCTTGAAGGGGCTCTGGTTAGCCCCCCCTGCAGCCAGGTCAGGAGTAGGCACGGGGGAGGCAGGGCAACAGGGGTCGGACAACTCCCTGCCTGCTCTTAAGCGCAGACCGGAGCGCGCCAGACTCGCCCCGCCCCCAATGACGGTTGGGGCCGTCGGGCCCATTCGCAGCGCGCCTCCCCCAACCCCGACATTCCACTCACCGGCCTCGACTGTCCCGCCGGCGCGGCAGACCCGAAAGAAAACCACCCCCTCCCTCTCCCGTGCGCCAACGTTCTATGGCGCAGCCAGTTCCCCCGCCCTCTCTCGGTCAGAAGGAAAAGCTTCCGCTTCCGGGCTGGACTCCAGGATTTCTCGGGCGCCTCAGCTTTCCGCAAGTGCGGCCCCTCGCAGCCGGAGGAGGTAGCGCAGCCGGCAGGAAGGAAACTGAGTGGGGAGGGGGAAGAAGGACAGAGGGAGCCCCAGCAGTGGGCTTTTGCGCATGCGCGGAGGTTGTACGTGGGAGCGGCGCCTACAGGAGGTGGGGGGAGGGTGAGAGAACGCACACGTGAGCCCCGGCACAGGACTTTTGCGCATGCGCAGACGCTGGGCCCATAGGCGGCGGAAGGAGAGAAACCCCCACCCAGACCGTTTGTGCGCATGCGCGGGGGCGTGAGCGCGGTGCCTACAGAAGGGGAGGGGGAGAGAAAAAAAACTTAGAGCGCTTGCGCGGGGGTGGCTGGTGTATATTATGCAGCAGTGGTAGCTTAAGAGGTGTGGGGGTTTTGAGTGCGGTGCTCTAGTCTGAAAGGCGACTCGTGCCCCTCTGAGCCAGGGTGCCTTATGTTCTTCCCTCTGCTTGCTGTTGCCATAGAAGAAGAACCAGCCTTTGCTCCGGTTTCCTTCTAGACAACCTTCTGCCCATAACCCCAGTAGCTAGAAACACCCAAGCTGGGATGCCTGGGAAACACCTCGACCTTGGGCACTGGTGCTGCACAGAGCAAACCAATCAACTGGCGCCCAAAGAAAAGCAAAGACCATCCACCTCCCAGAATGGCGGTAAACTCAGTACACTCTGGAGTTGAAAACATCTGTATGCATAACAGGACAGGAACCTGGTCCCAGTGATATGCTGAGCCCAGCCCCTGGTTGTCATCGTTTCCCCGAGCTTTCCAAGCCATTGCAGGTTGAAATTTCCCAGAGCTGCTCCTGGTGCAGCAGCAAATTCCTCAGGGGAGTTCATGGCTTCCCACTTCTGCATGAGATGGATCCACATCCCATTCTTCCCTGTGGTAGTTCCTGTTTGTCTGGCTTATGTGTGGGATGAACTGCCAGCATCTACCAGAGGCCATATTGCCTCTCTTTTTCAGCTGTAGACCTCAAAGCACTTGGCAAAGGGAGTCAGTATTATTATTCCCGTTTTAGAGAAGGGGGGCCTGGCAGTGAAGTGAATTTCCCATTTCAGTCAACAGGCCTGCAACATTTTCCTATGTCCTGGTCCAGTGCTATGTTCCTGTAACAGGATGCATGGCTCAGGGGTGAGAGCCCAGCTGCAGGGAGCTGGAGCATTATAACCTGCCTGCCTCGGAGCACTGGACCAGCTGATGAGGATGACTGGGCCAGGCTAGAGGAAGAATAAGCCACTACACTTCCCTAGATGAGGTTGCCTCCCTTACAATACTTCACTTCAAATCTCATAATAGTTGGTAATTTTCTTGAAGCTCGAGACTCTACATGTGTATCGTAATATGAAATTCCCATCCCTTTCATTTATTTATTTGTAAGTTTGTTTCTAACCATTATGACTGTGGGGAAAAGTTTGAAAGCTTGCCATATGCAAGCACCTCAGGCTCAGAAACTAAATGTCAAAGAAAAAGATCCATCATACATGAAGTTTGTAAAAATAAATTTACAAATTGACTTTCTGCTGTCAATGCCAGGAATAAATTGTTGAGAATACTCTTCTTGTAGTGTATATGGGGAAGACGGTTCGGGAGTATCAATAAAATTGTGTTAAGCTGGTTAGTACTAAATATATTCATGTCCAAAGGACTAAGAAAGGATTGGGGCCCCATCATACAAACACAGAAAATAGATCATTTTCACAATTTTATTGCAGTTCTTGTCATGTTTCCTATTCCTATTATATCTTCATTTGCTAGAGACAAATAATTAGGTGAGAATCTTAGTTTTAATTAGAAATCTATTAACTTTGTAGTGTCTGGTGGTCTTCAGACCAAAAAAAAAATCTACCAGAAAGTACACCAGCACAGTTGAGTTCAAAAATAAATATTCACACACAAACACAGTCTAGTTATATGCTGACTGTTTCTAAACAGGCCATGAGGGGTCTGACAAATTCAGAAAAAGAATGCTAATCTATTATAATATTGTAAAATTATGCTTACAGAGTAAGGCTTGCACATTTGTTTTTATTTTAATTATTACTTTTTCCACCACAATCCCACCAGGAGCTGGAAACTTAAAGGCTGACAGTTGGCATTCATCTATCAAAAAGCATTAATTTGTAAAAAGTCCAAAGTGGAAAGTCCACTAGAGGGTGCTCTTGTGAATTTTAATAAAACCTTAGAGGTATATATGCTGCTGTTTTCACAAGAATCTTCATGTTTCTGCTTCTAAATTGATTCTGAAACTGGTCTCACTGAAGAATGTCTTACACTGTTGGGATAAATAGTTCTGAACAATGCTTTAGTCCTTTCAATGCTTATTATCAATTTGATTTACTAGCATTAGGTGATAAGAACAGGAAAGGATTATCTAAATTCTGAGTAGTAGTCTATTATATTTAAAAACTGTCTCTGAACAGGGAAAACACGTAGGCTATTTTGCATTTGAGCACACTGCTTACTGAGGATTAAGCTTTAGAAAGTTACATTCCTAGAATTGCACAGATGTTGTCTAGCACTTTTAAAGGACTACACTTTGCAAATGCCTGTGTAGCATGGGTAGACAGCATAGTGGACAACATAGATATAGGACACGAAACAAAAAAACATTGGAAGGCAGACGACCTTGACCCTGCCTGACATCTATAAGGTAGATAAACCCAGTAGGACTGGAGTGTAAGAGTAATGTCAAAGCCATCATGGTCCAGAAATGATACGAGGAGCAAGGATATCTTAGAGCGATATCTTTTACTGGACCAGCTAGGTAGTGGAGTTAAAATTAGATAAGCCTTCAAATGCAAGACTTTCTTCCTTAGGTCTCTGATCACAAAGGATGGAACCAAGTTTTGAAAAGATTTTATAGACAATCTTATATTAAAGATAAGCTTATATTAATATGAGACTAAAAGATCTAAATTATCTTTTCTACCGTCATTTTCTTGTGTTGCAGGTCCACCGTTTGATGAAGCATGAGCTGTTTCTAGCCATATGTAGTTTTGTACCAACTTACATTTAGCAGCTTTGCTTCTGATGAGAGAGGAAAGAAAATTAATTATTTGATAGCACTATGTTTTGTGTCTCTTAGTACATCCTGTACTGTATATGTAGACTCTAAGCATTTTGGGACAGGACACATTGTACAACAATGCATAGTATTGGTATTTATAACAAGCCAGCAAGTTTTTCCTGTTAGCCTATAACTCCTCTGAAAGATCCCATGTTAGTTATTCCTTGTGAAATTTAATGCTTGCTTATGGGGCATGTGGTGATATCATTTAACAACTAAGACACCTAGGGATATGGTTTAATATATACTTTGCATTACTTTAGATAAAACTCATCAGAGACTGGATAACTTCTGTCCCTGTACTTAGTATGTGTGGTGAGACTTGCTGGAACAGAATTAGTAATGTAACAGTGTACAGTGCTTAATTAGTAGGATAATAAAATATCTAATGATCACATTAGGTTTGAAAACCTCAAAGCTGATCTCAAGAAATTACGTGGAAGCAACTGTTTCCTGTCATGTGATCCATATTACTATACTGTATACAATTCAATAAGCTGTACACAGCAGATGTCATGACTACATTAATTCTGATTAGAGGCAGAGCCCATTGGCACAGGGGTTGTGACAACAAAAATGAATAAAGGTCCAGAAAACATCACTTATAAGGAAAGGTTGGAAGAAATGGAGAAGAGAAGACTAGTGGAGATTTAATTGAATCTGCAAAGGTGTCTGTGCAAAACAGTTAAAAGATGCCTCGGCACAGCTGTGTTGAGCACATTGCGAGCACAAATGCAGGGAAAAGTTTTGTTTCGTGTAGCACGGGAAAAGTTTTGGTGCACGGTCAGAGCCCGTCAAAACCTTGCAGCTGCACCAGTGAGTGCATGCTTGGAATTGGCTCACGATAATTTATGCATACGTGTCGGTTGGCAATTGGCTCGCTGACCGAATAAGAGGCTTGGGCAATGCCCGCCCAAACTGGAGGAGAGCTTGGACACGCATGAGGAGAGATCCTGCGTGCGTTTCCAAGCCACAAAGGAGGCCTGATCAACCGACAACGACTCCCCGCTGGATTCATCCAACGCCCCATACCGTGCGTGAGTGTGAGCTTCTGTGTGCCTGTGTTCCTGTTTGAGTTTGTAACTTCAAGGAATGTGCCTACAGCCTAAGGACTGTAAGTAAAGGTTTTTTCTGGCTTTCAACAACCTGTGTGTGTAGCGCCTCGATTCCACTCTATCAGTAGCCCCATTCTGCTAGTGTTTCTCAGCCCCCACAAAAGGTATCAAGTGTGCTTATAAAGAGAATGGTAATAGACTGTTCTCTTTGGCCACAGGGGATGGATGAGGGAAATTGCAAGAAGGGAATTTTAGGTTGGATTCTAAGAAGAACTTCCTAACTCTGAGGTTGGTTAACCATTGGAATAGATTACCTCTATAGGACACAGACAGAAGTGACAATGTATGCCTAATCTGGCCACAGAAAGCAGCCTATAGCCATGACCAAGCACAAGTGCATGGCTACAGACCACTTCAAAATGGCCAATTGGGCAAAAATCTGAACCCTCATTGTATGAGAGTTCAGATGAAGCTGTTTCAAAATGGGGCTTCTTCTGTAGCATGTATCTTCCAGCCTTCTAGCTGTTTTCAGAATGGGAGTAGGGGAAAGGGATCAGAGGGAATTCAGTCTGGGGTTTTTTTAGTCCCCACTGGAGGGTGAGGTGGGTATACTGGAGACACCCCCTCCCCCTGAGGTTGCGGATCCTCCTGTTCTGAAAATAGTGTGGCCTGGCAGGGAGGAGGTGCCATTGCTAGGGGAAAGTAGATGCAAGCTGACAGCCGGCAGTTAGATTCCCCTCCCCCCTGAAATGAACCGTGAACTTCTGTTTGGTCCAGGGGATTGCTTTAACTCAGAAATCTTCCTGCAAAGTGTTTTCAGTTAGTGCAGTGGGGAGCTGCACTTCTGTCGGCACTCCTAAAGAGATTGTGGAATCTCTACCTTCAACGTTTTTACAAGTAGATTAAACAAATACTTGCCTGGGACAGTCTAGACCAGGGATTGGCAACCTGTGGCCCACCGGCGGGAAGTGCTTGATTCTGGTCTATGGCAGCACAGGGGATTAGTGGCACAAAATTCAGCCCAGCCCCAGCCCCACCCTCTCCATTCCACGCCATGCTGCTGATCCCCTCTGTAGCTCCTTTACTTGAGGACCCTCCTTCTTTCCCTATAGCACATGCTAAATTACCATGCTGCTAAATTAGCCCCTCCTCGCTACCACAGAGGATTGAAATTGGTCATGTGTGGTAGTTGAGGCAGCAGCAGGTGGCCTGGGCCCCCAGAGGGGACATTTCATTGAGGGGAGTGGTAGCCCATAGTAATGGTAAGGGGCTGGTGGGTTAGGATAGTGACGGGGTCACAAGCACCAGCCTGGCACTCTATAAAAAGTTGCCAACCACTGATTTAGACAGTGATGATCCTATCTTGAATAGGGGGTTGGACTAGAAGACCTCATGAATAGGGATCTGGGTTTCCCATTTCCCACAGAAAAATGGAGTAAACCACAGGTTTTACCTTTTACCTGGAAGCAAACATGGATTTCTTGTTTTACAAGAGAAACTTGAAGATTTTGTCATTTTGCAGTGAGCTTCCTGCAGGCTGTCAGAGGAAGGCACTGAGACAGGAGGCACCACATGCTTCAACAGGTAAGTAGGGGTGTGGGGGAAGAGGGGGATTGAGGCCCCTGTAGGGAGGGAGCTGGGCAGGGCTGGGGGTGCTGTCCAGCTGGGTGGGATTTGAGACTTGGGGCTCAGGGCCACAATGCATGCCTGCAGGGCTCCAGTGGGGAGCAGGATGGGGCCACAGGTGGCTCATCCAGGGGAGGGGGAGGGCTGGCTCACCGCTGCTGCATGCACTCCCAGAAAGCAGGAGGAACCTGTGCCCCCAAAGCTATATGTGGGACAAGCAGTGGGCCCTCTGTTCCCTGCCACCCTGCTTTCCTCTGCCACGACCCAGCATGGCAGGAAGCAGAGTAACCATGCAGGGATCTCCTCTGCTGCTCGCCTTGTGCTGCCCTGGTGACACGCCTCCTGCATACGGGGCTGCACCCCTCAAAGCAGTGGCAGGAGATGTGTTGCCAGGGGAGCGGGGGGGGAGCTCACAGCAGCAAGGAGATCCCCAGATGGCCCCACTGTCCCCAGCCATGCCAGGTCATGCCTACAGGGCTGCGGAGGTCCTGGGGCAGGGAAGCACAGTGGGAGCCCATGCCTGTAGCCTGCGCCTGTTCCATGTACAGATCTGGGGGTCCCAGTCCCCCCTCTCTGTGGGAGTGTGTGTGACAGCGGGAAGCTGTCCTGCTTGAGGCAGCAGCAGGCAAAGCGGGGGCAGGGGGCTACAGACCCAGGTCTGTAACAAGACTGGGGGAGCACGGGCTGTGGGCAGCAAGCCTGGTGGGGGCTATGGGTGGGGAGTGAGGGGCATCAGCAGGGCTTTGGGGGGCCTTTAATTTTAATCACAGATTTTTGTTTCTTTTATTAGAGAATTTGTGATTTTTTTTGGCAGATAATTTGGTATTTTTTATCAGGCAAAATCAGGATCCATGCTCATGAGATCCTTCCAGTCCTACTCTTCTAGGAGTCTATAACACATTAATTTCTTAGGAAGGTGTCTGATGAAGGTGATTGGTCATCAGGTTACTTGGTGAAAAATGTCTTGCATTCAAAAGCTCATCTAACTATCCCAACTATACAGTTGGTCCAATAAAAGAGATAACACTGCAAAATCCTTGTTTCTATCATAATTTCTAGACTGTCTTGGCTACAACATTACTCTTACATATCCATGACATGTATAAGGTTCCTGTAGTACATCCAGGTCAGCTCAGTAACACTCAGGCACGCTCCTGCCCTAGAGGCCTTAAGTGTACTAACCCAGTTACTGCTAATCAAGGCAAGCTGACCCCTACCCCCTTCTCTGATTGGCTCTGGAGCTATATTTAAGGAACTTCTCCAGTGCCTTAGCCTTGCTGTACAGCACGCTGGGCTTCAGTTTCTAAGAAGCTTCTTTCCCAGTTCCTTTCCCAGCTCTAGTTTCCCTTGTCTTTGGCTTGCTGTTGGATTTCAGCCTTTGGATTCTCCCTGCAGATATGTTACCTGACTCCTGACCTTGCTTTGACTTACTCTTGGACCTTTCCCTGTGATTTTTCTTTCAGACTTAGTAACTAGGTTTCTGATTCTCAGCTCCTGATCCTGGCTTGCCTGTTTGGCTCCTGACTTGTGGCTTTTGATCTTTATCCCTGCAACAGCCAGGTCTATGCCTGGCTGTACCCACTAGATGGGCCACCCTGCCCACTGGACCACGACAATGTGTTAAGGTGGTATGCTACTTCCAGTTAAAAAGGTAATGTTTGTAGAGCAGGGCTCATGTCTCTGTGAACATGTTGTCACGGGGCACCTCACTGCCCTGCTCCTAGTGAGGGGAAAACTGCTGGGGAGAAGCCCTAGCAGAGATAATGAGAGCAGCTGTGAGTTGCCAGGGCAACTCCAGACAGATTGACTTGCACCTGACAGCAGTCAGCTGGTGGCAAGGGGCAGGGCCTGGCTCTTACAAAGCCCAGAGGCAGGGCCAGGCTGGCAGTTCCCTGCCAGCAGCTAGAGAGGCAGAAGCTCTTGGGAGTGGTGATGTGAGCGCTGCAGAAACTGCTTGTGTGGGCTTCTGAGGGAAGGATGGTGGCTCCGGAGGCTGGAGCAGTGATAGTGAGTTGTAGTCAGGAGGCTTGTGTTGTTATGGCCAGGGGCCTTATGTTTAGTTATAGCCAGGAGGCTCGTGTTCTGTTTCAGTAGTGTTGTTATAACATCGGTGGTTTGGGTGAGACTGTAGGGGTTGGAGGAGGCCTCAGGGGTAACCCCCGGTGGTGGCGGAGGGGAAACCCCAGCACCAGTCAGGGCGCAGTGTTCTTATAGGGGCCCACAGGGTGTGGGGCCTGAGCACCAGGAAAGACGCAGCGGAGCACCAGGAAAGATGCAGCAATGCGGGGTGAGTAGACCCCAGCCCAGTGAGGGGCATATGAAAGAGCCCCAGGCAGGGGACAGTATTGTAAGATGCCCAAGAGGGGCAATATTGAAGGAACCCTGGCATGAGCATGATGAGCCCGACAGGGGCAAACATTAGAGAAGCCCAGAGAGGGGCAATACTTGAGGAGTTCTGGTGGGGGCATGATGAGCCCTAGGGGAGGGCAAGGATCAGGAAGCCCAGAGCAGGCATAGCAAGCCCTGGAGAAGGGGTGGCATTATTAGAGAGCCCAGCGTGGGCATAGGAAGTCCCCGAGCAAGGGAAAGTATTGAGAAGCCCAGGATGGGCGTGGCAAGTTCTGGCAGCGGCCGAGTGCTGCGGTAGTCCTCTGGGAAGGCCAAGGTGCTGCGATTGTCCTCGGGAGAAGGGGATAGTAGCAGGGTTGAGCCCGGAAAGCAGAGGGTGGCAGTGCAGTGGGCCTCAAAGACCAGAGGCTCGATACAAAGTCCCAGAGTGGGCAAGGGTCCCTGGGGAGGGGACGACACTTCAGAGAAGGCCCAGGGCGGGTGAGCGTACAGAGCAGGCCTGAGAGAGCAGGCTATGTTACAGAGGAGGCCTGACAGAGCGGGCGTGTACTTGACAGACCAACGTCCAATACATCTGCGAGGCTTGGGGCGTGGTATTAGGGGTTGGTAGGAGCCACACATGGCCCTAAGGTCAGGGTGCTGGGAAGGTACCCATTATACAGGAAGATACCCTGGTAGGTCCTGGAGATCATGGGGACAGAGGTCCTGATACGCCGTGCCCAAGGTGGTATAAGGCAGCCTCCCAATATACACTTAACATCAAAGACGTGGGTGAGAATCTGTGGGTGCCCTTGGGCTGACTTGGCGCGGGTAGGGGGCCTTAAGGAGATCACGACCCTTCTGAAGGACCCCTCCGTGACACATGTCTACATGAGATGTTGACTGTGGAGTACTTTAATTAGCTCTGTGGTACATGTCACGTGTCTGCATATGTACCACTATTAGGCTGGAGTAAGCTAATAAACTTCTCAGCAGGATAGGACCCGTCTAAAACCAGTGCATGTGTAGATGCTGACAGGGCTGGCTGGGGCAAAAAGAATATGTCAGTGTGGGCTGCCTGCTGGCTAGCCCCACACTGGAGCATGCTTGTGCCCCAGCCAGCCCCTTGCTCCCCTCTGGCTCAACTTGTTATGGACCTGGGCTGGTAGGCTAACCCCTGGAGCCCCCTGTGAACCAGAGTTGCTCTTCCCTGGCTCAATGTGCTAAGGCCCCAGGTACATGTTCAAATGGCGCTCTCAGGAGGAATAAACTGTAGTACAAATATGCACCTGAGTTTATTGCTTTGCATTAATTGCATGTGTAGAGGCATCCTGTATATCACTTCCATGCACTATAATGAAATTATGTTCTCCCAGTTCAGGCTTCTATAATTTTAGTCAAATTATTTATTCCAGTGTTTGGCAACCTACAGGCTATGGGCTGGATTCTGCCTGTAGAGCTAAAGTGCTTTGTCTTTGGTCTTGCCTGTAACAACATTGGAGCAGGGCTGTGAGGAGCTGTGAAGGAGCCGGGCACTTTCCGGCTGCATTTGTGCCACTGCACCCTATGACTGTGCCAGGGCCAAGCAACTGGGAGTGGCTGCTACCTCTTCCTCCAGCCCCTTGCTCTGGTGCAGGCTCAGTGCTTACCTTCCTGGCTTCAGTGCGGGCACGGGGAAAGCCCCTTGCTGGTCATGTGCTGCTGAAGCTATCCAGCCCACATTGGACAGGAGTTGGGTTTTCCAGCCCATGGTTGCTGGTCTCTGACCTATACTGTAGCAGAGATTATACTGTGTTTCATGCAGTATTAATGACATGCAGCTAACACAACTGCTGGCTGAGAAAGAGGAAATCAGATGCTTCCTCTTCAGTACAGGAAACAGAAGTAGGTTGCAGAGCACTACAATAAGTATTAAACTTACCATAGGACTGGGCAGCCCTGGATTCCTTGAGGTATTTGGCTTCATCATTAATTTAACAAAATCTCTATTAGGCTTTTTTATTTTTTCCTCTTTCCCCTTTTTCCAAATAACATTAAATGACTTGATCTATTCCTGTTCCTGGTGGTGAAATTTGTTTGTTCATGCAATGCTAGGTTTGTTCTAAAACTTAGCTAATTTCTATCTGGCCTTTTCTTTTTAGCACTCCATTTCCTGGTCATGAGAGCATATGAAGGTCTTGACTCATCAGGGGAACATTTCAGGAAAGGGCTGAATTCCCTGATTTACATACGTCTGGATTTGTATAGATCCGAGATCCTAATTAGGTTTATTTATTTTTTTTTCCTTTGGTTCCTTGCTGTCCCAAGACTCAGGAGCAGTGCTAGGTATGTAGCACAACTAGGAATGCCAGGACAGCTGTCAAAACAGATTGTGCTGCTTCTTATCCATTGTCCTATCTCTGGCAGAGGTTAGATTATTCAGAGACAGGTGTAAACAATTCTGTAGTGGGTAATCATGGAAAAAAAATCTGCCATGAATGGGGATATACAATTCTGGGTGCAATGCTTCAGGAAAGATGTGGAGAAGCTGGAGAGAGTCCAAAGGAGGGCCATGGGCATGATTAGGGGCCTAGAGACTGTGGCAGAAAAGCCACCTTGGGTGCCCCTCTCCAAAGCCTCTCCCTGTGCCAGCCTGAGAAGCTGCTGGTAAACCCCTCAGGGCAGGGATTTCAACCCTGTTCATGTGACAGAGGCCCGGAAGAAGATGCTGTCCT
>JAGPOW010003316.1:77599265-77626115 GCA_030014935.1 Caiman crocodilus
GAGGCACCCCAAGGGAGGCACTCGGAGCCTGGAAGGTGGTCGGGCACAGGGAGGTGGGCGGCTCAAAACGGGAGCGCCCCCTACTGGCCCGCCACAGAGACCAGGTCACATAAGGAGAGGCTGAAAGACTTGGGACACTTCAGCCAGTAGAAGAAAACACTTGGAAGCACCAGGGGCCCCTCTCCTTAGGGCCTTGACTAGCAGTGGTGCAGCAGCTGAGAGGAGCTGAGTTCTCAGTGCCCAGAGTGGGGCACAGGGTAGAGAGGAGCCCAGCAGTGCAAGAGAGGCCCAGAGAGGTGCTCCAGCAGAGGAGACTCCATCGAACTGCACCCTGACCACCACCACCTGAGGGAGCCTGAGTCATTGGGCCTTTGGGTCCCACAGGGGAAAGATGTTTGGGGTGGGCAAACCCAGAGATAGGGTCTCCTCTGCTGGAGCACCTCTCTGGACCTCTTCTGCACTGCTGGGCTCCTCTCTACCTTGTGCCCCACTCTGGGCACTGAGAACTCAGCTCCTCTCAGCTGCTGCACCACTGCTGCTGGGTTCTGTGTGCTGGGCCTTACGCTGCAACACTACCATGTCCCCATGCCCTGGCTCGTCACTGAGGGCTCTTCAGGCTCCAGCCAGTTGTCCTTATGCTGGGTGGCTTAGCCAAGCAGCCTCCACTGCTCCCTGGCTCTCAAGGCTTGGGCCCCATGTGCTGCCCTGCATACTGTGAGACCTGGCTGCTTGCTGGGAGATGGGGCCTGAGCCACCTCACTGCAGCCCCAAGGCCTTTGCCCCATGCACTGTGTCGCCTGCTGGCCCTGCTGGGGTTGCAGGCTCAAGCTGCCACTTGCAGCTCTCAAAGCCTGGGCTCTGTGCACTGAACCATGCACTGTGATAGGCACAAGCAGTCTTGCACTGCTTTCAGGGCCAGGTCTCCATGCCTTGTCCCTGTGCGCCATCAACAGCCTGAGTGGTCTTGCACCACTCCCAAGGCTGTTCCTCCAGTGGCAGCTTCAGGAGCTTTGGCCCTATTGCCCAATGAGGGAGAGCTCCCCAGCTTTTCTTGGCTCCACTCTTCTTGAGCCCCTTGCTGCATCTGCCCTTGTGCTGGGCACACAGCTCCTTTTATATGCTCCAGGCCTTTGCCCCTGAAGTCTTCTGGACCTGACAGTTTACAGTCTTTAATCAGGTCCAGGGGAGCTCTTTCCACCCTCCCCTCAGGACAGGAGCATGGCTTTACTTCTGCTGCCTCCTGATTGGTGGATGGGCTCCACCAATCAAAAACAGCAGGATCTCAAGCCTGGGACTCAACCCAAGCTCTGAAAGGTGAGCCTGCTACATAAGAAAATACTTCTTTACAAGTCGAGTGCCCAGGGTTTGGAACGGGCTCCCCACGCTGAGGTGGTATAGTAACCCACTCTAGTGATCTTAAAAAAGTGTTTTGGTACACATCTTGTCATCTAATCCCAGCAGTCTTTTCTGCCCAAGTGCAGGGGGGCTGGACACACTGATCTGCCAGGCCCAGAGTCAGTGAGGACCTAGTCAGGGAATTTCTGGTGGGTCTATATGTGTTCAAATCAGCAAATCCTGGAAATCTCTACCCCCAAAGTGCTGAGGAAATTAGCAGAGATTATTGCCTGGCACAGCTTTATAAGCACTCATGGTGCTCTGATGAGGTGCTGGAGGACTGGAAAAGGGCCAATGTGGTCCCCATTTTCAAAAAAGGGAGGAAGGAGGACCCAGGAAACTACAGACCCATTAGTTTTACCTTGGTCGTGGGGAAGCTTTTTGAGAAAATTATCCAGGAGCACATCTGCGAGGGACCAGCAGGGGAGATCATACTTAGGGGCAACCAACATGGGTTTATTCAAGGCAGGTCCTGTCAGACCAATCTGGTAGCCTTCTATGACCAGGTCACAAAATCCTTGGACACAGGTATCACGGTGGACATAGTCTTTCTGGACTTGAGGAAGGCCTTCAACACTCTCTCACCCCATTCTCATTAAGAAATTAGGTGACTGTGGCGTCTATGCCTACATAGTCAGATGGGTCACAAATTGGCTGGAGGACCACACCCAGAGAGTGGTGGTAGATGGGTCCTTTTCCACCTGGAGGGATGTGGGCAGTGGGTCCACCAGGGCTTGGTCCTCAGGCCCGCACTGTTCAACATCTTTATCATCAACTTGGATGAGTGGGTGAAAAGCAACATGTACAAATTCATGGATGACACTAAAATGCGGGGAGAAGTGGGCACACTGGAGGAGAGGGACAGGCTGCAACTAGATCTAGACAGATTATAGGGGTGGGCAGATGAGAACAGGATGGGATTCAATACAGACAAGTGCAAGGTACTGCACCTAGGGAAGAAGAACCAGCAGCATACCAACAGGCTGGGGAACTCCCTTCTAGTCAGCACAGAGGCAGAAAAGACTCTTGGCATCACTACTGATTCCAAAATGAACATGGGTCGCCAATGTGGGGACACAGTCAGGAAGGCTAACCGCACCTTGTCATGCATCCATAGACGCATCATGAGCAGGTCCAAGGAGGTGATCCTCCCCTTCTACATGACACTGGTCAGGCAGCAGTTGGAGTACTGCATCCAGTTCTGGGTGCCACACTTCACGGGAGATGTGGACAACATGAAGAGGGTTCAGAGGAGGGACACTCACATGATCAGGGGACAGCAGGGCAGGCCCTATGAGCAGAGGCTACAGAACCTGAACCTGTTCAGCTTCCACAAAAGAAGACTGAGAGGGGATCTGGTGGCTATCTACAAACTAGCCACGGGGGACCAGCAGGCTATGGGAGAGTCCCTGTTCCCCCAAACGCTACTGGGAGTAACGAGGAATAATGACCATAAGTTGACCGAGAGTAGATTCAGGCTAGAAATCAGAAGGCACTACTTCACAATCAGGGTGGCTAGGATCTGGGACCAACTTCCAAGAGAAGTGCTGCTGGCTCCCACCCTAGGGATCTCCAAAAGGAGGCTAGATAATCACCTAGCAGGGGTCATTTGACCCCAGCATTCTTTCCTGCCCATGGTAGGAGGTCGGACTTGGTGTCTGTTCAGGTCCCTTCAGACCCTACCTACTATGAAACTATGTAAGATCCCTTCCAGCCCCTAATGATTATAAAACTATGAAAATATTTCTTCCTATCTTCAACCTATCATCAACTGATGTATGCCCTGAGGCACGAATCCATGCATCTTTTCTATCTATATCTCCTATTGATTTTCCTTATTATCCATTAACAGGCCTTACTGTTTGTGAGCCCTTTTAAACTCTTTATCTTAACAAGAATTTGTAGCAATGAGTTCAACTGGTTTTGTGTGAAACTCACAGGCCACTTTTTTTTTTTTCATTATCATCTCCACCAATTTTCTGGAGACTGAAACAAAACCTTATTGGCCTGTAATTCTCAGAAGCATCCCTACTACATTTCTTGTTAAAGACAGATCCTATGATTGCTACCCTTCAGTCCTCTAATACAATGACTGATGTCAGACAAGTTTTAGGTTTTTCTTATCTGTTCATCTTTTTGTTCTTCCACAGATAAAATAAGCTGACAGACAAAATGATTCACTGTGTCATTCTACTTTGTGGCTGATGTTCAGAGTGTACAGGTGTAGGCAGTTCTATAAAATGGACAGATAGATAGATTTCCTTATTGCTGGATCTATTGAGTATGCTTGTTTTCATGAAGCTCTGTGGGTGGTTTCAACCACCAAAGTGAAAGTACAGACAAAGCATGAAGGTCAAATCACCACATGGAATATAGTTTGCAATTCACTATGAATTTTGGTTTATGGTGACAAGAAATTGTATTTGTTTCCAACAGGCCTTTTTATTAACATTATACCAGTTATTTTTATCTAACTGCATGGGTATAAAGGCATAGGATAGCTTGTTAGGTATGCAGATATCACAACATTCTTCTCAGTAATAAAACCCTGACTAGTGTTAGACGCCCTTCCCTGTTTTAGCCCTAATAGCCAAGTAATTAGGACATTTGGACAGGAAGTGGGAAACCTAGATTCTATGCCCTGCCATGTCCAGAGAGGATTTGAAACTGTCTCTCTGGCTTACCCAGACATCAGATCCTCCTTTTGGTGGTGGGACCTGTTGGTGATGGCGTGGCTGGGGCACCCCAGTGGCTGAGTCTGTACTCCACCCTTATCCCAAGAGCCATTGGGACCTCAGCTGGTGGCTCATCCATGGAACCGTCACCACGGGTATGTATGTGGCGTGCTTCATAGACACCCCAGTCTCCTGCCCCTTCTGCGGGTAGAGAGAGACCCTGGCACACATGACCCTCGATTGTGCCAGGCTGCACCCCTCCCCCTCCAGAACCTCCTCTTGAGGTTCTGGTTGAATTTCACCACCCACCAAGTCCTGGTAACTCCTAGTCAACCTTCTCCTGGCCCTGGCCCTGGCCCTGGCCAAGTGGGCCCTGTATTTGACCAGAAAGGAGGCTCTGGCTGAGAGGGTGCCCAGAGACTGAGGGACCACTTTCCTCTCACTTGTATGTGCACATTTCCAGGCAGACCACCGCTGGCGACATCCACCAGCTCCTTGGATGCCTTTGTGGACAAGTGGGTACGACCCGAGGGGCTTTACTCAGTGTCCCCATTAGGCACACTTATTTTCAGGTTTTGACCCTTTGAACCACATGACACTCCTATCCTGTTTTTTTCATTAGTTGTCCCAAGTATTTTGTTGTAATAGTCACTCACTAGCCCCAATACAATAGGGGCTACTCTTTACCTGGGCGAGCCTTAGGGCCCACACTTTTTTGAATGTTACAAATAGACAGGTCCTTCTTTTGAAGCTGGCTCTTCTGGTTAGCTAAAAGAGAGAGATGTTGAGACCGAAGAAAAAGCATAAGCTAGAAGCACTGTAGCTTAGTGAGATGGCTGCTGCTCTAGGATGGAGTGGGTACACCTGGACCCTTTTTTCTCAATGGAACAGAAGCTTCTTTATTGCTTTTCATACAATAAAGTCTAAATACAAGTCCAGGGGTTCAGCTTCAAGAGACTGGAAAGCTGCAATTTTGGGCATTTATTGGGTAGTAGATGTCTGCTCCCAGGGGCAAGTGGGGACAGGTTAAACCACACTGTCTTATCCTCTCTAGCAATATTTGTGTTTTAAAAAGTTCTGAAATCAGGATGTCAGATACACTTATCTTCCATCTTAAGTAAATGCTACCTCATTTTCATGTGCTATTAGTTCAGAATTCAAAAATATGGATACAACTCAGATACAACCCTCCCTCTTTTCCTTTATCCCCAAATTGGTTGAGTATAGATTACCACAAAACTTTTCCAACATTTTATGACAAATTTCTTTACTTAATAAAAGTTGCATATATTTATGTAGTACCTCTTATACCCAAAAGTTTGTCAATAAGTTATAGTTTAACATACTAGAACTATTAAACCTTTCTGAAATGCAGTCTCTTCTACAGTAGGTCATGGCAATGATTTAAACAGCCAGTTATAACACTACCAAATTATAATACTGAACAAGAGGAAGAGAAGAGTAATACTGTATTTAGTAATACTTCAGTAATAAAACTGAAACTGCACGTTTTATGAAATACTGCAATGGCTTTAATCCAGGAGTCTCTAGAACAGATTTCACTTCAGGTATCCAAAATTCTAATTGCAATTTGGCCAGCACAACAGATGTAAACTCTTTTTATCTTCATGTAGCCTGTAATAACCCCAAATATTTAAATGGTTCTTGAACAACCAGAAATGATCAAAAAATCAGTTTTACAGTGCAACAAAGGACACACCCTGTAGCAGTACACAGTTTCCTAACACTATGCAAGAGCATTGCATTATGACAGTGATTGTGCAAAGCACGATACCCGCTGAATCAACAACCCTTCCTGTAGAATACTATTTTTCTTAAAAGGGTCCCCATCCTCCTTCATTTTCCAGTCATCCCACCCAACAAAACTTGTGAAATCTGAAGAGAGAGACTGACAGGGGTTTATTGACAAAGTAGCCCTATTGAGGAGCTAGTTCAAGTTTTCATAGCTTTTGGGATAGCTCAGGCAAAATGCAAAGGCAATTTTTATAAGTCACCTATGTCTGCCAGTCATTCAGAGAAGCAGCCTCTGAACATTTTCTGTCAGAAATTTCTAAGAAATGAAAATGCTTTTCCTTCTGATCATTGCCTTCTTTCCATTCTATTCTGGTTTCTTTTTATTTGCTACTTGCTTTACAACAAAACAAATGGGATCTTTATTAGCACTGTATAAGTGTACATCACTTACGATTTTTGGCGTTTCACATACAGGGTTGGAAGTCTGTGCTTTCTCATCCTACATTGTCAGGATCTTAGTGGCTAGGGACAGAAATTAGACATAAACTGAGATAAGGGATTGGAAACTGGTTTAAATCTGTAACACAACAGATATCCAGTGCACATAAAATGCTTTCAAAATGCCTGAAACCAGTTGAAGATAAACCTGGATGGATGTAGTATTAGACTTAACTGATTTAGGTTAAACTGGTTGTCACAGAGCACTCAGGTGCCCTGTGCCTGAAGAGGGGAAAACTGCTAGGGAAGGAGCCCTAGCAGTGACTAAGGAGTACAGCTGTGGGTTGTCAGGGCAACCAGGGAAGGTCAGCTGACCAGAGAGGGGGCAGGACCTGGCTCTTATAAAGCCCAGGAGCTGAGACCAGAGGCAGTTTGCTGCCAGCAGCTAGAGAGTCAGGAGCTCCCTAAGGCAGGAGGTGAGGAAAAGCTGATCACAGCGACAGCTCTCAGAGGCTTGAGCAATGTTGCTTTAGCCAGGCGGCTTCAATTTATGTTACAGCCCAGGGGCTTGAGTTTTGTTGTTGTTTAAACTGGTGGTTTGGGTGAGGCTAGTAGGGGTTGGAGGAGGCCTCGTCAGGGCCCACGGAGGTGTGGGCCCCTAGTGCCAGTGAGGGCGTAGTATCCTCAGGGGGGGAACCCTGGCACCAGTGGGGGCGTAGCTGGCAGGGTGTGTGGACTCCAGCCCAGAAAGGGGCATTTGGAGAGCCCAGGTATGGGCACGGCGAGCCCGAGAGAGGGGGCAGCATTATTAGGGAGCCCAGTGTGGGCACAGGGAGCCCCAGAGAGGGGGCAGCATTATTAGGAAGCCCAGCGGGGGCACAGTGAGCCCCAGAGAGGGGGCAATAGTATTAGGAAGCCCCAGTGCGGGTGTGTAGAGCCCCAGAGGAATGGGGGGGATTATTAAAAAGCCCAGTGTGGGTGTGGCGGGCCCTAGAAGGGTGCTTTTGAGAAGCCCAGTGTGGGCGTGGTGTGCCCCAGAGAGGGGGTGCTATTGGGAGGCCCTAGTGTGGGCGTGGCGAGCCCCGGAGAGGGGGCAGCACCTACCAAGGCCCAAAGAGAGGACGGCAATGCTGAGAAGGCCCCAGAGAAGAGGACAGCACTTAAGAAGACCCTGAGAGAGGGCGACGACGCTTGAGAAGGCCCAAAGAGGGGCAAGATTGGGGAAAAGGCTGATACAAAACAGATATTCCATCTGCGAGGCTTGGGCTGCGGTACTAGGGAGGACAGGAGCCACAGATAATGCCCCCTGGCAATGGGGCAGTACAATGGCAGCATCCCGCTAATTAACATCAGCTAATTAATTAACATCAAGGCATGGCAGGAAAGAAGGTGGGTAGCTGCCTCAGGCACAGGTGTGCGGGTCACAGTCTAGCTCGGCCCGGAACAGTTACCTGTTACATTGGTTCATTGAGCTTCTGTCCCAGATCCCCTTCGCATTCAAGTTACCAAAGTTCCCCAACATCCCAGGATGCTTTGAACCTCTCCCTCAACTTACCCCTCACAGGGTGGGTGGGTAAGCTCAAGCTGTCTGCTCCAGGTGAGCAGGGAGCCATGCTCTACCACCCTCTGGCTTCTGGCCTGGGCCACTGCAGGCGTGTGTCTACATTTCCAGAACCAAAAGTGAATATCTATTCACTTGCTTAGCAGTTAGACTAACCTGCAAAGATTGAATCAATTCAGCCTCAGGCTTTTTGTCTGTACTTATCTGAAAGGTTTGATTTGTCCTTTTTGCTGCTCAAGAAATTCCATTAAATGCAAGGGTCACCATATTGATATAATTATGATTTTAATGATTTTTCTGAATGTTCCCAGCATATCTTATTGAAATGGTGTCTGCACTAGGTTAAATGTATTCTGTTGTTCCTTGATGATAAGATGGTCCTATACCCAGAGGTGGTCAAGTTTAAATCCACACCATACAATCAAGTCCTTGGTATACCTCGATGCTACCCTAAATCTTACACACTCCTTTGGGAGGCAAGACTATGTTATTTAGAAGTGAAAAGAAAACTAGCTAAACAGAACTCTCTATTGTGAGCAACATTGTAAAGTGACCATGGGCAGATCCAGGATTTATTGATCAGCAACAGGAATGTCTGCACCCCCACTCCCAGCTTCCACCTCCCCGCCACTTCCCCCAGGCTGACCATGCCACAGGAAAAGCAGCAGAAAGTCACTAAAACAGGGAAGAATTCAGTCCACTCCCATCTCACTCCCTCCTCCTACTCCTGGCACTCACCTTCCCTTCCCCTCCACCCTCAGCAGCACCTCCCCTCTCCTCCTGTTTGTACCCTCCCTCACCTCCTACTGCTGCTACCCCTTGCAATTTTATCCTTCAAAGTCAAGAACTTACACACAAGCTCAGACAATTATGAAAATAATTTATCAGTTATAATTAGCCTTTTCTGAAACTTCTCAGTATTAGTAGTATTTCTACTTTTCCTAAAACAAAACAAATAATTTTGGTATGATATTACTTTGCTTAGTTAACTGATAAGTTATCATCAGATGGTTACATGAAAACATCATTGTGGCCACTGGGAAAAAATAGGAAAAATCCTGATTCTTTTACGAAACTTTCTAAGAACACTAGAATGGCAGCAATCTAGTCAAAGAATTAAAATTTTTGCCTACTGGGACGTTGAATTGCTGCTATTTTCTTCGCTTTCTGAGCAAGTTGTCAGTACTGAGGAATGATTTCAAAGAAAGATATCTCACACAATATAAGATTTTCAGATGGCAGCTCCCAAACCATCACCTGACCTTTTCAAGAAAATGTTATCAAGGTCATTGTTTTTTTTTTAAACTGCATGCATTAAGTATGCTTCTCCTAAAATCATGACTAATAAAACGTGTGAACTCTGTCTGTCTGTCTGTGTATGCCTGCCTCTCTCAGGCATTGTACAAGTTTTATTTTTTTAATTATTTTAACGGAAGTGGTTGCCACAATTCACTCATTGCTGTATAAGCTGTGACCTTTGTTTATCACTGACCATTCATGTTGCTCCTGAGATGGTCAGGACTGAATGTGTCTGTGTTTCATAGTTCCATAGATAGTAGGGGCTGGCAGGGACCTTACAGATCATCGGGTCTAGCCCCCCTGCACTTGGGCAGAAAAGACTGCTGGGATCAGATGATCCCAGCACGGTGGACATCAAGACACTTTTTAAAGATTGTCATGGTGGGTGATTGTATCACCTCTGTGGGGAGCCTGTTCCAAACTCTCGTAATAAAAATTACTTGAAAGAAACCTGATTACAAATGCTACTGTAATACATCAGTTTAATTCTACTACTGTAATACATACACACTGTAATGCACTTAAGAATGTACATCATATGGTATAAAATAAGAGTAAATCTAAAACTTAAATGTAATTTTTAATATGTTTGATTGTGTTTCCATTCTTCCACAGGGTCCTTTTCTTCCTCCAAATTCAAATTGTGTCCCATTAGAAAGTAAGATCCTCTTCACTTTTTTTTTTTTATAAAGCTTTAGATTTATTTCCATCTTCCTCTGGTGAAAACTTTTAATCAATAGTTGGAAAAAAAATCTCATTTATTTGTCTAATACAAAAGATTTGCAGTAAGTGTACATAGAAAACTACATTTAACAGGGTCTGCCAAAAATGTCTTTATAATGCCTCCCTCCTTCCCCCTCCCCCTGCCCCACTTAGGAACTATACAACTTTTGGAATATAAAACGTCTTTTGTGCTAATGTAAACATTGTTGAAAGCCAAGGGCTGATTATTTTATTATTATTATTATTATCTAAATCTGGAACATGCTTTCTATTTTGCTTGCACCCCCTGGCTGCTGTGTCATGTCTTTTCAACATGAGCAATGACTTTGAAAATTATAGCACGCAGACTGCAGCCCCTGGTTAGCTGAATATGCTCTGTTCTCTAGTCAGATCACTGGACTGTGCTCTGGTCTGGCCTCCCCAACAGATTTCTTGTTTGACCAAGGCAATTTATACCACCCTGTATGTGCTGTAGTTCCTGTATCTTGAAATGACTATCGCAAGACTTCCTTCCTTGCAGGAACATTGCAACGTTTTGCTATTATTCAAAGGAGTTTGAGAGCCAAAGAAGATAGATAATGAAAAGTACTGTTGAAAAAGTCTTTAACATAACATGTTTCGATTATGCAAACTGTTATATGAATTGATATTAGTAACTGAATTTTGGTGTTAAATTAATGTGGGCCCTTTACACAAATTGTTAAATTCTTTACTAATTGTAAATTTTAACAGTTGGTTCTGAATTTATAATTCACTGGGTCAAAACCAAGCACTTTCTTATGAGCCATGTAAAGGGACACATAGGCAAAATGTAACTTAATATGTATATATAATGAGAAGGGGAGATAACTGGAGTTCAGCTTCATGCTGCTATCTGCAGTTAAAGCAATATTTTTTTTTCTTGTCTGCATCTAATAGGGAGCTGGCCAGCAACCATAGGCTTAGGTGTAGATTACTTAATAAGTAAATTTCAAAATGTGTATCCTGAGAAGAAAGCAAAGTGAGTCCAACTGATGAGTAACATCAAGACACTTTACAAATGAATTGTATGTAACAAAGAGCATGGAGAAGGAAGTCAAAAACATTGCATACAAACATTTATTTTTTTTTGCAGCAGAGAGAAATGTTCTGAAACCACAGCATCAGTGACTGCCAAGAGCTTTGATCAGATCTGATATGGGCAAGGAAGAGAAAAAAAGAATGTGAGAACCACCCTGAACTTAAAGTAGCACTGTGTGGGAAAGAGATGAAACATAGGAAATACAGGTTATAACTCTATTTTGAAAATAGTATTATCAAACAATAGCCTTTGTTGGAGCACCTTCATCCTGTTGCAAGAGACTTTTCTGGAATTACATCTCTCCTGTCCAAGGCAATTTCCTGCCACACCTAACAGCTCGTATAAAACTTGGTTCTTGACATTCCTACTGTACTATTTGGATATCATTAGGAGTCATTTATTTTTTTCTGGGTCAAAAGTATGAAATTAGATGATTAAAATGGAATCTATCAACATTTTTCTTTCAAAATTAAACTTATCTCTGTCTCTTTTACCTGCTATAATTACCGGTATGTGCTGTCATCTGCACACATGACACTTAACTCAAGAACCCTGAGCCACAGCACTGTTATCCTAAACTACAGGGACTTTCGATTATGTTGGTAATGCTCTGAACATATAATACATTCCTTTTTCTGAGGATGAAACTAATTTAATTTGCTGCAGGGGGTCATAACTAAGAACTAGGAAACATGATTCAGAAAGAGAAAACAGCCTGAATGTCATGACTGCAAGGTCTCTTAGCATCTGAAATAACAAACTTCTGTAGGAAACCATAGTGCTTGAACCATTTAAAGTTAGATTGGACAAAAACATAATCAAAATTTAAAGTGTGGAAACAAAGCTTCGTGGGCAAAGGGAAAAAGTACATAGCTTAATAGGTCTGTCCTGCTTGTGATTTCTACTATTCCCGTGTTCTGGTGTTGTTTTTACAATAGCACACTACTGCATAGAGGGGGGAACATACCCATTCATTGATTTACCCTGTTATGATTGTGTGTTTTATCAGTTCTTTTCCATATTATACTAATATAAAGACAGACATTATTTTTAGATTCATCAAGACATTGGTGACCAGATTCTTTAGCCCAACAAGATGTGCTAAGTAGAAGCTGCATTTGAGAGAACAAGCACAGCTAGCCTTATTGCAATCTTTGCAGCTGCCTTGAGCCTCAGTCAGCTCAGCACAAGTCAGTCTCACTATCCCATTTAGAGAGAATGAAAGTCTAAAATGTACCAGTTGCTAGCAGTATCCTGTGGCTGTGCTGATAAGTGGAAAATAGTGGGGTATAGGGATGCCCTGGCTAGGGCCCTTTTTCCATAGGTATATCCTATATTCTGAAAATAGAAATAACTTGTATTTTGTGAGAGAAAGAGGGGCAGGGCTGCTACAGGTCTCTTACCACTGAAGAATTCCTGTGCAGGAAAAATATTTAAATTGAATGGATCTGAAGGCTCTGGAAGCCCAGCACAGCACTTAAATTTAAACAACGCCTACCCCTAGTAGATAACAGATATTATAGAATGTCTTGCTCATGATGAACAGAAGATGCCAAATGACTTAATAACGGCTAATTCTTTAAACTCCCACATACTCCTACATTTTAAAGAACATGAAAGTCCAGTGCATTTCTTTGTGTCAATGCCATGTTACTCCATCTCATGCTAATCAGTAAACCACATGATACCTAAAACTGATGATATCGTGTGGCCTACAATGGGCGCATCTACATGTTCATTAATGTACAGTTGTTACTACACATTAAGTTTACTACTTGGTTAACCAAGTACTAAATCAATGCACAATAACTCACACTACTGTACACTAGTGCCAGCACATGGCTATTTAGTGATGCTTACTGTGCAGTAGCCTAATACTATTGCACAGTAGCGTATTAACATGGGTTTTGCCCAGCACACTACTGCACAGTGTTGTTAGGCTACTGTGAAGTTAGTGTCTCATGTAGATGAGTCCAGTGTTTGCTGGCATAGTTCTTCACAGGAAAGACAGGAACACGTGAAAGTACATTATATGGGCACTCTAGATCAGATAACCTACATTGTTTTAAATAGGCACTTTACAGATAAACAATTATGGGTAAAAAAATTAATATATTTTAGCAAGAGAATATGCTAAGAAGACACTCCCATATCACAATGATTTCTATGATATGAAATCTAAAAAACTGAGATTGCCTGAGATCAGAACAGTTGTACATACTATATTCAAAGTGTAAATGGGCAATACTGCATGTTTTATATGTATACAGTGCATGAATTGTTTTCTTAAGTTTAATTTTAACTTGTGATATACACTGTAGACAAAAGTTACACAGAATAGTAAACTATAAAAACTATAAGTGAGGATGATAGCTTCTTTAGCTAATGCTGACTTGCAGCTGGCAAGTATATTGCATTTTTTTAGTGGTTTTAATGAGCAAATTAAGGAAATACATTTGGAAAATAAAGCATTAAACTGTTTATTCTTGACTCAGTTACAGATAGCCTCTGTAGCTGCTGAACACTGAAACCTTTTCAGAATTACAGTGCTTACCATTATTAGATTGGTATCAGGGGCATAAGTGAGTAATAGGATGATTTCAGAGAGTCACTTTTCAGCTTTTAGGGAACATTCAAAACTGTAATGTTTACCCTGTGAAAAAGGAGTTCTTCACTTCTACTATACTGAATATATCACATGGGGCAAACGCATTCATAGCAACTTGGCAAAATTGTGCAAGCATGCCACAAGGTTCATCACTATGGATCAAGTATTCTTTGAACACTGAGACACATTCTCAGAGAAAAGTGACACTGCCTCAGTTCTAAAAGCAATTCCAGTGCTAATGAATCTCCTCATGGCATTTTTTATTGAACCAACTGCATGGTTGCGATATTTGGGCCAATAAAAGAATATGTCCAATAAAAGAAAAATCCTTGTCTCTTGCATATTTCCTGAACCATCATAGTTACAACATCACTTCAATAACTCTGTTATTTGTAAATTAATGAGGGGCCAACACCCCAAAAATCTGATCACTGCTAGACAATCCAGGATTGGCCAATACTGAGATCTTTTTGAATTTTTTCAGTGTAATGCCAGGTTTGGGTCCTTATACAAGTATGTTATGAGCAAAATAGTGGATGGCAACACATCTAGTAGCTAGGGTACTAGTATAGGACTCAGGAGACCTAAATCTAATTTCCTGCTCTATCAAAAGGCACTATTATCCTGATCTGCAAAGAGACTGGTGAGTAGCAACACCTAACATTTGGAAACTTGGTACATAAGTACATAAGAAGTAGATAAACTGGCCAATAGAAAGTACCAAGGAAAATAATGCATCTGAAATGCTGTTCCTGTGACGGATTTTTTGAGTCTCCCTCCATTTGAGATCCACGGCCTTGAACCTTTGCTGGAAGATACGTGCCTAAGACCACAGTGAATGTGTGTAGGGGTGGGGGGTAAATCAGTGCTTTCCTTCAAAACAAAGTTAGATGAGAAAATGATACTATCATTTATTACAAAAGAAACTGATACCTCTCTGTGATTGGACAACTCATCCAAGAAATATGCGAGACCTGGATTCAGTTTCCTTTTCTTCCTAAAGGAAGTTTCCTATTCCCCCAACAAAGTGCTCTAAACCACTAGACTATTCTCCTTTCTCTAGCTTTGTCACAAAACATGCGTGAAAGTTTTTGGCTTCTTTCCACACTAAAATGGAAACCATTTTTCTCACTTTATAGACAGTCTTTCTTGTTTACAAAGTGAGTTTTCAAGTTATCATTTCAGCTAATACTGTCATAATAAGTGATACTTTGGGGGCTTATATTATGAGAAGCTTTGTAGTATTTCCTGCTTCTCGCACTAATGTAAGTGAAGGGCAGAGGAAAATGGGTTTTGCATGAGTGACCCATTTTCCCAACAGCAGAATGATATGTGAAAGCTTTTCCTAGATGCTGTAGGAACAATTGGTGTCTATAGATATGTTCTGCAAGCTTAACTGTGTGAGTAAGTGAAAGTTCCTAAAGTGTTACAAAAATCTGTAACAATGAACTTGAGTTGAAGAGTTTTGAAAAGGGAACAGAAAGACTGCAATCATCCAAACAAGAAATGCTTCTTATACAGTTCAAGAATTGGGTTAACTTCAAATCCAGTCATAGAGTCAAGTCAAAAGTGAAGTATGAAATAATGGGGAGAGACACTCTTCTAACCACTCTTCTAACCAGAATTTTAGAGAGAGAAAATTTAAGGATCTAACTGGTAAGCAGACTCCTGGGAATTCCCAAGGAAAGGCCAACAGAGTTTTGCTAGACTCCAGAGATTCTGTTTTCTGTTGGTCAGTCTCAACTGTCAGATATCCAGCCCAGCACAGTCATGAAAATGCCTGATCATCATCACCAGACCATCAAGAACCCTAGCCTGATGCATGGGAAATCCTGCCCTGCCTTTGCATTACATATGTGACTCTTACGTTCCCTCCATCGCCTTTCTCCTGTCCTCCCTCTCTCTATCAGCCCTTCCTGTGATTCTGAAACCAATTGCACTGCACAGCATCAGCAGAGCAAGATGAGACAACACATCAGCTTGGTCACCCCTGAGAATGACAAGTAAATGAGAACAGTCAGATGACATAACAAGCTGGGCAAGTGAGCCTAGATGCACAGAAACACCTATCATGGCTAACCTACTCACTGAGGTCATTGGCCTGTGACCAGCCCCTTTGCATCCTGAGACTATCAGCAAAAGTTGCACTCTTCCATCCTCCTGTTTTCTGTCTGTTTTATCAAAAACAGGAAAGTAACTACTATTGTCACACTGATTACCTCAAAATTCATCAACAGAATCAACCCCTTCTTCCATACAAAAAGGATTGCTTGTTAGAACAGGATTTAACTAAATTTGTTTTGCATAACCAGCCTATTTCATTTTGTAACTACCCTGTTTTGTTTTGTATCCTTTTTCTGTTGTGCACCATACTCAAAAATATTTCAGACTTTGACATCAGTCTTCCAGCATGTTTCCCATGAGACTAAGCAGGTCTCCAGACTCAAAATCCAGAACCATGTTTACTTGTTTAATGTTGTGCAGTAACTGGATCACATTAACATACAGGCAGTCCTCAACTTACAATGTTTTGAGTTACAACGTTTCGTTTCACAGTTACAATAATTATAAATTGACACCCTGTTTCAATTTTATGACGTCAGTTTTGACTTAACAATGCTTGATCTGATGTGATGGCACACCAGTGAACAGGTTCACTGAATCTCTCATCTCCCTGGAGAACATCTGTCCTTGGACACTTTCTTTAAGAATGTTCAGGGACCTGCAGCCAAGACTCCTGAGAAGACTCCAGCCAAGAACCCTTCAAAAAGTTAAATCAAGAGCCTTTCAAAAAGTCCAGCAACATCACCTCAAAACAGTCCTTCCAAATCAATATGATTGCTATTTACAGTATAAATACATTAATGTAGCTATATTACCCATCTGTAATTGATTGAGTACAAAATACTGGGGTATTTTTAGCAAAAATAGGGTATCGGGCCTTGGTTCAGGAACCAACCCCACATTTATAATGGTGTTTCTTATGAGAAAATTGGTTCCGAGTTGCAACATTTTGACTTAAGACATGGTTTTCAGGAACCAGTTGTGTTGTAAGTCTGAGGACTGCCTGTATTTGACTTTCTAGGATCATTTTTGCTATCAAAATTAACAGAATACTGATTCCATAGAAATAGCATGTGAAAGCCATTGGCAAAAAAACAATCTCTTATTAATGACTTTCGAACTAGATTGTATTGGATTAAAGCGTGAATCACTGGGGTGAAGTGCTATGGCCTGTAATATATTGAAGATCCAACTAAATCACAAAGATCTCTTTCAGCCTTAAGACCCCTGAATCCACTTCTCCTTGCACATCATTAAACCTGTGCTTCAGTCAAAAAAGTGTCTCACAACTTTGTTGAGATTAAGTACTTTTATTTTTTTTTAAATACACAGAAGTATATCTCACTTACTGTTACAAGAGGAACTACTGTTGATATTACTGTTTAATTTCTTATGAGGGCACTTCAGAAGAAAATGAGTTGTATATGTAGGCCAAGAAACAAGCAACTTCCTTTGTTTTACTGTGAAATTAACACCTGGTGGAAGCAGAGAGAGCTTCCTGCAAATATAAGTAATGAAAATGGGGTGTGTAAAGGAATCAGTTGAACCTTTTTTCTTTTGATGTGTTTCTGAGGTTTTGTTGGCATGTCTGAACTTGCATGAATACACCAGATTAACTAGGCCAACAATGCAAATCCTAATGCAGACACATTAAATCAGCTTAATCCCTACTTAAACCATTTTATTAGTTTGTGCTAGTAAATTACTAAATTGAAATAAACTGATTTAAGTGAGGTTCAATCAGTTAAGTGCATCTACATTAGACATTTGTATTAGTTTAGCTAGATTAATTTGTTACTGTTTTAATTAATCTGGTGAAACATTTTTTTTTCTGAGACAAGATTTTGTCTTAATCAGGGGGAAGTTCATATATTAGCAGCTTCCCACATCATCCTCTACTGAAATCTCTCTTGGAAACCCACTTCTTCCACAAGGCCTCCAGCAACTGACTCATACCCACATAACAACAGCACATCGCTATCTTCTCGTTTTTTGTTTTGTCTCATCTGAGCTGTCTCTGGTTTAAATTTGAAACTGCAGCTTGTGTCAAAATTTAGCTATATCAGTGGTGCTCAACTTTTAGGCCCCACAAGCCATATGAATAGCAAGGGGCTGGTCAGTGGGCTAGATCAGACCTTGCAGACCAGGATTCAGCTCCAGGGCCTCATACCTCCTCTAGTCCAGCCCCATGCACTGAGATCAGGGCCCCACACTGCCTCCACCTGGCCACACACACCAGGATTCGGCCCCACGCTGCCCTTCATGCCTTATTTTGTGCATAGGGCCACAGCCTTTGAGGCTCCCCACATACCCATGGAGAGCCCTGCAGGCCAGAAGACCTGGCACCAGGCACCAGATCTGTGCACAGGCCAGGAGTTGAGCACATCTGATCTATATTGTTTTCAGCTGTCCAGTGTACACCCCCTAAGGAAATGGCTCATGTTTTCTAGTGTGTTCAGTGCTTTATAAGAGGTGCTTCCAGCTCCCAAGGTCAAATTCTGATAGTCATAGCCATGCTGAAGAACAGCTTTATCCATGAAAAGCCTCACTGATTTCATCAGGATTGCTTGCAAAATATAAGAAAGGTCCTTAACAGATAAACAGATAATGGCAATAGAATAGTAGTGGTAGGCAAAAGACACTACTGTGCAGTATCATGGCCAGGCCCTAACCATGACACAACACTACTGTGCAGTAGGGCTGTGTGAAGCTTTAGTTGCTGATTCAATTCAGTGGAGATTCAGCCTAATTCAGCAGCCACATCTCTGAATCTGAATCAAATCAGGAGACCCTTTAATCTCTCTGAATTGATTCAGTGTTCCGAATTGATTTGGAGAGATTCAGAGTGATTCAACAATTCAGACATAGACACAGCTTTAAATGTTTTTTCTACTTACCTCAAGGTACCAGGTGGCTCATGAATGCTGAGATGGTGGGGCAGCTGGAGTGTCCCACAAGAGTGTGGGGGGGGGGGGGGCCCAGTGCACTTGGCAGTGGATCCAGAAGTGGACCAGAAGTGCTGCTGTGGAGCCTACAGGGGACCCTGGCCCTCTTCCTGGTTCAGTGATTGGTGCCTCCTGGGTCTGGGGGGTACCTGGGGTCCCATTGTGGCTGATCACTGAGCCAGAAGGTCATGGGGGCTCATCTGCTGGGCAGGCAGAGGGCCCTCTTGCACTCCTGTGGGACACTCCATCCGTCCCACCATTGCAGCGTTCATGAGCCACACCTGTTACCTTGACAGATGTAGAAAAAAACATTTAAAGCTGTGTGTATTGCCGAATCACTGAGTCTCTGAATCGGTATCAAATCTTCAGGTTCGGATTCGGCCACATTGAAATGGGACAGTGATTTGAATCAACAAAGCAAATCACTGTCCCCTGATTTGGGCCGGATCCGAATTTAATACAGCCTGTTTTGCACAAACTTACTGTGTAGTAGAAATAACCTACTGAACAGTAGCTTGTTGCTACTGTGCAATAGCGTTGGGATTGTATTGCACAGTAATGCTGGTTACCGTGCAGTCATCTAGTGTTTTCTTATGCTTATGCAAGTACTAAATAACTGCACAGAAACAACTACGCAGTCCACCACTCATGTAGAAGCAGGCTGTAAATTACAAAACCCAGCCTAGAAGCGGGGTACATACTCAAGTAGGGGTGGAAGAATTGAGCTCTAGGCTGCTGAGCTGAATTGTCACCAATGCCTACAAAGTGACAGAAGTGTAGGCTTACCCAAAGTATTTTACGAGGGAGGCAAGTATCATTTTGCAAGTTGAGACACATAAAAAACAATCTCTTCTACAAAAACAAAAACATATTCTAAGTAAGTATATATCAGATTATATCACTTTTTACAAAGCATTTGCTATTTTTAAGAACAGATACTGGATAAGTATCTGGCAGGACACGCCACCTACGTATCCTGTAGATCTATACCACCTCTCAACAGCACTAGGGTGAAGGCTGCTCTCTCTGGGCTTTTTGGGAGAGCTTTTTGGTTCATGACTAGCACTCCATCAAAGCAGTCCCCTTATATCCATTCAACAAGGCAACATATGTGGAAGACGGGTGGCGTTCTCCATTGTAGTACCCTCTAGCATGGTCCAGAGATAACACGGACATGTCCTACAACAGGGGACCAAACCTTTTGGCACATGTGGCACAAATCAGCTCTACACCCTCCTCAAAGGCCACTCTGACTCTGTTCCTCTATCCAATCCACTACTCTGCTTTATGCTCTGTACTGTATATTCCCTGGCTGATTTCCTGCTCTGCTCTCTGCTTCCTTCTCTATCTGCTTCTATGTCCTTTCCTTGATCTGTTATGTGCTACACACAGAAGCTGCCCATGTGCCACAGACTGGCCACCTACAAGATGCTTGCCTAGTGTCTAAAAATAGTAGGACCTGTGTAAAATGAGGTAAAATCTGGTAAGTACTGACTCAGAACATGCTTATGTTTGAAGAGATTGATTAATCGTTTTCTGCATCTGCAAAATACTTGCCTCTTTTGTAAAGTATTTTGGGTGGATACACCTACATTACTGTCTCTGTGCAGGTAATGGTGATAATCCAACCTCAGGAGCACAAAGCTCACTTTTGTATTTTTACCTAGCTTCAAAGACATGTTTTGAAATATGTCTGCAGCTCTATGCTGCTAAAAATACATTGTTACCAGTACTTGAGCCAGCTAGGTATTAGGGCTGTGCAAAATTCTGCCAACTGTTTTATTTCAAAGCTGTTTTGACACATTTCAAGTTCAAAACAGTGAAATTGACATAAAACAAAAGGCTTCAAAACAAGGACACTAAAAGTTTCCCACTAAGTTTCCAAATATTTCGAGTTTCAAATCCCAGCTTGCTTGCAGCTAAACAGAAACTAAGGAGAGGAAGCAGGAAAGGACTGCTCTGATGCTGTTGAAACTCCAGTGGCAGCCTGCTGAAACCCAACGTACAGATCTGGGGGTCTGTGTCCCTCAGGAAGATCTGGGGAAATGGTCAGAAGCTGGGGACTCAAACCAGGAGCTGGGGGAATGGTCAGGTCCCTGAACATTCCCAGTTCCTGGTTGGACTCTCCAGCTCCTTGATCTTTCCCCCAGCTCTTTGATCATTTCTCCAGGTCTTCCCATAGCCTGCGCCTAGTACCGGGAAAGACTGATGCTGCCACTGGCCCCAGGCAGCAGCAGCAGCCTCCTGTCATCCACCGCACAGATCTGGGGGCCTTGAACCTCCCAGGTGGAGCCTGTCACAGTTCTGCAGCCCTCCTGAGGCCGCCAGATCTGCATGTGGGATGACAGCAGGCTACTACTTTTGGCAAGTGATGAGTTTTGCTTTGAACAGTTTGAGGTACAGTTTCCCAGGAAACCCTTCACCTATCTCCTTGAAACTGGGCAAGCTTCAAGCCCTCAGAAGGGGCTACCATCCCTGCAATTTTCTTCCAAATTAGGCAAGAAATGACAAAGATATAGGCATTTTCATGATTCCCCATTATATAGCCTAGGGGCAAAACGTCAAAATGCAATGAAACTTGAAACAGCAAAACAGTTTTGACTAAATAAAATGGAACAGCACTTTGCAATAGTGAAATAAAACACTGTCCCTTTGAAATGGTGAAACGGAAGTCAAAATGAAACAGCTGTTTCGCACAGCCCCAGTAGATATGTCTGCATTATAGTCACTGTCTGCAATTCGGACATACCCTTTGAGATCTGCTGCAGAAAAGCACAATATAGGAGTGATGTTATTCTTTTTTCAAGAACATACATGCACCTGAGTGTAATTTTTTGTACAATTCATACAAGCTTCTTGTGTTACCTTAGACAAACTACTTAAACTACCTTGTGCTTCAGTTCTCTCCTGTTAAAAGATGTCTATAGTTTTCTACTTCACAGGATTATTACAAAAAAATATCCCTTAGTGACTGCACAGAAGTCAGAAATAATCATAATTGGTGTTACTGAGAACTCAGGGTCACCCAATGCACCAATAAGGAGTCTTTCTATGCCTGTGTTGAAGTTAGTGAAAATGTTACCAGTAACTTTCTTATTGGCTAGTGGACTATTGCTACATTGTTGACAACTGATACTGCTATCTTTTACAGGAAAGGCACCTAAAAATGATGAACTATTTGTGTTGACAGGAAGAAGTTAAAAGGTGGAAACTAAGGTGTTACCCACAATTTGAAGGACCTGCATGTTTCAGGTGGGGGTGGTGGATGTCACATTCTTCTGGGCTAACTGTTCAACATGGGGGAGCTTTTTTGCTACATTGCCATTTCTGACAATATATAACAACCTTGAATTTGTCTGGGCTAGAAGACTTGCATTTGTACCCAAATGGCACACCCAGCTCCAACAGGCTGCCTGTCACCATGTTCTTTGCAAAGCTGCCAGTGGTAGTATGTTGGCTTAGACATAGACTGTTTTGTAAAAAGAAATACATTGATGGGAAATTAGGTCTAGACAAAACTACAATGTTGCATTTATGTAACCTCTGTCACTAGAGCAGATTCAGTATTAGATTGGTGTTTAATTAATTAGTTACCAATAGGCATTACGTAATTATCTCCAGACCCTCAAAACTATTTGGATATTGCAATTCCCAGTTGCAAGGCACACTGCCATGTAGGCCAGGCCAGAGCTTTCCTGAGCTACAAGATGTCTGTACAATCCAGATTCCAGGCTATTTTTCTATGACGAAACATTTCTTCTCCTAGAAACGAATATCTGTACACAGCCTAGATGTGTTCTGGACATGCTTAAGGATTTAGGTTCTGACCGTGAACTGAGTTGGGAAAATGTTTATTTTGTGAATCTTTCTTTGAGGTCTCAAGGATTTTTACTTCAGTTAGAGCTATGAGCAATTCATTAACAGTAGGGTGGCTTTACGTTGAATAGTCTAAGAAATTTCACAGGTTTACAAGCTTCACACAAGATACTGAAGAAATGTTAGAACTGTGGTATTATTACAAAGCAGCATGTAACACTGGAAAAGTGTCTTTGAAAATAAATCAAGCATTTGTCATATACGGTGAGAGAATATTATAGTGCCAGTGATAGTATTTCTTTTAAAAGAATTATTTTTTATGGCTGGGACAATGTTTTCTCCTTTAAAAAAAATTTCATGTGATTTCACCCCCCAGCTAAAAAAAATAATAATTTCATGTGACCCTCCCCCTTCTTCTCCCCCCAGCTAAAAAAAAAGAGAAAAAATCACTAGTGAAAAAAAGGAAGTAGGTGTTGCAATACAGTCTATGAGCTCTTATCATACCACTGCAACAAAAGATTTATTCACTCAGACAGCAATGTTTCAGGTAATCGGATGTTGTTGATATTCAGGTAAGATATTAAATCTTTGGCAATAAGTACCTTGTAGAAGTAATACTTATTCCTCCTCCTATAGTGAAGCAACAAATGCTGGGAATATTTGATTCACAGTGCTAGATTGTAAATGTTCAAGTGATTACTATTTTTTGTATTTCAGTACATAAAGTCATATCCTAAGGTCCTTACTCAGAGCTTTTTATACTGTTCTTGATCAGGCAGACTCCCCTTGAAATCAAATGGTTTTTGCTAAAAACCACTGCTTGAGGATATAGCATCTTTGAATTTGGTCTACAGAATGCAAAATATTTGCTTTTACTCATGCGACATAAATTCTATAGGTATGTACTTGTTCTTGTGAGTACTATGACATACGTGTACACATAAACAGTAATTCAAGCACTTGTTGAGGTCCTGTGGGATGTACAGGATTTCTAGTGATCTGTACGTTTCATGGGGTTTTTTTTTTACTGTGCATGCCCACCAGAAATTTCCACATGTACTGAGTTATGTGCAGGTACTCTAAACCCGTGCTCCTCAGCTGTAGGGTCTGTGGCCAGCATCTTTCTCAAGAGACCCTCTACTATTCTTTAGGGCCACAGAACACCTTGTTTTACATCTTATATTCAGGTTGCCAAGGAGAACAAAGTATGACGTTGCCTGAAGTTCCTTACTATGATTCATATTGTTGCCAATGGACCTGCCAAAGTTGCGAACCGCTAGTTTAAATAAAGCACAGTGTTCAAAATTTGTGGTTCTTTTAAACATCAAAAAGAACAAACTATTTTTGTTTGCTTGCACTGATCCAGTTCATTACTAAGTAACTGTTATATAACCTAGGTTATATATTATATTATATAATGCAGCACTGCCACATCATTGCTGTTATTCATTTCACTGACTGAACAGGCATTAAAGGATTAAAATGCAGTATTATTTTTAATGTTTTTTAATAATTTTACAGTGTTTAAAATTATATGAATACTTTGTGTGTGTATGTAGTACTTATGCCATTTTGGGGTACCATAGAATAATAGAATACAATTATTAAATATTACTTTTGTATGATTAGTATATCATAAGTGTGCTGATGCATATTCATTGCTATATATTAATATAATTAAGACAAGTGTTAGACTGTTCAAAACTGTTAAGTGATCAACAAAGATCACAAAAAATAATGCTGCTGTTAATCTCAGACATTGCAGAAGTTTCTTTTGGGTTTCCAGAATCCTGAGAGTTTTCTCTGTGATCTTTCAGCTTATTGTCCTCACTCTATCCAGTAAAAACAAGCTCACTAGACTTGAGAGCATATAACAGTAGGGTCTTGTTCTGTTCCAGCTGAACTTAGTAGCAAATCCTCCCTGAATGTAATGAGAGGAGGATCAGATAGGTCATTTCAGATTTTCTAGTGAGTTCTTAGTTCTCCTTTAGCAAATTAAGTCTTTTTAGTCCTGTGTCATATGTAAATACAAATTTTATTTTATGTGATACTGAATAACTTTGAAAGGCGTTCCCTTTTAAAAAGTTGCAGAAGCTTGGAGAATCACTTTCAGCTATTTAGAATGCAGGAAAATAAAATGTGTTCAAAGTGTTCTTCCCAATCAAAGGTTGTTGTAAATGAATTTTTTCAGTTGATCAGATGCTGCATAAATCTGTTTGGCCTCTGGCCTCCTGCATCTATTTGCCCCATCAGGAGGATTACTTGTTAGTTTAAATTAATCCACATTAGGCCACAGAACTTTTATTGTGTTTTCCTTGAATTTCTATTATTCTTTTGAGAAGGTGACTGACAAATTATACAAAAAAGTCAGAAGCTTTCTCTAGAATCTTTACTTTGGCATAGGACTAAAGAAGGTTCTGATATTCAATTTGAGGGTATTCTCTTATTTTCTGAGAATTTCAATGTCTCAATCTGGTATTTTTACCTTTTAGCATGAGTAGGTATTTCCTAATAAAAAATCTGTGAATCATAGATTTGTTTCTATAAAAAGGTGGCCCCCCGCTTTTTTCCATTCAGTTGGTGGGGTATTAAAACCTGGAGTGTGTATTATCACACATACATATATGGTGTGCTTGTATTGTGCTTCTTCCAGTTTATGCCCAGCAGGTACTTGTTCGATTTTTATTCTGAAAATTGTTTCAAACTATACACTGGAAATGTGAATAGCTAAAGTGGCAAGGGACTGAGCCAGGGAATTCCTAGTTCTGCTGTCAGTGCCTCAAAGAGGAAGAATCAATCAGGCAATCAAACCAGGCAACTCTCTGGAAGTTTTTTGCCCATGGTTTCCTTGGGAAATGATGATTTATTCAACTCAAAGTATTTTTCTGGAACCATCTTCAGTTTGATAGATTTTCATTGAATCCAAGTTCTAATAAAACCCTACAGGGATTCTTTCAGACTGCCCCAGAGCCAGAAACACTCATACCTCTTAGTTAGTGCAACTGGTAGGGCTGCCCTAGGGTGATAAATGCTGGACTTCTGAGGTGATCCATCTGGTGTTTGGTCTGTGCTGGAGCCTCAAGGTAGTGGGATGGCCATGGAGCCAAAGACCCTTGAAGGTAAACACTTCTCTGAAGTAGAAAGCTCGGCCAAGGCTCCCTAGATCTATGCTGTGCAGCCAAAAGTCTGGAAGCCTTGGGAGTCCCAGCTCTGCCCAGGGCTTACACCGCTTAGCTCCATCAGGGAATGTGAAGCCCTGAAGATAGCAGTGGAGCTAGGCAGCTGGAGGTAGGAACTTCAGGTTTCCTCCTGTAGGATCTGGACCCAGAGCTTCAGCTTGTCATTTTGGGGAAGTCCACAGGGCAAGAGCCATAGATCCTGAGAGCCTCAGCAGTCTCATGGACAGGGATCCTGGTTTTATCTGATTTTCAAAAATCCCCAATTTTTGGTTAAAAAAGTAACCCCAAATCCACATTTTCCCATCATTTAACTGGAACACCACTAATATATAGATATGTATATAGCAGTGTTTCATTTTGATCAAGGCAAAATGTGGGTTATTTTGTTTTTAACTGAAAATTGTGGATTTTTTTAACTCAGAGAAAACCAGGATCCTTGCTCATGAATCTGACAATCCTGTTAATTTAAAGTATCTAGTAGAAGTGAAAATGACAGTATAACCATGTCACCCAACTGCAGCAGAGACTGAGGAGCTCTTTATTTTAAGGAACACCTTGTTTTAGTAATTCCAATATGAGCTTCTCTCACAATTTCCTCTTTATGGGAAATTTTAAAAAGTGTTTTTGTTCAGTCTGATTGTAAAGAAACCAGATTGAAAAAGTAGTACAAAATTTCCCAGCAACTTTCCAAGCCAGCTCTGTTGAGGTCATACTTTAGATTCTAATGCAAAGCAAAGACAGTGACTCAGCCCTCAGAGGAAGAAATCAGAATCAATGTGGGACGTGATTCTTTGCTTTCCTTTTTGGAAATAGCAAGGGTTCACTTCACTGGATATAGTGAATTTTGTGCATGTCTGTGGCTGATTTTGCAGGATAAATGTGCTGGGACTTCATATCATCAAAACAACTGAATTTGGGATTTTCCTAAAAGAGGGAGCAGAGAGAGGAAGCTACCAATTAAATGAGATGGAGCAGGTAATAATGGCCAAAAATAATATCAATACTTGTTTTCCTTCATTTCAGGGACCCAGGTGTTAGCGACTCTTTCCAGTATGTTATAGAAGTATATTCTGTGTTTTGATGAAAGCAAAACTCTTTGAAGTGTCTACTCATAAGGAAGAAATCAGAGCAACTGATATATAATAGCATATGTGGCGTCATTGTTGATGCTAAGATGAACATGAGCCGCCAATGTCAGACCATTGCATTTCGAGCAATGGGAAGGCCAACCATTGCATTTCGAGCCAGTCCAAGGTGGTGATCCTCCCCCTTTATGCGGCGTTGGTCAGGCCGCAGATGGAGTACTGTGTCCAGTTCTGGGCGCCGCACTTC
>JAGPOW010003316.1:77626215-77652219 GCA_030014935.1 Caiman crocodilus
CCAATGGTCACAAGTTACTGGAGAGCAGGTTTAGGTTGGACATTAGGAAACACTACTTCACAGTTAGGGTGGCTAGGACGTGGAACCGGCTTCCTAGGGGAGTTGTTCTTGCTCCTACCTTGGGCATCTTTAAGGGTAGATTAGATAGGTACTTGGCTGGGGTCCTGTGACACTGGCACTCGTTCCTGCCATTGGCAGGGTGTCAGACTAGATGGCCTGCTCTAGGCCCCTTCTGACCCTAGATACTATGATACTATGTCTATTTAAATACAACAATCAAATATTGTATGATTTTGTAGTGTGTTAGGAATAGCTTAACATGAAGTGAACACTTGTTCACAAACATGTATGCATCTCTGATTCAGTTAGTCTATAAGGTGCATCTCTAGCCTGTCTTCATTACAAACTATGGAATGTGCACATATTCTATTGTGTAATTTAATTAGGGATTAAAGTGACCTAGCAGGTCATTTCAGGATCAAAATTCTAGGTATCAGGCTATGTCTTCACTAGAAGAAAGGTGAAATAGCTATCTTGACCAAGTTATCTCAATGTAAAGTCCTAGAGGACAGAAAGAAGTGGTTGTTTTTGCCTGAATATATTTAACCAAGGTCAGTATTAAGTAGGGCCTAACTCAGGTGGATTTAGCAAGTTAAAAATGATTTGTGTCTTGTCTCTTCTAGAGGAGTTTATACCACAAAAAGAAGTGTTTTCTCAGAAGAGACAAATTCTTAACTGTGAATTGAGAGTGTACTATATATAGAAGCAAGTGGACTTCATATTCATCATCATAGCAATTCTCCATCCATTTCATATCTTACACATGTGTATGAAGTAGATGTGAATTCTATTAAATAATGTGGTATACTCACTTTGTAGAGTATACCACTACAATGGCTTGGCTTCACTTGGAAAAAAGTTACACTGGTTTAACTACATTGATTTTTTTTAATTGATCTAAATAAACTGGTGCAAGTCATTTATGCAGACACGCTTAAATTAGCTTGAAACTAGTTTGAAACTGGTTTAAGGTGGGAGGCTAGGTCAGGGGTTTCTATCAGTTTAACTGGTCAATTATACATCCATTTAGTAGTGCAGCTCTTTTAGTATGAATAGGTATTTCCTAATAAAAATTTGTGAACTATAGGCCATGTCCACATGAACACGGACAGTTGTTTCCCCAGGGACAAGCAGCAGTGGCATAGCAGAGTACCCTGGGCAGGGTAGGGGAGCCTGGGGCCAGCAGCTGGGTAACCGCTGCAGGAACTAAAGCCAGGCCAGCAGCTGGAGTGTGGCTCAAGCTGGTCAGGCCCTGGTTTGGGTGGCACATGCTGCCGCCACATGTACCACCCCTTTTTTTCTGTGTGGGTTTTTTTTTGACCCTAGGATCTCTTGGGCTCACAAAATCTGCCCGAACTACAAGGTAACAGCACAGGGAATGACTGACTGTGCAAAAGTGTGGCACCACAGATGGGTCTGCAGCACCACATACCACACATCTGTGCTCATCTGGATGCAACCATAAATTTGTTTTTATAACAAGATGTCCTTTAAGGCTCCAAAGGGGTTTGACAGGGCATCTGGGAAGGAGTTTGTGTGAATTGTTTTTGGCAATAGTGGGGCCACCCTTGTGTAGCTGAAAGGATGAGTAAGGGTAGATTATCTTGCAATAAAGAGTATTTTGCAATTATCTAGTTCTGCTTTTCTCTATGGCACACAGGTGGCGTACAGCAGAGAAATTTCCTAAGAGCATTTTCTGTTCTTATCAGCAAAAAACATGCAGCAAGAGGAGAGGCAAACTACACTCTTTCTCCTGAACATGAAATAGGGTTACAAGTTTAATCATGGAATCAACATAATATCATGGGGCATTAGATCTTTTCATCTCCATACTTCATGTAAGGCCCTATTTACTCCATCTTCTATGGCTATTCCTGACAGTATACTTTTAATGGTTTATTATTGGTCCATGCATTCATGCTAGGGGTAAACAAGGTTTTCATTACAATCCAAGTTTTGAATAAAGGTTTGTACCCACCAGGATTCTCAGAGTCCAGCAAAAGCAGGGTTTTACTTTGCAGCTTCCAGGGAAGTTTACTGGAAAGAATGGCCTAGAATTGCAGACAGACCTCAGTCCACCAGTCCTGTGAGTTTGAATGTGACTTGGCACAGTTTCTCTCATCACAAGACCTCTTCAGAAGACCTCTTAGTCAGAACAGTCATTTTTTATTCTGCATCCTCTGTTCTCCAACACTTCCTTTGAATGGCTTTCCTTTGACGGGAGGACTTGTCAGGACTAACCTCAAAGCCTGACAGCTTGTCCAGCTCCACTGTAAGGCAGGTACTTTGCTGCAAACACAAAGAAACTCAGTAATCCTTTAATGTCCTTTCTAGAGGCCAAGTATTGCCACTGTAGAATGAAAGCAATTGTTTTTTCTGCTGACCAAAACTGGCAACTCTTTCATTACCAAAGAATAAGCCAGAAGCTTTCCCACTTAATCTTGGAAGGCATAAACCTTTCAAGATTGGAGTTTAAATGCTATTTCCACATCAGCATTGTATTCAGTTCAGAACCAAGGGTGGGAATGAGATATGTATTTACAGTCATTACATGACTAATACAGAAAAGTTCTCTTTGAACACTATTGTAAAACTCCACAGAGAAGGGCAACAAAATCAAAACCAACCATAGAATGTACCTTGTCATAGTGGTTTTTGCCTGTACTACAAAAGAGAATTAACTAGACATTCGTATATCAGGAGCAGTTTTGGCATAATATGAATTTTCTTTGACACCACAAGTTTGCTGTATTGGTTGGACATTCTGTTTTCAGCCATAAAACCAGGATCCCTGTCCATGAGACTGCTGAGGCTCTCAGGATCTATGGCTCTTGCCCTGTGGACTTCCCCAAAATGACAAGCTGAAGCTCTGAGTCCAGATCCTACAGGAGGAAACCTGAAGTTCCTACCTCCAGCTGCCTAGCTCCACTGCTATCTTCAGAGCTTCACATTCCCTGATGGAGCTAAGCGGTGTAAGCCCTAGGCAGAGCTGGGGCTCCCAACATTTTACAGGTGCTGCTGTTATATGGTCATAATAGTACCATCTATTGCTAGATATGGTCATAATAGCACTGCTTATTGCTAGATATACAGGGTTCCAGTTTTCCCTTTTCTATTTTAATCAAATTGCTAAATCCAAACTGAGTGGTAGTTGAGTTTCTATTTTCCTGGACAACCAGTTCTGGTGGCCCCTAGGCAGTAGGCCTGTGCGAGTAGGCAGCTATTCGATCTGGCTTCAGATCCAGCTGCCTCAGATGCCAGCAATGCGATTCAGAGCTCCACACCAGGTTCTCACTTCAATCCAGCCGAAGTGACTCCAGAGCTTTGGAGCTGCCTCGGAGATATGGTCATAGGGTATAATGGGGAATCAATTAAATATCTTAACTTTGTTGTTTTTTATCTGATTTGGATGAATCTTGCAGAACTGGTAGCCTCTTCTGAGAGCATGATATCTGCCAAGTTTCAAGAAGATCAGTGCAGAGGTTCAGGGGAAACTGCATCCCAAATTCTTGAAAGCAAAACTCATGTCACTTGTATGTGTTACATCACAGGGAGGTCCAAACTGCAAGAGTGGTAGCCCCTGCTGAAGCCACAAAGCCTTCCAAGTTTCAAGATGATAGGTGCAGGGTTTTGGAGGAAACTGCACCCCAAATTCATGAAAGCAAAACTCATGTCATGTGTGTTACACCAAAGGGGGGTGAAAACTGCAGGGGTAGTAGCCCCTGGGGAGGCCACAAATCCTGCCAAGTTTCAAGAAGATAAGTGCAGGGGTTTGGGGGGAACTGCACCTCAAGCTGCTGACAGGTAAAACTCATGCCATGGGTGACACTATGTGTGTTAAGGCACAGCAGGGTGAAAGCTGCAGGTATGGTAGCCCCTGCTGAGGCCATGAAGCCTGCCAGCTGTCAAGGAGATAGGTGCAAGGGTTCTGAGTTCTGCGGTCCTGCACCCCTAGCTGCTGACAGGCAAAACTCGTGACATGGTTGCTTGTGCAACTGTCTTGGGCCACTGGGGGTTAACTACTACAGGCCTGGCTGCTAAGCTACTGTGTTACCAGTTCCCAATTAATCATGATTCACTCAGGGATCAGCTCAATACACAGTACCTAGCTACTATATAATGAGCTAACAAGCATGAATTAACACCTACAAAACCACAGACTAAGGAGAAGAAATAATCAATACAGACAATCTACTGCCCCAAGACAAAGACAGTCAGTTGCACAAGCACCCATGTCATGAGTTTTGTCTGTCAGCAGGTAAGGATGCAGGGGCCCAGAGCCCCCTTGCACCAAGCTCCTTGACAGCTGGCAGGCTTTGTGGCCTAAGCAGGGGCAAACAGGCCTGCAGCTTTCATCCTGCTGTGCCTTAACACGCACAGTGTCACCCATGTCACGAGTTTTGCCTGTCAGCAGCCAGAGGTGCAAGGCCCCAAAAGCCAGACTCCCCCTGCACCTATCTCCCTGGCAGCTGGCAGGCTTTTTGGCCTCAGCAGGGGCCACCATCCCTGCAGTTTTCAACCCACTGTGCTGTAACACACACAGGGTCATCTATGTCACAAGTTTTGCCTGTCAGTAGCTTGAAGTGCAGTTACCCCCAAGCTCCCAGGAGGAGTTATGGTGGTGACTTGATCTTAGTGGTAGCCACACTTTGCTTGAGGAAGGCATACTGTAGATAAGATGGAATGTAATCATGTAGCAAAAGATTGGATGGGAGCTTACGCCAGAGGCAGTTGAATTAATATTACACAGGGAAAATTAAGTCTGATGCTTCCTAGTTGTTCAATGCTGACTTTGCAACCTTCAAGTTCTTTTAATATAATTGTATATACAGTTGACTCTTGCCCTCTTTCCAGGTTTTCCTGCCAATTTTAAACAAGTTATCTCATGGCCTGCAATTATATGTTTCAGCTCCAGCATGGCATCTGCCTGAGAAGGATTTCTAGATATAATGAATTACATTCATATGTTCATTCCCCAGCCAGTGAATCTGCTTGAGGATTTAACTTTCAGATTACTTTTATCATATTTTTAATGTCTAATTCTGAAAGACAAGGTTCTTCTTCAGTGGTAGTGGACCATGGATAAACTGAATGAGTTTCAGTTGCTGGGAGTTTTGTCCATTGATTTAATGCAGAATCAATTTAACAGAATTTTTTGTGAAGGGAATTCTTGTTAGAACCTACTAAACTTAGATGGGTCTTCCATAGTATGACCTACTCTTCTGATTCATTTACTACAAGTTTATCAATATTTGGGGTCCTTTTGAAAGTTCCACCTCCTGGAATTACATGATTTTATGAGAACTGCCACTTTTTTTAAAAAACAGTTTCTAATCCATGTGAGGAAAGCTTGAAAATATGGACCCTGCTAAAGAAAATAAAGAAATCACAAAATGTTTTTTTTAAATCTCAAGTCTTTTAAAGCAAGCTTATGTTTTCTACATCAATATAAGGATTTCTGAATTATTGTAACTGGTGATACTGTCTTCATCTAAAAATGTTCATCAAAACAGGCACAAAATATTGCTACCTAATTACCATCTTATTTCCCATGTGTTCTGTTTTTTTTATCTCTTATCCTAAAGATAATTAAATAAACAATATTTCATGCCTATGCCTCTGAAGTAGCAGTGGTTTCCAATGGAATTCAGGTTTTAAATGCATCCTAACTTATGCACTAGCTGAAAGAAATCATTTAATGTTTGTGAGAACTTGAAAAAAAGCCCCAGCCCTTTCTACTTCACTCTTTATCAGTATTCATCTAGGACTCACTCTATAATAAAGTATCTGCATACCTTAAGCAAAGTTTTGTATCCAAATAAAAGATTGAGGGCCATTTTTAAAAGCAGTGTGCTCAATATGCTATCAACAGCATCTTTATGTAGTCAGTAGTTTTTATCATGCTTCATCTATCATTTGCCTTTTTGAGTGTTTCACTTTGGACCAATTCACACTTCAGGGGCTTGCCTTAACTGAAGTGTTAACTTGTGATATAGTTCGAGCATTACGCCTATCTTGATCCACATATGTACAAAAAACCCCAAAACCCCACTATCCCAAGCTAATTGGCACTTTAAACTCAGCTAGTTGCCCAGCCAGGATGTTGGATGCTGGCTTTTAAGTTAGCATTGCAATGAAGCTGGAGATGATGGTTAGAGCATGAGTTAACAGTTTTCATCAGCTGCTAACCCAATACCTCTACACTAACCATGACACCATTTGGTGAAACTAGGCTCGTATGAGTAGAGTAGCTTCAGCTACCTGTTGCAGTGAATACAAGAACTTACAAAAAAATATCCAAGTTACTTCCTTGCCTCTTAAAAGTAGGAATTTACTGCTAGTCAAAATTTGGCCAGTGTGTGCAGAAACAAGGCTATTAGCTCTTTCCCACACACCCACCTACCTCTGCACCAAAATTTGCAAAAGGTAAAGTGTAAGAAGTATTTTTTTTTTCCCTTTCCTACCTCGAGTCACAACCTACCCAACTGTGTCTCACTGCCTCATGTGTAGAATGTGCTAATATTATTTTCACAAAGCTACTATGGAGGTATGGCCAATTTCTTCATTGCCTCCTGACAGAGGCTGGGTGATGTTAAGAAGTTCATGAGACAAAACAATGGCAAGACAATCACAGTTCCCTAAAAAGCTCTTTCATTCTGTTCCAGCTGGCTTTGGCATAAATTAAAGTTATGAGGGAGTTTTAATGCATAACAGTTGCAAACACAGAACAAAGTGAAGTAATTAGCAGACAGGCCACCCTGCTAATATCTGTGAGATACTGAGATACTACTGGTTATTGGAGTCACAGAAATAACCAACTGGATTTATCAAAAAAGTATTTACCACTGGTCAAGTAGATACATTGTAATTCTCACTTGCTAATCCTTAAGCACTCAGTCGGTTCACCTCGTGTTAATAAACAACAAAGAGCCTAAGATGGCTGGTAGAAGGATATTTGCTTATATAGTAGGACATAATATAGCATAAAGAATGAAAACAGAGCTGTATCAGACCCTTTTCAATTAAAGAAGCAGGGTCTGTGATCCATTACCCTTCCTTTTTTAAAAATGTATATGTGTTCAAATATGTTGCTTGTTCAAGAGCATTGTTATCCTTTGAGTCTCCCCGCCACTTGTGGCACATAGTAAGGTCTCAGTTATTAGAGGGAATGAAAAATTGCTAAATTAGGAAAGAAGACAATATTGATATTTTGTATGCTGCTGTATGTGCCTACAGTTTGTAAACTGTAAATGTTTACAGTTTGTAAAGAGTTTGTAAATGCCAGGGAAATGAGCACATCAAATTAACGCTCACAGCAGCCAGCAAAATTTCTAGCAGGAAATCAAAAGTGCAGGGCTCCTGCAGGTAAAACCATTATTAGTTGTTGTTATTATGATTTGGCTGCCAGGTTTACATTATCATTTAATTTTCATTCAAGATTTTATTAGTTATATTAAGTGAAAATGAACACTTGCATCATGTGTATTGCATATAATATGGGTGGTGTTCATTGGTGAATACTGGTGTTGAGCCATGCTGTTACTAGACTACTGTGCTCCGTCCTATTCTAGTACAGGCTAAGTCAGCAAGAAGAAGAACTGAGCTCAAACAGTACCAACAGGCAGATCTTCAGCTGCTATAAATGGTCACTCCTTCATGAACTTCACAGGAGCTATGATAACATGCATCAGATGGGGGTCTACTCCCCCAAAATTTTGATATTCATTTGCCCACTCATGGGTGCTTTTGATGGAAACTATATTAAACCCGTTCAGTATTAGGCACTGTTCCCAGATTTCAAATTACCCAGAGTCCTAGATACAGGGAACTGCTTCCAATGACTTCATTAGGGGCAGAATTAGGCTTGTACTGTCTCTTTAATTTTGTATTTAAAAATAACCACATATGACTTCTGTGACAATTCCATCAGCCTTTCCATCAGTAGTTGTGAATATTTCAAAACACTATTGTTCATAAAAAGACTTCTTTGAGGAACAATTGAATATTGTTTCAGAAGTCACCAGATGGCACTGTTACTCATGGTCTCATATTCTTTTACCTGCCTTGGGGCACTGTTCAGACTATCAAGAAGACTTTGTGGGTATTAGTTTGTTGCACAGTTTTCTTCTAGGGTAAATGGAGGGAATGATAGTGAGCAGCAAGGGAGTTTGCACACTGCCTTTATCTATTTAATCAGCGCCAGTGAGGCAGAGACAGCATTATTTCCTGAAAGCAATGAATGGATGCAACTCTTAGACCCCTGAATGAAGAGATTGCATGAATGAGAATTTTCTATCTCTTCTCCAGAGCTGATGTGTATGGTATAAAATAGACTAATAAAATATCCAGGCTCTGTATCTATATGTCCTTCTCAAATAGGAAGTTGACTAATAAAGTCCTAAAACCTGTAAAGGGGGCAAGAAAAAGGGCTACATTATTTTTGCCCCTGTGGCATAGTATCATAGTATCATAGTGTCTAGAGTCGGAAGGGACCTGGGCAGATCATCTAGTCCGACCCCCTTGTACAAGCATATGCTTGTACTTTCTCTGACCCCAAGGCCTAGCTTCACAAGATGCTAAGTACGTTCAGATACAATAGACTTAAAGGAATGCTCAGAATTTTTTAAGATTCTGTCCTCGGCCTTGTGTCTTCATTGTATAATGTTGATAGCAGAGATGGTGAAATGTGAGTTACAAGTGCTCAGCACTCCTCATGATTCGGCCTCTTGGGTTTAAAGTGCCATAGTTCTATTACAAGTTTAGACCCCATACTCAAAAAGGTAGTTCAAAATGGCTGCCTATACATGTGCTTGGGGGTAGGGGAGTACATTTTAGTTAAAACAGTTCCCAGAGAGCCACCTTAATTAATATGCCACAAAGTCACATGAATTAAACTTCCACACATTTAAAAATGGCCATTAAATGCTTTAAGTAAAGCTCATTCAATGAACTTTACTTAAAGTACCCCCAAAGCCATTTTTGAACCTGTGGGGGCTTATACATGTGATGCTGCAGTGAGCTAGAGGGTTCCAATTAGAATGCAGAGTAGACTCGATTAATCAAACCTACTCCACTCCGATGCATTCTAATTAAATCCCGTTGAAGGTAAGCATCCAACATTTATAAAGTACCCCTTAAGTAAGGACCCCATTATCCTAAAGCAATGCAAAATGCATATGGATACAGTAAAGTAAGTTTGACACATACTAACTCAGTGGTGGCCAAACCTTTGACAGGCATGGCACAAATTAACCCCACACTCTCCCCAAGTGCCACTTCAATCATATATGAATTAATGAACTGGGGAAAGAAAAATATCAAGACTTTTCTCATGTGTACATTTACTTGCTTTTAAAATAAAAAGGAAGGTCATGTGCTATTTTTGTAAGGAAAGACACCCAGGTCTAATCTCAGTTCCATTTTCTTCTTATGAGGGAGAAGACATCTGAAGCTTTCCCAGTTGCTCCAGTCAAGAGGAGATCACTGAATTGATCCTGTAAACATGTTGTCAAACTCCACAATAGAGATGCTGAACAACCAGATGCTCCAGACCACCTTGCCTGTCCTCTATCTTTTCATTTTTTCCATCAGCATCCCTCTCAACTCAATATCCTTGTGGTTCCTCTGTCATTACTCAAGACCTTGGTCTTCTGCCATTGTGTTTGCCATTAACTTAACAATTGCAGACTTGTTGTACAGTATCCTCCTACCTTTTCAAGCTATCTACCATTTACAGGGAAATAACTGGCACTTTGGGCCGGTTTTATGTCGAGTTGTGACTGTGCTATTCTATGGGAACATGTATTGTTCCCTTTTAACCATGTCAAGTATCAGCTTTGAGCGTTACCTAGGAATTGTATGTCCATTGAGATACAAGAGAATGAGACCCATTAGAACAGCTCTCCTGACATGCATCATTATGTGGGCATTTGTTTTGCTACTGCAGATTCCACTCATGAAGACAGACCTAACCCTCAATGTAGATGAGATGAAGATAGTCACTTGCTTTGATGTGCTGCCCAGAAAGATGTTGCCTTCCAAGAGTTATTTCATTGCTTATTTTGGGTCCCAAGTCCTTCTGTTCTATCTTGTGCCTTCACTGATTATGGGCTTCTGCTACACTGCAATCATCAGAACGCTTCTTACTTCCTCTTCCTCACAACTCACTGATACTAAGAGGCATACAGTGTATTTGATAGTAGTATTGCTTACAATATTTGTGGTGTGTTATGTGCCTAATATTGTTATAACAATCATGCATTTAGTCTATGCTGCCCAAGACAAGACTGTTTATGTGGAATATAAGCTTTCCCTGGCATTGAACAGCCTGAATTGCTGCTTTGACCCACTGGTTTACTATTTCTGTTCCAAAGAATTTCGACGGAAGATACGAAGGAAGATCTGCAGATGCTTGCCCGAGACGTCCAGTGAAAAACAAAGTATAGCAATAACATTAAGAGAAATACAGTGAAGAGTTAAAAATGCCCTGGATCTGAAACAGAATGTTTTATTCATTAGATAATGTTGTTGTCCAGACAGCGAAGCAGCTGTTCCACTTTGGAACTTCAGAGTACGTGAAATAGAGAAAAAATACCCCAGGGAGCTTCTTTGTCATAGCTAGCTTTATATTATTCTGAAAACAAATGGGGCATATACTATGTCTCAAGGTGCTCGGTGGGGAAAAAAACCCCATATATCCTTTAGCTTAACAACAATGTATGATGGGACATAAATGATTTAATTAGTGATGCAAGAAAAAATGAGTGTAGGGGGCTTGCCCTCCCTTGGAACACATTTTTTGAAATACAGGAATATTTTTATATCCCATGCATTTAATTCTGCTTTTCTGACTGAAAACAATAAAATAAATATCAAGTTGGGGTGGGGTGAAAGGGAGAGAAATACATTGAGCCTGAAAAGATGCATATTGTTGTCAAAGGTGGGAGTGAAGAGGAATATGGTTTTGTAATAAAGAAAAGTAAAAAGACCTACAGCCAAAGCTTAATTTGTCCATGCAAATATTATTTCCTTTCTGCAATTGGTACTTACTCTGTTGGTATATTCAGCCTTGAAACATAATGCTCATGCTTTTTCAACAGTAGCACAGTATGTGCAATAAGGTGTGGTACCATAGGGCATTTATACTTATACATTTGTCTGCTCCAATGCACCAGAGATACAGCACATCAGAGCAGACTCAATTCATTGATTCTGATCTGCACGTGAGCTAATGCGCTGTGCTGCATAGATTTGTATAAATGGTGAAATACACATCAGCACAGAGAAAGTGGTGGCAGTGCACTTTTGCACTAAGACACTTTTGATGCGTTTTAGTTCAAAAGTGCGCTGCTGCCATTTTCTCAGCACTGACACGTGTTTCACCATTTATACCAATGCACAAGTCACAGTGCCAGGCACTTTTAAAAGTCCTGGTGCTGTGGCACAAGCATGTGTACAAATGCCCATAGTGGTTAAAGTATCTTGCTACACCTCCAGAGGTGTGAGACCACTCTTGTGTCTGTATCTGTACTGAATGCTGCTCCCACAATCAATCCAGCTGTAAACCACTGCTGGGTTGTTCAAGCTGGGGAGTCATAGGTGGCTAGATACAATGTTAGCTACATCATTCCCTGAGGGGCCACTGGTTTAAAAAACTCATGTATCTTAATCATATACCTTAAGCACTTCTGTTAACCTAGGCTGCTGAGCCACTTACCCTCAGGCAAACCTACCAGAGTCAGGTTCAGGCCTTTCAGCCTGCTGATACACACCAAAATTGGCTAACATGCCCATTTGCCATCACAACTCAGAGGTTGGCTCTAAGCTCCCCTCCATCTGTAGGGGTTACTGCAGCAGCAGCTGGTAGGCACTCATAGTTTGGCCTCAGGGGACTTCTGTGGAGGCCCACAGCTAGTGAGTTGTTTTTTTTTTTTAAGTTCAAACTAGGCACATTTGCACTTGGAGCTTCTCTCCTCAGTTCTGCAGCTGAAGTGGGCACAGGTCATGCAGCATCCCTGACCTATTTTAGTGCAACAGCTCTGCTCGGACTGAGTGCTCTAAAAAAAGGGTCCCATTATATTCTGTTAGCTGTTTTTCTAGCCCACTCTCCACTGCTCCATTCATGTCCATGGCTGTCCAGATATGTTGTACCAAAGAAGAACTAAGCAGCAGTGCAAGTTAGCAGGCAATCTTACTCACCAAACCCTGCAATTTCAACCCCTTTCCTTCAGACCTTTGATTTTCTCTTTTCACAAGCACAGGTAGGGGCTGGGGTGGCATGGACACTAAGGCACATGGCTGCAAGTTCAAGGCCATAGAAGAAGCACTCACGGTGCAGCCATGTCAAATCTGCCAATTCTGCTAAATAACTTGTCACAGGGACAAAAAAAGGAAGGAAGTACTAACACAAATTATGTATGATACAAGTTGAGTTATCTCAGCTACATCCTTTACCCTGCCCTAGCAACTACCTCAGAGTCTCCTCCCCCTATATCTAGCAACTGTCATGCTACTTCAGAGCCTGCTCGCTGAGGGAAACGCTGGTTAATTAAGCAGACATCAGGCGGGCTGGTGGATGGAGAGGCGGGACACAGCGTATTGGTTGCAAAAATAACTTTTACTTTAGTTTTTCTTATGCCACTGGTGGCCGCAACACAGGCGGTAAGGTCGCTTATGCAGTTACAAAACGAAGATAACACAAAGAGCTAGCAAGATGAACCTGTAGACGCAATGAGCACGCAGGACAAGGGATACATCGGGAACAGACGGGGAGAGGTTGGTGGGTGATCAGTCCTCCAGCTTTTCTCTGCCATGTGGCGAGATCCTCTGTACCTTACCACGTGTTCAGAGCTCTCTGACTTGGGCGGAAGTTGCATGAACTTTTATACGGTTAGAGTAACCAATGAAAATTTGCCAAGTAGGAATACTTAATGAGATGGAACATACCAAATTTAGAACAGTGCCAATTATACAGAGGGGTGGTCAATTGTGTCAGGGACACTCACTTGATCTGGGTTGTGACATGCCTCCTTGGCCATGACACAATAGATTAAGCACCTAAATTAGATGTAATTTTCATACATGAGCTCGTTGTCTTCAAAAGGTTTAGGTGGCAAACGAGTATATACATAAATAGATAACTGTACCGAATGGTTTTGGATTAACTGTAGAACACAACATCCTATATAAATAACAAATGCAATTATTACAAGGTTCACTAATGAAATTAGGTTGGTCACGAAAAATCCGACTTTAAGGGCTTTGGTGGGTGTCATGATGACATCACGCGTCAGATTTCTGTGTCCATGGTGATGGTTTTCCTTCTGCGTGGGTCTGTCGCTGTCGCGTGTGCCTCAGGTGTTCTAACACCTACTTGGTTGTCTCTGAAAAACAAAACTTATAACAATACTTAATTATCTTTAACATTTACTAGTGGTATATGCTGAGTCAACCAATTATGATGGACTATAATGAGGGGATGGTCAGGCTTATTTTCTAACAGGACAGAATAGGTATTGAGATACTGTTCCGACCGATGAATTATTCCCTTGTAGACTTGTGGATGATATTGACGAGGGTAAGGTACCGAAACCCACACTAACCCATTGGAATGGAATTTAGGTTCCCAGGTTGGAGGTTTCTTAGCATTAGTTTCGTCCCAGAGGAGTTTTGCGGTGTTTAATGAAATGAGGATGTCATGATTGTGCTTATTCCAGTTCTTGTACGTCCCTCCTCCTCTGAGATGAAGTTGTTCTTTGTACAAGCTGACGTGTCTCTCCACGATGCCGTTGGATTGCGGATGGTATGGCAGATGGAGATGCCATGCGATGTTGTGAAGACGGGCAAACTTTTCCAGGGCGTTAGAATTAAATGGGGGTCCTCTGTCAGATTGAATTTCATGGGGAGTTTGCCAGGCAGCAAATACAGCAGTTAAGGTGGAAATAACAGCAGTGGCGTTGCTTTTCCGCAGAGGGATGACTTGCAGCTGGCGCGTTCCCAAATCAACGATGACTAATCCCTTATTCAGCAGCCTGGATTCCGGAAAGGGTCCACCTGCCAAACTCTTCCTGCCTGGAATTACAAGGGGTTAAAAGCTCCGACCTAATGCTTAGTTTGATGGCACTTTTCTTTGGCACATATTTCATAGATTTGTGATACCCTTTCCCAATCATGTCGAACTCCATATGAAGTAAGCTCTATAGCAGTTTGGTGCCAGCGTCAATGGCTGGCCCTTGGTCCCGGGTGACCCCAATTTTCATGAAGCCACACGAGGAATGGGCTTACTTCAGGACTGGGAGTAGTGGTGATGGGTACAACTACGTCAGTCCAGAATGGATCTTCCAAGAGTTTATGAATGATCTCGTGTACTGGATTGGTGTCGGGGTGGTGTGACTTGGTATGCTTAACTAATGGAAGCCGTGTAAATTTAGTCAAGGTTTCCCAGATGTCTTCCCAATTATTCAAATTTTCAGTGAGCAAAGCAGTACCGGTAAGGATTTTATAGATGTATTGCGAGTCGATTGCAATGACTGGAACTGGAAGTGTATCATTGTGATGCGTTAGACAGTGTTGCAGCACCTTACAAAATCCTAGCAGTTCACATTTCTGAGCAGAGGTGTTATCTGGGTGAGCTCGAAATATTTCCGTGTCATGACAGGCTTTACAATAATACCCATAGCCTCCACCGTGTCGGGAGTTCCCGTCTGAGGCCAGCCAGGCTGGGGCAGAAGTTTCATACAGCACCGGGGGGGGTTTCTCATCCTCTGGGCTGGGGTCAGGTGTTATGTCTTCAAATTTCCAGCAACACCAATTATAATGATGGGTGAACACCAACGTGTTCCACGTCTTAGGATCTCCTTGAAAATGTGGATCGACTTTTTCTGCATCCAGTAAAGGCAACGAAGTAGCTGCAGGAGCACGGAGCATTCTGTGCCCCCTTGCTAATGGCTCCACTAGCTGTCCAGCTAGGTGGATTTTCCCTACGGCTTCATACCGGTGTTGTGCTGCTTGAAGAGTCTTATAAGCTGTCTATGCCAGATCATTGCGAGGATTCTGTGTGACAGCCCACACATGGTTGGTGAATCCAAGGGTTACATTTAACAGTTCATTAAGGTTGATTGCATGGAGCTGCGTACCCTTGACAATGGTCAACAGACGATGCAAGTTCCATTGATCCCCTTCCGTCCAAGGCGTGGATTTTCGGGACTTGTCATGGATCTGTCGCTGCAATTTGACGAGGAGCGGTAGATGACTGGGATTGACATAATACCAGTACCAATTTAAGTGACCTAAAAGCTGCTAAAATGTATTTTAGTTACAGGTGAAGATTTCTTTAATGAGTCAATGTCGGGACAATCATGCGAGATACCATGACGGATGGGGCCAACAAATCGGGTACCGAGGAATGTGATGTAGGCTACAGGATGTAGGCACGACTTTTCCTCGTTAATCATCCATCCTTCACTTTGAAGATGGGCCACTAATTGATTGGCTATGCTGGTAACGATGAAGCTGTCATGGTCCATAATAACGATGTCATCAACATACCTCCAGATCTTTAATTCCTCTTCTGATGGAAGGGTGTGTGAGGCATGAAAGTTCTTCAGGGTATTGTTCATGGCACCAGTAGCCAATGATGGGGCATTGCAGTACCCCTGCAGGCAAACTGTCCATTTATACATCATGCCCTTAACACACATATTCAACACTCCCTCAGGGTCAGTAATCGGAATTGAGAAAAACATGTTCTTTAAGTCCAGTGTGACCCCAAACCATTCGCCTTGCTGCAATTGTGCCATTTTGGACATGCATTATGGTAGGGTGGACGGGTTAGGTTGCTGAAGCACTTGACACCTCTTGTTGGCTTCCCTATAATCAACGACTAGCCAGGCTTCATCAGGTTTTCTAAGTTTTGAGGCTCTCAATCCCGGTGATAAGTAGGTGTTAGCTGTTACTGGTTTATTGCAACCCTGTTGCTCAAGTCGCCACAGGAGGTCAGTAAGGGACCCTTTAAGGGAGTCTTTGGTTGGGATTGGCTGGTATCACCAAGTGGACATGTTGCACAGTGTTGGCCGATGCTGATCCGGCTCTGGGATAGCAATGGGAAGCGCTTATAGCACCTGTTCTTTGAGGTTAAGTGCCTTGATTCCTGGAATTCCCAAGATATTGATGCCCCCTAGCACTGCCCTTAGGGTGCGTCGGTGGCCTTGGATTACAAATTTAACTTTTGTTGTGACTGCAACAGCATTAATTCCTTGTACCCTAATTGCTTTTGAGGTTTTCTGGTGGGGCATCATTGGAGTGATCATGTTGACTTGGGTTCTGATGTCAAGAAGGAAGAACACCCATCGTTGATCACTTGGCTTGACTGGGGCATAAACAGTAAGTTCAGTATAGGGATGGAGGTCGGTAGAGTCGGGTTTAAATAGGCCGCCAGCGTGTCCGGTGGCCACTACCCATTTTTTTGCTTGTCACCGAATGTGAAACTCAACGCGACCTCTAGGTTTCATTGACCCTCATCTCCCAGGACACGCAATTGGTGCTTCGTGAGCCCGAAGCGGTTCAGGAGGAACCCAAACATGTCTTTTTCCTCAGATAATCTTTGGGGTAGTGACCCTGATTCCTGCTGAGGGCCAAATTCCTGATGCCTCAGTCTCAAGGCCTCAACCGGGTATGCTGAGAATTGATGCCCTGCATTGCTGGAGACTTTTTCAGCCAGCTTTATGAAGGTCTGCAGCCACAGGAGTTAACTTAAAAGGTTTCCTGCTGGCTGGCTAACCACTGGATTAAGGAGGAGTCAGAGTGTAATGGCATCTGTTCCTCCATACAGCTCCACACAGGCTTCTATGCCATTGAGAGTCGCTGGAATGGCTCCAGGGTTTCACAGGTGGCGGTGAACCCATCCTCCACGTTGTTGCACCTGCGTTAGCTCCAGGGGGTGGGCTCTGGGTTTTCATGAGAGGTATGACACCCTGATTATGGCCAGTAGAAGCTGTTCTGTGTTGGTCTTCTTTGGGCAACCCTCATGCCAGGGATGGGATTTGTGGGCCACTTGACCTGCAATGAGAGCTGGAAGTGGGATGGGCTAGTGGATGTTACCTGTTACCACATCTAAGTCAGTGGCATGCCCCACACTCCATGAAGCTTGGCGTGTTAGGAAACCAGCCTTCTCCAGGTCTAGTAAGTCTGACCTAAATTCCACTACCATATGGCTAGTGACTCTTCAGATTTCATTTTTGATACTCTGCACAACTCTTGCAATTCGCCCCTTGTGCAGGTGCGGTATGTAGTGGTGGTATGAGTTGCGCCCTGTGCATCAGTAACTTGCTTTATCAATGCTATCAGGTGGGCTACAGCGGAGAGAGGATTAAATCTGTCGGGTGGGAGTGCTGGATACAGCTTTTCTCCCTCATACGGGGGTGGTTCCGCTGTTGGCTCCATGTCAGGGGACGGGTTCTCTTTTGGCACCAATTCAGGGGGCAGGGCCAAGGGCAGTGACATAGCTGGCCCACCTCTCAGGAAGATTTTCGCGCCCTTTTCACTTTTCTCGGTGCCCTTTTCTTGCCGTGACTCGGAGCCCCCTGCCGCTTGCTACAGTAACTTCTTGCCCGCTGTGTGCAACTGAGCCTCTAGATTTGCATTTTCCCTCAGTAGACCCACCACCAAACGGAATAACACATTTATTATCTTTCCTTTATTCCACTTCGAGCCTCCCCATTTTGCTGTGTGGTGGCCCTCGGTCTCTAGGCTTCCCTGGAGTTGGCCAAGGAGTTCATGACCGTGTGACCCAGACGCTAAAGCCGGACAATTAAACCAATCCAGCGGGGTGGGTTCCCCTCCTTCCCTCAGGTACCGGGTGCATTGGGCAAACTCCTGAGTGGGGGTTGGATTTTCCACCTTCTTCGCCTTCACCCCCGCTAGGGATAGGGTCGATATTTCATCTGGGGGCCGATAGTGAACCTGGTCTCTGGCTATTATGCAGCCGAATGCCTCAGGGGAGAGGCTTGATTTCCACTCCTTAATGGCTGCCTCTTTCCCCTTTACTCAGAAGTAACCTCCGAGGAGGTTCTCTTCTCCCCCTTTAGCTGCTTGGTGATAGGAGATATGTGCCCAGAGTTCATTTGCATTATCCACACGACAGACCCCAGTGCACCAGGGCAGCTCTTAATCAAATTCTTCTCCACCACTGTGCCCTTAGATTCTGTTCATGATGCCATGTCTCGGCCGAGCAGAGCCGACAGAGGGAAGCAGTAGTTAATTAAGCAGATGTCAGGTGGGCTGGTGGATGGAGAGGCAGGACACAGCATATGGTTGCAAAAATAACTTTTACTTTAGTTTTACTTACGCCGCTGGTGGCAGCATCGCAAGCGGTAAAGTTGCTTATGCAGTTATAGAACGAAGATAACTCAACAAGCTAGCAAGATGAACCTGTAGATGCAACGAGCATGCAGGACAAGGGATATGTCGGGAACAGACGGGGAGACGTTGGTGGGTGATCAGTCCGCCAGCTTTTCTCTGCTGTGTGGCGGGGTCCTCTGTATCTTACCACGTGTTCAGAGCTCTCCAACTTGGGTGGAAGCTGCGTATGGTTAGAGTAACCAATGAAAATTTGCCAAGTACGAATACTTAATGAGGTGGAACATATCAAATTTAGAACAATGCCAATTATACAGAGGGGTGGTCTATTGTGTCAGGGACACTCACTTGATTTGAGTAGTGACACCTGCCTTAGGATTACACCCCAGAGCCCATCCACCTAGGAACTGGGATATGCCCTTCCCCTGCTTACACATCTGAGTGCCTGTATGAATGTATATGTTTAAAATTTTGCATGTACAGCTGGGCATGCACAAGTGAAAGCCCAGACATGGAGCTTGGAGCAGGTTCTGTTCTCATTTGCATTGCTGTAAATACAGAATAACGCCACACAATTCAGTGCCATTACTTTAAATGTGAGCAGGAGTTCACCACAGGTGGAGGGACCTTGAAAATATGGCCCTCATATATAAGTATTGCTTTATGATGTCAAGCAATAAGATAAGCTACTTGAAAGAAACAAATTGTTTGGACTATAGAACTAGAAGCTAGAGATCTAATCCAAACTCCAGTAGGGAGTCCCTCAAACTGCATTAAGAACTTAACCTCTGAATCTCACTTTCCCTGTTTTTAAAATAGGTGATAAACTCTTCTACCTGGGAAAGGTGTCAAGGCAATGACTTTATTTATTCACATGTCACATTCCACATTCACCATTAAAACACTCACATCTAAGACATGTACTTAAATTTTTTATCAATAATTTTGAGGGAAATAATGGGGAAAGTGAGTTCTGGCAGTTTGGTTAAAAGAAAAAAAAAAATAGTTCACCCTTTATCCTGAGCAAAACAAAGTGTGCTTCTTTGGTGCCGGGGGGAGGGGGGGAGGGGACAGAGGGGGTTGTGAATACACATGGCAATCAGTATACATGTCTGGGCATGTGGTTTGCAAAAAAATAAGTGTTTAATGTACATGAGGTTTGTTTAATATTTGATAACCTTTAAGACATCTGCAGCACTTTTTCTTTTTATTGCATTAAAATGGCTTGCTGAGGAGTTTAGGATGACACCTTTTAGAGACGGTGACTGATAGACTAAAGATGGGTGGGATGCTTCCTTCCTGCTGTGCTTTTACAGTTACTGAGTAAGAAACAAGTCAGTAATTTATTGCAAAATAAATTAAAACTCTGTACAAGAAACTTTAAATATTTGCCACAAAGACAATAAGCCCAATTGGTTCAGCTGCATATCACCTTGAGTGCTTGAACACCACAGAAAAGAGCACCCAAAACATGAAAAAAAGCAATGCTGCATCTGGCAGAATGGTGTTGTGAGAGGCCTCAAGAATGAGTGTAATACCCAGACCCTAGTGCATAGCCCTATAGCCCTAGAGTAGTTCATATGCACTCTAGAGGCCAAGCTTGGGTCAAAAGTGTACATCACTTTGCAATTGTCTTTTTTGCTTATTCAGCCTTGGCAAGAGGAGGCTGAGGGGGGACCTGGTGGCTGCCTACAAACTCATCAGGGGGGATCATTAGCAAATGGGAAGAGCCTTCTTCTCCCCAGCACCACCTGGCTGACAAGGAACAATAGTAATAAGCTGATGGAGAATAGGTTTAGGTTAGAGATCAAAAGGCAATATTTTACAGTTAGGGTGGCCAGAATCTGGAACCAGCTTCCCAGGGAAGTGGTCCTTGCCCCTACCTTGGGCAAATTCAAGAGGAGGTAGGATGATCACCTGTCTGGGGTCTTGTGAACCCAACATTCATTCCTGCCTGTGGCAGGGGATCAGGCTAGACAATCTGATCAGGTCCCTCCTGACCCTAGCTACTATGAAACTATCACAGCTCCAAGTCACCAGGTAGATTTGGACTCCAATAGATGTCCTTTTCATTGCAGACAAGTAGGTGAACAAATGTATACCATCCAGCATCACAGCCCATGGGTATTCATGTCTGACAGTGATGTGAAACTCAGTTTTCTACTACATCTCCACCAATGTTTCCATCATAATGCTGGAATATTTGCCTCATTAACAGTTAGTGCATGTGGAAGGACCTCCCTGGCTTACTGAAATATTTGAAAGGTGAAGCAGTGCTCTACCATCCTCCCCCACATCTCTTAGAAATTCTTCCAGGTCCTGACACATCCCTTATTGATGGGTGAGATGACACATGGCACAGTAAATATATGATTCAGGCCAGCAGAGATTCCCTCTGTAACTTAGTATCATCTGAGCAATGCAGCATGGCTAGAGAAGGTTGGAGAACCTATACTTTTCTACAGTTCACCGTCAGTAGCTGCAAATTAGCATGGTTAGCAGCAGAAGAACCCTGCCTGTTCAAATATGTGCCTATACAGTAATTGTTCACATGAGATCTATGTTGAAAACCTAGTATTAAGAGTGTAAAACCAAGCACTCAAAAGTTAAGGACTGTCATAATTAAGGTTATCTTTGGAACGCTGAAGCTGGTCTCAGGATGCTCAGGAGCTCTTTAAAGTTCCTGCCTGCCATCAATAATCTTTTAAGGGGAGGCAATCAGCCATAACCTGGAGCATATGTCCAGGCAGTAGGGAACCATAGCTTGGAGTAGGTCCCACACTATGCCTCCCTGCTAGGCTCTTAAACGTCTGAGAGATGCCCTTTAAAGTTCCTGGTGCCCAGCCACATGGCTGGGCATTTTCAGCTCTGCTTTATGATGCAGATACAGAAGTGCACTCAGCCAGGCATAGCCACAGCTATGTGCATGCCACCCTGAGAGTAATAGGAAACCATGGTAGATCATGGTGTACGCATCAGATGTCTAGGCAGGTGCCTGATGAATCCACTTGCAGCTGATAAGCCGAATTTGAGTACAAAAGCTTGTTACAGCTTTCACAGATCCACGTGTTGTCTGGGAGTTCAAGTTTACAGCATGCTGCTTTCTTCTTTCTTGCTTTTCTTTCATTCTCCAGATCAAAGCCTGCTGACTTGCACCTAGTGTCAGAGATGTTCCCCTCCAGTTGGATGGGATTCTACACATTCCTCCCAGCTTTCTATGTTGACGTTAAATTACTTCATATAATTTTTGCACGTGTTGTTGTCTGACCATGGAGGGTAACTGTGCTTTCTAGAGCCATCTCAAATCTTGTTGTAGAAAATATTCTTGGGGATACAGTCTCCTCCCAGTCTTCTGACATAGCCAACTCATCCTGGAGAGTAACTCTGTGAAAAAACACTCAGGCCAGAAGAACTGTCTTGGTTCAGCAAAATATGTGCTGTGAGTGAAAGGAAGTTACTTGGGAATCTAGCTTGAATCATTGTTTTTAATGAAGTAGAACATTCCCCCCATGGTGACTCATCTGCGAAAGGAGAAATGGAGGAATGTTTGACCTGTCATGTGGTGATTAGTATACTGTGATACAAAGAATAGAGATGCAAATTTAAACTACTTTTAAGCAAAGGGGTGATGCCAAGAAGACAGGTTTTCTGCTTCTTGGGTAAATGACTGCCATGCTTTAGCCCTCAAAACTGAGAGGCTAGGGTATCTACCCAGAAAGCATAAGCCATAGGCTTTTCAGAGCCAGGTCACTAGACATTCCAACTGAGGGACATTCTGCTTACCTGCCAGGTGGGTAGCCAGGGAACCAGCATGCTCAACAAGCATCCAGCCATCTGATTGACTGGGTGATAGGATGGAAGAAAACCAGGCAAGAAGATGGGTAAGCCAGCCAGCCAGATAGTCTTCTTGCTTGATCTCATCAAGCATTTCAGTGAGCTCCCCCTGTGCCCATGAAGCATTTTGATTTCTTTGAAAGAAAATGTTATTGATAGAAAACTGTTCTATTAAAAAGTTTCCAGCCAGCCTTACTGAACATGTTATAAGCACTCTACAGCTAAGTACAGGCAGGCTGAATCAATTCAATCTTTGCAGGATAGTCTAGCCATATAGATAGAACTGATAAGCAAGTGAACAGACATTCACTTTTGATTCTGGAAATGCAGCCATATGCCTGTAGTAGCCCAAGCCAGAAGCTGGGGGGTGCTGTAGCACACCTCCAAGCTTAGCTGGTACAGACAGCTTGGGCCAAGACTGCAAAGGGAAGTTTGTGTGGGAGATGCAAAGCATTCTGGGATGCTGGGAGACTGAGTTAAACTTGAATCTGGAAAGGATCTGGGACAGAAGTTTAATAAATCAATTTAAACTAAATCAGTTAAGCCTGATACTACATCCATCCAGGTTTATCTTAAAATGGCCAAAACCAGTTTGAAAACAATTTATATGCACTGAACTTCTGTTGTGTTACAGATTCGGACTTGTTTTCCATTACTTATACCAGTCCATGTGTAATATCTGTCCCTAGCTTATAGATTGGCACAGCTCCTATTGATTTCAGTTGCAGTTAAGAGTGCTTAGCATTCCATAAGGTAGTACAGGTCCTCAAACCTTCTGTCTATTTAGATCTTCCAGAGATTACGAGCCTTAAGTTCCACCTAGTTAACTAATAGTAATAGTCCCCACTGTGTGGGTCCAAAGATTGAAAGATGCAAATAAATAATATTTTTTTTTGGTGGGACAACTAGGAAGAAAAGGGTAGGAGTGATGTGGGGGGTCAAATGTTCAAAATGTGAAAAGAAGTTCTCCAGAGGGGGACACCGAGCAGTGCCCCCCAGGCCATACCCAGTCCTTAAAGGCATCCAAGGAGTCATTAGATGCCACCCACCGGTGTTCTGACCGGAAATGTGCATGGACAAGTGAAAAGAAAGTGGCCCTGCAGTCTCTGGGCACCTTCCCATCCAGAGTCTTCTTCCTGGTCAAGTACAAGGCCCACTTGGCCAGGGCCAAGAGGAGGCTGACCAGGAGGTTCTGGGACTTGGTGGGGCCATCGACGGGGTGACCAAAAACAAAAAGATGGGGGTTGAAATTCAACCAGATCCTCAGTAGAAGATTCTGAAGGGGAAGGTGGAGGTGGAGGGGCTGCAGCCTGGTGCACTCAAGAGTCATGTGTCTCCCCCTGCCCACAGAAGAGACAGGAGACAATGGTGTCTGTGAAGCTCACCACATACACACCCATATGGAGGAGCCACCAGCTAAGGTCCCCAGTGGCTCCTGGGATGAGGGTGGAGTACAGACTCAGCCACTGGGATGCCCCAGCTGTAGCCTTGCCAAGCAGGTCCCATCACTTGGTGTCTGGGTGGGACAAGAGAGCAGTATGACCTCAGACCATTTGTAAGTCAGCCTCCAGGTTTTAAGTCAATCACTCACAACACAAAGAAATACACAAAGGGGACCTACCTATGACAAGCTGGGTTTAAGACCTGAAACCTGTTGCAAAACCAGAGATTTCATCTAATTCTCCAGGACAATATTTAACTATCCTATTCATAAAACCCTCTCCCTGAAATCTTTTTTACACCCTCATTTTCTAGTTACAAATGAAGAGGGGTCTAGCAGACAGTCTCCTTCACTACACAATCCTGATTCATTTCTAGAGCAGAACCATTCATGGCAAAATAGTCTCTAATCATGTACTTATTGCAATGCATGTGCGGATGGGGCATGAATTTCTTGTGCTTATACAACTGTGAGTTCAGAATATTGTTCTGCTTGGACAGAACATACTGCCTTGGTACATGTCCACTGTAGTCACTTCCATTCCAGCTTCTGTCAATCCCTTGGCTGCCTCCTTAAGCACAAATAACCAGGAGATGTAGTGATGACAACACTGCCTGTCTTCCTGTAGGAGAAAATCTTCTTTAGAATGAGGCAACCCACACTCTGTGATTTACGTATCTCTGCAACTGATAGGCTGGTTGTATTTATCACCATGTGAGATGTATTGCTCTTTTTAGCTTGAGTCCTATGGCATTAGGTTTGTGCTTATGAACTACATATTGCTATAGGGAAAATCTCTGCAAATATTAAATATTATGAAATTGTGAGCACTGGTAAATTACTTTTATGTCTATTTCATCAGCCTCTTTACACTGCTAGAGGGGAGGAAAAGGGTGTGGCCCAAACAAGAATCAGAACAAAAATGTATCTTTCCAAATGGGGCCACAGGAACTAGCTGTTAAAACTTGCAATTAGGTGTCAGGATTATCAAACTGAAATCTGCTAAACAGTAGGCCAGGAATTAGTCAGCAAGTATGCTCCAGCTTTCAAATCAGCTCCTAAAGTAGTATGTAGTTTACTAATAGTGTTGAGATGAAGCAAGTGTAGCACTGAATGAATCAGTATGTACTGTAAGCATAAAAGCTGCAGCATCATTTCTAATTCTTCACCATAAATTACAATTTAGAGGATTTAGGGCTAGATCATATTTTCCCTTCACCCACCCAACTGGCACTTAAAATAGTCAGGTAACTGCTGTTTTTGGCATTTACTTACAGTTTGGGATTTAACATAGCTTCCCTCTTCCCATACTGCTCTACTAAGTATGAACAATAAACTGGACCACTAAGTAAGCTCAATATCTGCCCAGAATAGAAATTCCCTAGGCATGTGTATAATGCCACGGGCACACCACCAAGAATTGGTTTAAACCTGGGTCCCGCTTCTCAGGAAAAGTACTCCAACTGCTAGGTCATTACCCTGGACACTTTCCAGCCCATGACTTGAAGCTGGTCCACTGTGCAGTCAAGAGAGGGTGATGTATGGCCTCAGGAAGAAAGCAAGCTACAGAGAGAATGACTTAGTAAAATGGATGTTACTCTGGAAGAGAAGGAGACCCAAATTCCACAGGAGCTGAAACTAGCCAATCCCATTTATTCAATAAAAAATGATTAAATGCAAGATGCAGTGGGCCAATCTGATGATTATGGCTGATTAGGGCATTTTGCTGGGGAGAAGCTCACAGGTTCAAAACTCCCTTGGGTGCAAAGGGTCTAAAACACAGGACTTCTGAGTAAATGCTCTAACATTGCAGCTAAAAGATGGAAGGACCCTCCTTCTCAGTACAAGTGGAAACAGAATCCCTAGCTGTGCATAAATGCCACTCAGGAACATGACAAGTAAATAGTATTGTGCTTTTAGTCTTTTCCAAAGACCATAGAAGTCTATGCAAATATAGTTAGTTACTTCTGTGGGCTTTTTATAGCAAATTTCAGTTCTATACCAATGCAGGCCTTTCTACAGCCAATTTAAGCAGTTTAGATAAGTAGTAACAGGGAGAAGATCAGTTAGATAAAACCAAAATCCCTCCAAGCCAAAAGTTTCAACCAAAACCCAGATCTGCATGAAAACTAATATTTTTTGAAGCATTAAAATGTATGGATATGAGGTCTGCATTTTTGGATGACAGAAAACTAAATGAACTAAATACATTAGTATTTCAAGGCTCATATCTGTGAGGGACCGGCAGGAGACTTTATGCTGAAGGGAAATCAGCACGGGTTTGTTAAGGGCAGGTCCTGTCAGACCAACCTGGT
>JAGPOW010003316.1:77661892-77676928 GCA_030014935.1 Caiman crocodilus
AACACTACTTCACAGTTAGGGTGGCTAGGATGTGGAACCAGCTTCCTAGGGAAGTTGTTCTTGCTCCTACCTTGGGCATTTTTAAGAGTAGATTAGATAAGTACTTGGCTGGGGTCCTGTGACCCTGGCACTTGTTCCTGCCATTGGCAGGGGGATCAGACTAGATGGCCTGGTCTAGGCTCCTTCTGACCCTAGATACTATAATACTATGAATAGGTATGTGTAGATGCACCCAATGATTAGGGATAAAACAGCTTTTTTCCCTCATTTATTCTCAGGTACATGTGCACATAACTGCATACTAGCCCAGCTAGTACTAACCCTACTGAGCGTGCTCAGTAGCTGTGTGGACTTTAGATGTGTGATGAAATTGCAGATTATGCATAAATGCCAAAATACCAGATTCTTGCAGCTAGAAAACTTCTGTATGGACACTGTGACAGGACTCTTGGGACCAGTCTATCATTGGCCCGCCCACCTGTTTCTGGGCCAACCATCCACCTCCTTTCCTGCCACACCTTGATGATACATAATTATGGTGTTAATTAGTGCCCTCTGGCATTGGGGCAAGAATGGGAAACCTCCCACCTATCTGCAGCTCCATTCCTCCCCTACACCACAGCCTAAGCCTTGTAGATGGCATCCAGGTTAATATTACTCCTCGCCTGAGACCAGAGCAAACTGAGTCTAAAGTTGGGCTCCACGCATACACACATTCATAACACCTCCCCTTTCACTGGAGGCATCTTCCATTCTGCCCCTCTCTCAACAGGGCCTCTGGCATACTGCCCATTACTGGGCCACACTCCACTGCTCTGCTCCTCCTTGAGTGACCCCTATGGGACACATCAGGCTTCATTACCCACATACTGGCCTTGCTCTGCAGTCCCTTTGGTTCCTGCGAGTTCCCCTACTGTGTATGGTGTGGCCTTGGGATGAACCCTGGGCTAATTCCTCCCCACACCCCTCACCAGGCAACTCCATATTCTCACATGCTTATACTGGGCTCCCTTCCCTCTAGTTTTTCCCCACACTGGGGCTCCACACCTGCCATACTGCGGTCACTGGGCTTCCTTCCCTGGCAGGGGCTCAGGTGGCCATGCCTGGCCCTATTTGCGTCTTACACGCTCCTTCAGCTCAGGTGGCCATAGCCATACCTGGCCCCCTGAACCCACAGTGTTGTGGGGGCTAGGCATTAAGGCACCCCAACCCACCTTTCACTGGGGTGGTAACTGGCCTGGCATTTCCTGGGGGCTCCTGGACCACTGGGAGCCCCACCAGGCCAACCACTCCCAGCAGGATGAAGTTTTAGGTCATGCCCAGGACCAGGAGCCTCCAAACCATCCCCTTAAGCACCTTTCCTTACTTCCAAGCTGTAGCATTCAGCTTGCAGCCAGGCAAATTTTTCTGCCTGGCCTGCCAGCAGCAAACTGCTCTGCTTATATAGGCTACTGGAGATCTAAAATGGCTGCTGCAATCAAGCACCTGCTGGCTGCTTGTCTCAGACCTTAAACTATCAGGCATAAACAATGCCCTGCTGCAGACACATAGGGTGCATCAAGACAAGCATGCACGTGCCTCTGCCCCATCTCAAACCCCTGGGGGGGAGCAAAAGGCACATGCAAGAATGAAAAGATGTTCCCCACACTGCACACTTGCAGCACAGGGAGAAAATTAAACCCCTGGGTCAAAAAAAACTGCTCCACAGAACAGTGGAGCAAGGCATAGTCCCAGACTGTGCCCAGAGCCAGCAAGGAGTCAGTCCTCCAAAAGAATTGCTCTGGTTTTGACCAGAGCATCTCTTTGGTGCTCTTGCTGCTCCCAGCCCTTGGCGCTGTCCCAGGTAAGTGGGAGAGGGTATTCATGGGCCACCAGGACCCAGCTGGTCCCAGTATTCAGTCCCCACATGCTGCACTGGGTCCTTCTGCCAAGGGACCCACCCGGCCTGGTAGCAAAGGGTCCCCAGGGCTGGCAGGGCCTGGCACATAGTCCCCACATGCTGTGCAAGGTCTTGCCACCAAGGGACCAGCCTGGCCAGGCAGCACAAGCAGCCCCAGGGCCCACAGGGCCCAGCACATGGTCCCCATGTCCCACGCTGGGTCCTGCTGCCAAAGAACTGGCCCGGCAGGGCAGCAGAGGCTCCCTGGGGCTGGCAGGACCCAGCTGAGCCCAGAACATGGTTCCTGCATGACATGCCGGGTCTTGCTGTCATGGGACCAACCCAGCCAGTCAGCAGAGAGTCCCCAGGGCCAGCAGGACCCAGCTGGGCTGAGCATGTGGTCCCCAGGACCTGGGAGCTGGCAGCAGCAGGCTCAGAGCACCCCACTCCCACTGCTACTGTGAAAAGTAAGTTATGGGCCCTGGGCAGGGAGGCTGTGGCCCTCCAGGGGGTGAGCTGGGGCCCTGTGGTGGGGGGTGTTCCATGTGCTATGTGCATGTCCAAGCACATCTGCTGAGGCAAAAAGCCTCAGCTCAAATTTGCACTGCTTCTATTTGAGCTGCTGCAAGTGCACATGCTTGCATGTGTGGATGCGCCCATAAAGTGAATTTGAAATCTACCTCTGGTGGCTAGTTTGAGTGTTAATAGCTTTTCTAGAAGCCACATTTGTTTTGCATATGTAAGAGCTTGTTTATAAAAACAAAGGGTCTGTTCCTGGGTGACAAGAGGCACCATGATGAGGCTACTAGATACTAGACACTTTTTAATTAATATTAGATTCTTAATGTATAGCTTAAACTATATACACCCATATGTGGCTACATGACTTCTTGGGCCAAATATGTTCCACTTCATTTCCTTCTCCTGTCCCCCATATAAAACACTCTGATAACTGTTTCCCCTGTCAAAATTCCTACCAGTCTGACCCCCTGCCTTGGGCAGGAATGAATACAGAGCTCTTATGACCCCTACTAGTGCTCAAGGGTTAAACAAGCATGGGTTGTCTATGGCAGATGCCTGAACTAGAAGTTGAACAATGCATTATTGGAAATGAAAGTGACAAGAGAACATAGGAGTTTCCCTACTAGAGAGTGCTTAAATAACTCTAGGAAGTCAGGCCCTTATCAGTAGCTTGCTTGTTAGAGCACCAAGCCAAGGTGTGGAAGGCTTGGCTTAATTTCTCTCCTGTAAGTGAAGTGAGCACATCAAGTCCACATCTTTCATCTTACAGGAGAACACCTAACCACAAGTTTACAGCTTTGGGTGAGTGGGCGGGGGGGAAACACTTTCACACCTACCTGTTGACATTGTTCCACACTACAGTACATGGAGTATTTAAATATGAATTGCACCAGAAAGAGGAAGACAGTATTAGCATGAAGGCAATCACCCAGCAGAGGGAGATTCCAGACCCAGCTCCACCGATTACTTATGGATTTTATCCAACGACAGTTTAATATAGAAACACATCAACAAGATTTCTGAAGCAGGACTAGGATACAGATTGTCCCTTTCCCTGATAAGCACCATACAATGAGGCCACACTCTCCCTTTCTTTTTCCAACCCAAGGAGTAATCAGATATTCCAGTCTATGCAGGCTGGAAGAGTTTTAGCAAAAGGGAGTTCAAGCCCCTGGTCCCTTGGTATACCAAATATCCTGACAGTGTGCTGAGAGGTAGGGGTTGTGCATTTGAATCTTCTAATCGTAAGACCATTGTTTAAAAGTGGGCACCTCCATTAAGTCTCCTTCCAGCCATATCCCAAAAGAGACATGCTAATTCATTTTGCACTTGTGTTTGAAATAAAGTGTAGATACCTACCTTAAAGAGACAGATCAGGCCTGGACATCCTGCATGGAGGGAAGGACCTTTTTGCAGCCACAAGTAAACTGTCAAACCTCCTTCATCTCCAGGACTTAGTCACAAACCTGTCCTCAGAGTTTCATTTGACTGGTTTAGGATGGCTCCCCACCCCTCACACTGGCTTTTGTGGAACTAACTATTTTGGGGCATGACGTGAAGAGCCCCAGTATCTGATTCAGGGGAATGGATCTGTGACCAGGCATCAAATCTTATGTGCTGCAACTCTCAGCATAGCCAAAGTCCTTGTATGGGGCCTAAGCCTGAATAGCTGTAATGCTATTGACTTTCTCTGAGATTAAGACTCCTGAATGTTGAAAGTCTTTTTGAAATCATCTAAGGCTTCTAACTGACTAATTTGTCACTTTTGAACACTTCATGGTTTTCACTTTGAAGTGTGTACACTTACTATACTTGTTTTTCCTTACCTACTTAGTAAGACTCATCTACTTTCTTGCAAGTTTCACATTTCATTGACACAGAAATCAGGTACAGAACATGTTGGGCACCACAACACTGTATACTTAAAAAAGAGGGACATATTACCAATATTTTTTTTAAAAATTGAAAGAGAGATGCTTAATTCCCCTGCTTGAGTGAGGAAACAGTTAACGGTTGCATAAATACATGGTCACTTCCTGAGAACACTGAGCGAGTGGAACCTCAAACCCTCTCTATTATTTAAAGGCATTTCATGCTCCACAGTTCAGCCTGGAACAGGTAAGAAAGACAACTTTTCCCTTATTTTTCTTGCTTATTTTTAAGGTAGTTTCTCAGTAGGCAGTGTAAAGATTGGTTCATTTTGCCATGTTTGTTATTCACAGAAAAAGGCCCAAAGTTCATTGCATATTGATGAGCTATGTACGCCTGATGACTACAGACTTTAGAAATAAAATAATTATTATAAGGCATAACTTTGCTATCACTCACAATTACTACAGGAGGTAGAGCAGCAGACAAGAGAACTCATTAGAGTTAAAGATGTGAATTTGGCATAAATCACTTCTCAGAATGAAGAGGTAAAGGGTGTGTATTTTTCTTTTGGTAAGAAGAACAGCAATTGTTTTAATGAACATCAACTAATATTTTAAAAATAGATGGAGAATCAATTTTTAGCTTTGGTAAGTAATAAATGAAGAATATTGTGCCGAGTTTTTTAACTGAACCAGACAGATGCCTTGAATAATTGCAGAGTCCTGATTTATACTCATCCTAAGACTGAGATGTGCAGTGAGGCTTACAGAAGACACAAATCTCCCCTCCCTGCCCCATAAAATCAGTACATATTATGCATATCATAAAAAGATAAGATTTTACTAAGAGCTTTACTGGCAGCTTTATGGTATAAACATGTAATCCAGATAACGTGACACCAGCACATGGCTTCTTAGGGTACAGTACTCACCTGCATGCTTCATTTGCTGTCCTTCAGAAGAGATGATAAGAGAAATTACTATTGTGAAAGAGTTTAAAATGTTGCTTGTAGGCCTAGCAGATCATCAAGAGAAATATAAGATTTAATTCTCTTTAATGACTCCTGAATATGTTCTAGTTACCACAGGCTAAATGTTCAAAGTGAACTTTGCTCATAATATTTTAATATTTAGACATCAGCTATCTGTCTGTAACTGCTGTTTTGGAAAAACTGCCTTTTGGGTGTTAAATACTAAACAATATACAAAAAATAGGGGGCAAATAAAATCTGAAAAAACATCTAAGTGACTTAGAGCAATTTTCAGTGGGTTCCCAAGGCACATCTATCCTATATATATTACTATACCATAACCATATTATGGACCTCACAGCAATCTGTTGTGAGGACACTTCCCATCCCTGTTTGAGAGGGAAATGCTACCATTATTGCCTTACAGAAAGGGAATCGAGAGATTAAGGATATGTCTACAGCATTCTGATGCATGATTACACTGTGCATAGAAGTATGCTAAATCATCATTAATCCAGTTACCTCAGGTACCAGCAAGACAGACTATAGCATCCGAGTTAGTATCCGGGATCCCAACCAGCCTTGTACTGTCTGGACTGAAGCCCGCCGGTGCTAGGTACATTAAAGTTAGTTTGCCTTTGATTACACACAGACATTTCTTGATTGTAGCCTACGCATAGCCTAAGAGATTGGCCCAAAATCACACAGACGTTTTGTACCTTCCTTTTGTAGGACCATTTTCAAATGGTGTCTCCTATGCCTGCAATTAACTGTGCATTTTTCATCTCATTGGTAACTGTAAGCACATGAATTAGCCCTGTAGTTTTTTTTAATAATTTTGTCATTTATTCTTAATTGGAATCAATGACTTTGGATGGTATGAAGAGGGCAGAGAAAGAACCCTGCACTGAAGAAAAGAGCAGTTTAAACACAGCAACAAAAATGAAAATCAGATCTATTTGGGGAACTGATTGTGGTAAATGTGGTCTACCCACTAGAGACCTCTGTGTTTTGGGTGGGTTATGGCTGGAGGGGGGGACTGGAGTGGGGGAAGGGTTTTCATAATCTCTCTTATATTCTGTTAGTATGATGAAATAAACCATCCCTGGCTCTCTCTATTCAACTCTCGCAACTGGATATGGGGAACAGGACTCCCATGGCTTGTTCATGACAATCTGTCACTGGACTAAGCACAAGGGCATTTTGAAGTCCAGTGAAATAACAGTGGTGTTCCACATTTATTGTCTCTTGATAATTATATAGTAGTTACTTGGTTTAAAAATGAACAGAAGTGCAGGAGAGGCCACACTGCTGACAGCTGCAGTTCTGATAACTGGTAGATTGATGGGTTCAGTTGGTTGCCATGCTTTTAGTTTCCTGCTTTTTGACATTATCTAAAAGCATTTAATTCTCTTTAAATACAGATTTAAAAGGAAGCTTCTATTCCAAAAAGTGATTTAATACAAATGTCACTGTAAAGTTCCAGTTTTGTATCTCAATGGTACTTAAATCATGTGTTCAATTTACACATAGTTGCTATTATTATTATTACTTTTTCCTGAAGTTGGCAGTAAATAATGTGATTTTCAGGTTCCAAAAAAAGCACTTCCTCATTGTACACATGGAGGAAATCTGACAGTGATTCCATGCCTGGGGTTGCATTCTAAAAACAGGTTTAAAATGAGTAATCCAGGTATTTTTTTTTCTAAATATAATGCTAATCAATGTAACATTTTACACAGGATTAATTTTTATGCCATTGAATTTTTTGTGTTTTGAAATATTTTTCATCTATTTTTTAATTAGCAAGCTTTTCAACTGTGGCTCTAACTGAAATTTTCCTTTGACTGCCCCATTTTTCAGTGTTGATCAGTGTATCTTAAAAGCACCAACCACTTAAACAAAACCTGGAAAAAAAGGTGGATTCTGAGTAGATCTGATATAATAGGTCATTTTTTAGATATTGAATTTAACTAGTATTCATATTATAACTTAAGTTCACAGTCTGTACACACAAATTTGATTGACAGACAGTCAAGAGTACATAAGCCTACTGTCTCAGAGCTACGCGTTCATACAGCTTTTTTCATGAGAAGCTATATTTTCCTGTCAGATGCTTTCCTACAGTAGAGAAGAGTTAACTGTTAGCTACTGACGCACTCCAGTTAATTATAGCTCCATAGGTTCATACACTAGAAACAAACTTGGAATTAAGCATTAAAATGCCATACCTACAAAATGAATACACATATGAGAGATATTCCTTGTAAAGCAATTAAGGTGACTACAGTTACAACAAAGTTGATGCAAAACTGTAAACCCCAAAACACATACTTTTCCATTATCAAAACTCATGGTACACTGAAGACCACACATCACAACTTTGATTCTCCCTTTTTGGGGAGGCATGCCTTCCATTATATCTTTTGATTTCCTTTCTTCACACAGTCCTTTACCAGACACTTCCAGAACACATGCTCATTCCAACTAATATGAGCACAAGAAAAGGATACATTCAAAAGGACAAGAAGAAAGGACCTCTTGGCCCTGAGATCTGGTCTTGGTTGTGGTTGCTGTCCCTTCTAGAAAGTGGCATGTTCTAAAACTGCTAGCAAGTGGTCTCAATGCTTCTCTGAACTTGGATACATCTTGGGATTTTATCTTTTTAAATTATGTTTCTGAGTCATAAATTAATTGTAAAGACTTTCCCCCACTCCTTTTTGCAGTTTCCATGGGTACACAGAGTAAAATCTATTTGTGGAAGTCTCAGCTCCAATCAAAAAAAGACCAGTTCCCTAGGGAGCTGCCTGTAAGCTGAACCCATTTTTTAAGATGGGAAGGGTTGCATTATTTCTAGCAAGTTTTCATACATAATAGGTTATATATATTACATCCCCTTACTTGAGTAGTTACTGTCTATATTCTAGAGTATGGCATTTTAAGGATGGAATTGAGCAAAGATTTATTTCAGGTAAACATTACAGAAATGGTTAAATAACTACTATTATAAGGTTGAGGAACAATTTCCCAGAGACAGTGATTAAAACAACGTTATTGAAAACCCAGTGTTTCAGAACCAACTGATTGACATGCTCCTGTATGTGCGCTTGTTCTCCAATACAAAAAACTAGAACTCTTTGTTCCAAAATGATACCTTTTGTTAGCCCAATTGGAAAATGGCAAGAAAATTGTCCTTTTCTGCAAGGCTTCAGGATCAGAGTCCCTTCATCAGGCTCTGGGAGTTAGGTAGGAACTAAACTTCATTTTTGCACAAAGGGAGCTGAAGATGGAAGGCTGTCCCTCTGGGTCCATAAGGGGGACATACTTCCATCTTCAGCTCCCTCTATGCAAAAATGAAGTTAATTTCCTACCTATGGGGACTTTTTATCATCTTGTACCATCTATACTTTTCCCAGAGCCTGATGAAGGGACTTTGATCCCAAAAGCTTGCAGAAAAGGACAATTTTCTCATGATTTTCCAGCTGGTCTAATAAAAAGGTATAATTTTAGAACCAAGAGTTCTAGTTTTTTGTATGCCTTTTTGTCTCAGACAAACATGGCTACCAGGTAAATCCTTGTTCTCCCCATCAACATACAACATGTTCAACTGAACTAGCACCAATTACCAGCAGTTAGGCAGAAACCTGCTGGTATCCATTCAAGATGGGGAGATATCACCAAAGCAGTGATGATGATTGATGTAGCAGTGCCCACAGTAGTACATATCATCCAAGTTGTCAAAAATTGTCAAACTGTTTCTATTATGTGACCCAGAAGTCAGTTGCTTAGAGCTCTTTCAAATTCCTTTTTTCCCCTGCTAATTGTTTGCCTCAACAAATATTTTTAGAAAAGTTCAGCAAAAATATTTCTAGCAGTTCTCAAAACAAGGTCCAGGGAACATGCATTTCTTTGCCCATGCCAGAATACCACATTTTGAACACTGTTGTTGAAAAATTCTGTTGCTGCTTCTGCCACACAGATCATGCATGCTGCTGGAGAAAGCCAACTCCAAACCCAACACAATAACAACAAAAAATGTGTATAAAATGGTCAACTTAGGCACCTCACTACTTCAGGGGCAGATTCTGGTCTGTAGAGACTCCTCCCTGTAGGCCAGAGTAGAATACCAGCATAGGAGGAGAGGAGCATGAGATTGAAGACTCAGCTTTATTCTTTGATTTTTCTATTAGCTAGAACATGCTGGTTCTTTCAGACTGTGGTCTGAAGGGGGTTGACTCTCCTATTGGCCCCTCACTTAGGAGGTTAATTTGGTGCCAGGTGCTTCAAAATAAGGTATCACAATGATCTTAGGTCACCAGATTCTTCCACAGGTGGCTGCAAATTGTGAGTTCCTCATTTTCTACTTCCTCATATGAGACACCTGGGGTCTGATGTGTTGAAGGGCTGAGTACTCACAGCTGTAAGTGAAGTCAATAGAAGCAGCACTTCGGAACCATAAGGTGCTATAGAAATTTCAGCACTGAAAAAATCAGGTCCTAGGCATTTCGTGCTCTTTGCACCCCAGCTCCCTATATTAAAATGGTCATGAGAATTCCCCCTATACACTTAACATATGAAAATGCTGTGAAAGTAAGTTCCCTACTATTAGGAAAGCTCTACATTGCCATAGAGAGAAGCAGTGTAGAAATAGCCATGAGGAAACATGAAATTCAGCATTCAAATGAATGTGTTGTAAATATTGCATGAGGTTACACACTGAACAATGGAAAAAGCCAAACATTTTGCAATCATCTAAAAAACGCCAGCTCATGGAAATCAAAGCATTCCAAGTGACCACAGCAATTACAACCAAATTCTAACAAAAGCCAGGAGATTTGCTGGTGGACCTCTGCTTGCAATGCATGTTTTCAAACCTGTCTGGTTTACTAAGAGCTAACCCACAGACTGCCTGGAAAATAACTGGGAGGTAGCATTTTTAAGCTTGAAATATGTTGGTGGAAGTGCATGCATCATGTGTGCTCAGGACCTTTCCACCATCCCAGCCAAGACACACTGTCACTGTAGTGTAGACATGTCTCTAGTTATCTTCCTACCTAATGTCTCCAGGAAAACCCTGGCTTTCAGGTTCCTCAGCCCCTCATTTGTGTATCTAAGTTCGTACAGGAGAGCCTTCACTGCAGCATCAGAACATCTCAGGCATTTCTGAACAATACATGAGGGAGGATAAAGGTGCTGTATTATCCACGTTTTTAGAAACCTCCTCCCCACTAGGTCCTCCAAATTTGCAGAACAGTAATAAATGATACAGACTTACAGGTCTTCAAAACATCCCCTCCCATCGAAATCCAGATCATTCAGTTTGCCACTGACAGAAGATGAATGCTAGTACAACACATTGAAAGTCCCTTTGGAGCAAGATCAAGACTATTAGCTGAACTAAACTATGATACATATCTATAAAAATATACTATCATAATATAAAAATTGTGTGTGTGTGTGTACATCCATATAGTAAGCATGTGTGTTTGTATCCATACACACACACACATACCTACTATATGTACATATATAATAAAGGTATATTATACAAAACACCTTTTGTAAGCCAAAACAATTAGTTAAATACCTTATGTGGGCTTATACAGTTACAAATAAATGCTTTATCAAACTAAGCTTTTGAAACCTAGTTTGCCCTTTGATTCCAAGTGAAGACCTGATTTTGAGGTCAGATGTTTCTCCTGCAGGAGCTAATGACATCACTGACACCTGTTGGAGGGTAAAGAGTGCCACTAGGGTGGCCATTATACAGGACATTCTGGTTTTCTGCTACTCTGTCCTCTATTGATAAGAAACCTAATGCCTTTATGTCCTCTATTTTTCTCTTGAAGGAGGAAGGAGGGCATAGATTTTTCTGACCACCCTACTTTCCTCTTCCAGCCTTGGTGACTGAACTAGATCTTAATGCAATTTAAAGCAGCCAATAAAGCAGATGAGCTGCTCTATTCTGTGCCCACCCATACCATATCAAGGGAGCTTGAAGAGAAAAATAAAGGACATAAAGGCATTGGGTTTTGTATCAACAGAGGAGAGAAGACAACTGGACTGTCCTCTATGATGGTCAACCTAAGTGCAGCTCCCTAAACCACCTTTCATATTACCGAGCTGTTCAGCTCCAGTAGTAGAAGCATATGACCTTGAACTCATCTTACCAGGTGAAAAAAAAGACTTAAAAGTTCACATTTTTTAAAAAGAAATGTTTCATGGTGTGTTGTGTATTGCCCAAGTAATGTGGGATCTCAAATTACAGGTATTTAAGTGTTACAACTTATTAAATCAAATGTGTCCAAAGGACATGAAAACATTTTCAGAATAACTAACAAGTCCCAGGTGACTTCCAGACTTCTATACTGAGCTCTTTCCTGCTTCCTTTATTCACAAGAGTGTTCTTCCAGATGTCAGTGGGATTATGTAAGATGTGAGAGCAAGGTGTTAGTTTAAGTGTGAATGAAGACTGCACACTCTAGACCACTGTTGGTATACAAATCAGTGTACTGTAATCATAGTAGACTATCTAAAGATGTTTGATCAAAAGTCTTTGGCCTTCTCTTGAGAAATGTATTTATGTAGCCAGAGCCTCGACACCCTACAACTTTCCTTTTTGTTCCTGCAGTAGTATAAAAGGGAATTACAGATGTCTTAGGGCAGCAATAGAAGATTCCTGGCACAAATGAAACTTCAGCATATGGAGGGCTGTTATAGCCAAACTTATGCCACATGCTTCTTCCAGCTTAGCTTCCATCCAGCCCTGATTGTCAATAAATGATCATTATTATGTGACATTGTTTGGTGGCTTATGTGAAGCACTATATAAACCAGCATGTCATATCTTTACCCTTAATATAGCAGGTAGGTAGGTATTCTATGACTGCCTTTTGCTGCTTGATCTTTATCTATTAGGTCAGTAGTGGGCAAAATGCAGCCCACCGGCCGGATGTAGCCCTCCAGGCCATTCTATGTGGCCCGCAGGGTTCCTAAAAAATATAGAAAAAAATTATCTACCTCTGGCTGGCTGTCATGTAGCCCTCGATGGCTTGCCAAAACTCAGTAAGCAGCCCTCTGCCCAAAATAATTGCCCGCCCCTGCATTAGATGCTCAGTAGGAGCTCTAGACTGTGTTGGTTCATAGAGCATCATAAAAACAGCACTGGAAGGCACCTTAAGAGGTCCTGTACTCTGTGCCACCACCCTCAAATCCCCACATTGTAATCCACCAACACAGTAACACAGAAGTTACAGAAGTTTAGGGCTGGAAGGGACCTCATGAGATCATTGTGTCCAAGCCCCCCTGCTCTGGGCAGGAAATACTGCTGGGGTCAAATAATCCCAGCAAGGTGTGTATCCAGTTTCCTAAATATAGGAGTATACAGTCTAATTAAATATACTCATCTCTGTTTTTTTATCTTGGGTGAAGAGACACAGAAAAACTTTCTTTGAACTAGACTCTGTGTGTACTTCCTGTGTTATTATTGCTATGCTTAGCTCAACACAGTTTCTGTGCAGTTATTTTTGTTGCTTCCATCCACCTCGACCCAGTTGCTTATATCTATATTATATGTTCTTTGAAAGAGGAACTCTCATTTATTATCTTTCCTTAGCACCTAGAACAATGGAGGCCCAACCTAGCTGTCTTATAAAAGCCACTGGAATATAAATACTAGATAATAATAATATTAGAGCCAGATTAATACAAAAGCACATTTCTGGGTGTGATAAAGTAAACCCACAGCAAATAAGTGCCCTACCTTGGCTAATATCAGAAATCTCAGTTGTAGGAAAGAAGCATTATACACAAAATTAGAATAGACTTTTTTTAGCAGTTTAGTTTCTCTCACTGGCAAAGTTTCTACTGAGTTCTGTGGGAATGGGTTTAGACTTGTGCTGCTGCTACTTGTCCCCAGGGAATGCCCATGGCACATGCTTTCTGGCATGTGGCAAGTTACTCTGGGTGAAGTAGGGGAGGCTGGGGCCAGCACTTGTGTTCTCCTAGGGTTAAAAAAACCTCCTGGGTTGCAAGGTAGCAGCACAGGGAAAAGCTACGTGTGATGTGTGACGTTGCAGATAGACTTGCAATGAGTCTGGACATAGCTATCATCTCTCTCTCTTTCTCTCTCTCTCGCTTTCTTTCTCTGTATTGCCAACATGTTACATATGGTTGTGCTTCTGTATGACATTCACTTCAGTGAATGTGTTTTCTCTTAGTATACGTAGGTTAATTCTGATGAATTGTCCCTTTGGAGAGATAGGAATGTCTTGCCATATAATTCATAGTGAACTTTGGTTTAAAAACAGTTTTTCTGGATAAGACTGGCCATCATTATTTGGTACTGATGTATCAAAGAAGTTTTAAACAAGTTAGGGCCCTGTTCGGTTCAGTACTAGGCCGATATATAGTAAATGAAAGTCCCTCTACCAAGGAAGCTACATAGTGTAAGTGTGTTTCTCTTGCCATGTATCTGTCAAGCATAGATGGATTTAAATTACTGCCTTTTAAGTGCTTATCCTGCAAACAAAATACCTGTACTTAACTTTATGCATGTAAATATCACTGTGGGATTGCCCAGGAGTAAAAACTTAAAAACTTAAGTACGCGGGTGCCACTAATGGCACTTAAGCTTCTAAATGTGTTTGAACATTGGAGCCTAAGAATTTGCAAAAGTGAGACCTTAATTCTGTTTACTGCTTATTTTGTTTTTCTCTATTGACGCAAAAGCCTTGTGCAAACTAGGGACATTTTTTAGACATTTCCTATCATTTGTACTATGATACTGCGGTTATCAATGTGAGATAGAGATAAACCCAACAGCAGGACTGAAGCCTGTGATGACTAGATTTGCTTTGAGAATTCTAATGTTCTTAGCATGGTGTTAAAAACAGCACAGCTGTATAAAGCCTAACACTCCTGAAGCTGAATCATTATCAATGGCAAGAAATTACTAATTCCCTTAGTGGGAACAAAGCCGTATATAGTAAACTTGCTGCAGAAGAGCTTATAACATCTTTGTAACAAAAATATAACAGCATGCAACTACTCCTAAAAGCACTCTGCTTTTGCCTGTTAGACAACAGCAGTCCAACCCTCCTTTGGACACCAAAGCTGAGGTCAGTTATAAGGGATCTTAATGATTCCCTCTGATTCTGTATTTTATCCAATATTAAAATGTATTAATCTATAAATATTATTAATTTTCCTAAAAAGCTCCTGAAAAAACCCAGAGAAGCTGGCTAACACTTACTATTAGAATGATCTTTTTGGTTTAGGATTCAGGTAGGAGTGAAAAACTTGCACCTGTTCTTTTTTTAAACTATTGGACTTCATTTGCCAAAGTGGATCCTACAATTTCTATTAGCTCTACAAATTAACTTACTTTGTTATTAGCTTTCCTTGCTCATCTGTACATTTTGCTCTGTATATTCCCAAACCTCTCTCAGATTTGCAATACATTCAGAAGCAATCATTACTTCCTTAGTTCTTCTCCCTTCTTTTTAACTCTGATATACTGTTTCATGACTGAACATTATACTATAATTTCCCTCCTTGTTTTAGTTTATTTGTTCTTCTTCCCAAGTAAGTGGGTCCACAGGAACTAGTTTAATAGCTCATTTCCCCAGCTGATTTAATGTTTGAAAGAAAGAAGACTGAAAACTCAGTGGTAGCGATTTTGGTTAAGCACTTAAAGCAGGAGAAGCTGTCTCTCTTGGTGGCTGGGGAAAACCCGGACTTGATTGGGCTCACAGAAACCTGGTGGGACCCGACCCATGACTGGGCCGTAGGC
>JAGPOW010003316.1:77681187-77695706 GCA_030014935.1 Caiman crocodilus
CCCACCTCTCCCTCCCTCCGCGTGCCGGCGGGCGCTGGGTGTGCGGGCGGGCCGCGGGGGGGGGGGGCGGGGGGCGGGCGGCCCCCCCCCGGCCGAAGGGACAATGCCTTTCATAAATGTCCCAGGTTTAAGTCCCTCTGCTGACTGAGAAATTGAAACGTCCACCTTCTGGGTGAATGCTCTAACTATGCAGATTGTAAGGTGTTCATGTGTGGCCTATTCTCAGTCCATTCTGTTGCAGTTGTTAAATTTTGTAAGGCATAATTAAATATTGCTTAAACAAGACAGTAAATGACTCCAGTCTTTTGTTTTCAGCGTCCCTGTTGCAGATGACCTGCAGAGACCAATGGCTGAGCATGAAACAGAGGTGACAGAGGGCATTCATGCATAGAAACCTACACCAAAAAACCAAAAGGTGCTATTGCTGGCTTTTGAATTTTCTGAAATGTAACTCCCTTCATATTCAGCCATAATGTCTATTGTGCAACCCAGGTGTTAGATATGTGACCCTCACCAATTTTTTCTGATAAGATGAACTTAAAGGAGAGTGTACTGACTGCAAACCTATTTGTGACATTCCAATAAGATACTCCCAATGCTGGATAGCCCATATTAGTGCTAAATACTCTTTTTCACAAACAATCCATTGCTGCTTAGAAGTGGTTAACATACAAGAAGTATATGCAACAGGGTGTAATTTGTTACTTGCCAGATCCTCTTGCAGGAAGAAAGCTCCAATTACTTTTTTAGCACAGGGAATTTGTGTAACAAAAGGATGGCCAGAGACCAGATAAGTAAAGGCAGGGACACTCACGATGTCAGTCTTAAGCTGGGCAAAAGCAGCTTTCTGCTTAGGGCCCTACTCTCAGTCTCTCTCTCCAACAGTTCTCTGAAGTCCCCACACTCTTTTCTGGGTCTTGACATTCATCCTATGGAACTCCCTTTAACTTTTAGCTTTTCTTTCCCTTTGACAGACCCTTTTATCTCTGATGACAGTGCTTTAACCATGTACTTCCTGGGCTGCAGGCTTCACAATTCATGCTCATCAGTGGCCCCTTCTGGCCTTGGTTTCTGTAAACCAGTCCAGCAAAGCTACTGCCTCTGCAACCTAGTTTTACATTGGCTAAAAGACCTTCAAAACCACGTCTGCAAAAAAGCAGGTACCTCTGATAAGACCCATTTCCCCCTCCCTCGGAGAAAGATGTGGGTCCCTGTCCTGCCACACATACTTCAAAATCTTAGTGTAAAGCAAGTATTTGCATTCCCTAGAATGCCCTATTGTCAGGTGGTTAATCTGCCCACCTAGAAAATGCTGGCTCATATCCTCAGATAGTAGATGGAATTGAAGTCAAGACTCCCTTACCTTGGGCTCTAGCCGCTGGGCAGCAGTGATGATTTTGTTTCCCACTGCTGTGTTTTGTGAGAAAGACCTTATGCAATCTCATGAAGTTGTATGTATGAGATATATGGCACTTTGGCTATTTGTCATTGTCTACCTTAGGCAGTTCCCTGCTCAGTATGCTGGATTTTGGATCATATTCTTAGGCACCTATTTCTGTCCAGGCATTGCAAAGAGGTTTAAGCACCAAACCAGGGTTGTGGATTCTGGTGAAAACAGTAAATGTAACAAGTACTACATAAAGTCCATGGTACAGAGTAGGTTTTGTATTGGGTTGCACTCTGACCAAATCAACTGCCTTTTTGGATTCTTGTATGGTATAGCTTTGACTAAGCATGACCCTTTGACTAACCACGACCCTCTGGTTTTCAAACAACAATTGTTAAGACAGCAGTCATTTTTTCTCATCTGAAGTTTGAGTGTTTGTGGCTTTTAAATTTTACTGGGGAGTCATGGTGTGAATAATATAAAAAATCAGAAGTACCCACACTCAGTATACAAAGAAAAGAGAAAGTAGGCTTTTTCATGTTGTGTAATATTAGGCACTTGATGTATGTAGAAAGACAGCCAGAAAAAATGTACCTCAATGTTTCTACAGCTTTCTTTCTTTTTTTTGATAGTGATTTACTTCAGTCTAAGCAGAAGCAAAACCCTATTCATATACTTCACGTAAAGCAAGATTTCTCAAATGTGACTCAAGATGTGGGGTTCCTCAGTTGTTGGGTGCCCAACCTAGAACACCCTAAATGGGCCTAGTGTTTTGAACTCCTCCCATGAAAATCAGTACCCTTTAATGTGCCTCAAATTAGGCAACTAAAAATGTGACATTTCGAATCATTTTGACCCTAACTTTTGTATGTTTTCCCTAAAGCTTGTTTCATGTGGTTGTCACAAAGAGTTGCTATAGGATCTGCAAAGATTATGCTGCAGGAGAAGAGTTGTAGATCTCATACATAAAATATGTTATATATGCACACATGCATACTTCGCTCTACAATGTTAGGAATCCCATTAATGACAATAGAGCAATTCAAATTCTTAGTTATGCACGTTAGGGTTTTCAAATTGAGGTTTCAGTTTCTTCCAGAGGCCCATAGAAACTCATCGGCTATTGTTTTAGCTAGCACACAGCTCCAGTCTGTGTTGACTTTTGTGCCTGTGCACCTAACATCTTTAGCAGGGGTCATCCCTAGGGCAGAGTGATTCCAGTCAATTATTTTTAAAAGTGTGCATAAAGTCCTCTCTCGTCGTGATTCAAGTACAAATGAGAAACAGTTTGGTCAGAAAACAGTTATGCATGGAATCAGCTTTTTAAGCAAGGGAGCTAATGTGAGCTAATGTGTGCTAATGTGTGCAAAAGTCTTCAACTCGTGATAAGCAATATATATATATTTTTTGGCCACTCGGGATTAGGCATGGTGCTTATCCAGACAAGGAAGACAGGTACTATGTACCCCAGTAATTTCAAAACACTTAGGTAAGGGACAGACATTCAAAAAGTTGGGGGAAAGCCTTTCTTAATCCACAGTTGGCACTTCCAGGTGCAGACTCCTGGAGTCAGCATCAGTCTGCCCTGTGTGTCCACCACACCACCACCACCTCTAGCTGCCCCACGGGGCAGCAGTGGCAACAGAGCAGACACAGGGCAGTCTATGCCAGGGTTCTAGCAATATGTTGTCCTTCCAGTCAATTGATTGACTCTGTATGATTTGGAAAAGGGCTATGTTCACAGAAAGCTGTGAGAAGGACTGTAGTGCCTGTAGTTTCATTTTTGCCCATCTTTTAGCTTTAGCTTAATGCATGCTGGGACAGGTCTTCTGTCTTCATAGTTGTCCGCACATTGTAGGCATGTTCAATGTGATGGACAATTCCTTTAATCCTAAAACATAATGCATTACTTTTGTAATAAACAACATATATTCCAAGTGGTATCTCTTAGTCACAGCGTAACTGTTGCTGTTTCACACCATGTGGCAAAAAGAGGAAAGCATTGCCTTCTTTTTTCCCTTCCCTGTTTGCACAGGAGATGGAAGCCAGACTGGAATTCTAGTGCTACAGCTAGGGGTGACAAAGCAGAAAAAACGAAAGTTATAATAAACTAGCCTCACCCTTTACTCAAAGAATTAATTTTAATGTGGTAAATCTAGTCAGATAGGCAAAAAGTAAGATCCTGAACCTATTTAAGGCAATGGTAATCCATTATTTTGTTGTTCATAAAATACAAACAGTATGGGCAGGCAATACGCACATGATACGGCCTAAAAATAGGAACCTAATGTAAACACATGTTCACTGTTCACAAAGTGGTATGTCTTGTGATTAGCATGACCATTTCAAAATATTTCCTGTTGTGATGCTATAAACATTAAGATGTTATTTGTCTGATGAGTTGCTATGTGCCTTCTGTTTTTCGTGATGCTTGAAAAGGGAAAGTAGTTTTCTATTGCCCTGTAGCTGGGAAGTAAAATAATTTATTGTGTTTGTTTGTAATGTCATCCATCTCGTTGCATCACAGAATGCTTTAAAATCAACTGTAGTTTGCAAAAGTATCTATTATAGTATATCTTAGTATATCTATAAATGTAGGAGGGATAGAAAGCTTGAACTGAGGGAACAACACATGCATATTGTTTTTGATACTTTTCTATAAAAGTTTCAGAGAATTGAAAGGGGAAGAAAGAGGAACTTGAGCTGAATAGTAAATTTAACTTTTTAAAACGTTTTTCTTTTCATGTGAGGAAGTGATTTTAATCTGCACATCCTTTTATCTTTGGTATCTAACATGTCTGCTTGCTCCGACATTGCTTACCTGCACAGCTGACAGCTGGTTCTAGAAAAGATTTTAATAACAAATGAGATTTCCCTCCCAGATTCTTTCATAAAATGTAAAAAATTGCTTAAACAGAAACAAAAATTAAACAAATGTCTTTTTAAAGACTGAAATTCTGCTTTCCTGTTCTTCCTCATTGTGTATGCATCGAAGAGAGAGGGAGGAAGCAGCCTAAAGTGTTCTCTTGAAATTCACATTGACTAAATGTTTTCATTAAGGGACTTTGGTTGAGACATTTCAGTCCTCTAAGAGATTCAGACTTACATCTTCTATTACACATAATTCCTTTCCCTACTATGGAAATCTCAACCTTTATATTTGCATGTTCTTGTCTTTACTTTTAGCACGTGGACTTTCTTCTATAAGACCTTAGGATAACCTTCTAGATTTCCAAATGTTGATTAACTTCTTCTTCCATGTTAGTGAAATTCAAACATAATTTCTCTCTCAAATCTACTTATGCCTGGTGTTATGATTATCACTTCCCCTTTTGGTATCACTGTGAGCTATTCCCTTTTTTAATAGACTGTATTGCTTAACCGAGCATTGTTTTTACTAGAGTTTTCCTAGGCTAAGTACAAGCAGCTATAAAGCCCAAGTTTGAATCAATTCAATCTTTGCAGGTTAGTTGAAGCAGTGTAGAAAAGTAAGTGAACAGAAATTCACTTTTTCTGGAATGGCAGCCACATGCTTGCAGTGGCCCAGGCCAGAAGCTCCAGGGTACTAGAACATACTACCCTGCTTGGCTGGACCAGACAGCTTGGACCAAAGCTAGCCTGCCCTCCCTACAAGCCAGGTAGAGGGAGGTTTGTGTGGAAGGTACAAAGCACCTTGGATGCTGGGGGACTATGAGTTAACTTGACTTTGGAGGGGAGCTGGGACAAAAGTTCAATAAACCAATTTAACCTAAATCAGTTAGTGTGAGACTACATACCTCCAGGTTTACCTTAAACTGGTTTTGGCCATTTTGAAAGCTGCTTATGTGCACTGAACTTCTGTTGTGTTACAGATCTGAACTAATTTGCAATCATTATAACGGTTTATGTGTAATTTCTGTCCCTAGCCCTTTAGATTGACATACAGATTAAATCTTAGCCTCTTATGAATCATCTACACAGAAACTTTAAATAGACCATTTATTTATTAAAACAGCTTACTATTTGCGCTTAAAGACATGTATCAAGAATTTAAAATAGAAAATGTTTACAGACGTAATATACATATTTCCATATCACACATTCCTATTTCATGGTAGAGTGGTAGGCTAACTCTTTTACTGAAAGTCCTGTGGCTATAGATGAAGCAAAATCCCTAAAGAAAGAAAAATGAAAATCACTAATGTGGACGTTTCTTAATCCATTCTCAAAGACAGACAAATAACAGGATTTTCTAATTACAGTACTTGGGATTGGCCTATTTCCATTCCTATTGAAACCAAGTTGAGATTTGAGTTTTTGGAGGGTGCTTCAAAGTCCTGTTAGCAACATTGCATTCATTGCTAGGGAAATAGGACCACAGCAATGAAGAAATTCCCACAGTAAAGTCCCCTTTATGGTCCAGTAAATTATATAGATTAAAAAAAGAAACTAAACCTTCTGTTTAGGGGAGAAAGACCTGCTTTCAACTTTTTACTTTTCTGATAGAGACCCAGGTATCCTTTTAAATCAACTTCCATTTACTTTGCACTGATAAAAACACTTGCATAAGGTTCCGGTCAAGCAAAACATCTTTTTAATGCAGTGGTTCTTAACCTTTTCAGATTTAAGACACCCTCCCGTTAGACTCCAAGCACCACTTGGAAAAGGTCAGCTCTTGAATTTCATTTGTATGGAAAAATAATAGAGCAACTCCGTTGTTGCAAGGTACTCAAGCAGTCCACGAGAGGTTAGACATGTTTTTGACACTATCATTTTCTATTTGAAAGTTCTAGATTTATCTTGTGAATCACACCACCAGTGCTAATATTGAATGGCACCCTGCTGCACTTTTAAAAGGATCTCACAGTACCCCAACGTACCATTGAAACTTGGTTGATAATCATTGTTTTAGTTTATTACCTAAAGGCTTCCTTTACCTTGGAAAAAAATAACCATGGGGATTGCTCTTTGAATACCAGGAGCAGAGGACATTTTAAAAAAGAAAAAATAATTTTTCAATGATATAATGCTCTTCATTTCTATCAAAATGATTTTTTCATTATTTCCTGAGGCCCCAACTTAGTATGAAATCTGATTTGTGGTTACAGAAATAGAGAACCTTGGACTGCAGACACTCCTGTCTATTTCACCTTACAGTTCCCCCGGCATCTATAGTTCTGCTTCTCCTTGTGTTCAGAACTGCCCCAGTCTGAGCAGCCAGCTGCCTGCCTCTTACTTAAGCCCAGTCAGGATCTAGAAACTAAAAGAAAAAAAACCATTGCTAGACACAGTCAAGTACATGCTCTCCCAGCATATCTGCCATCCAGATCAGATCTCTCAGGTAGTCACTTAATTTTTTTAAAATACTAATATGTATTAGTATTGTGATATGCCTTTTGTACCATGGCCTTGTAGCTAAAACTGTTGAGCAAACTATTGAGTTATCTCCTGCTTGCTATGGATGCTGCCTCCATTTTCTCCATTGTGGTCCAGTGTCTGGAGGAAGAGTGAGCTGTGTCTGGGTAGGGTACTTGTTGGGGAGTGTATACGTGGGTTTGAATTCCTTCAGGCTGTAGAAGACATTGAATCCAAGTCTTCTACTCCCTGGGCAAGTGCTTAAACCACTAAAGCACTGGTTTAGAAGACCACTGCTATAAATAGTAATCCTGCTCAGTTCTTTCAAAGAAAATGTGCAGGTGTCTACCCCCAAAACTTTATGACAAGGACCCAGGCTTCTGCTTCCTTCCTAAATGGAGGAACCAGCCAGCAGCCCTGAAGATGATGTTAAACAGCAGAAGAAGCCTTTAGGCTTGCTATTTCCTAGCTCTAGACAATCCCTACTCAGCTTGTGGGTCTTTTAGATCGCTATTATAAGGCAATTAACTCTTCCCATATGCTGAACAAGGAGATTGGGTGCTAGTGCAGGTACATATAGGATCAGAAACTTAAGTTTGGTGTTTTAGCACATTAGGCTCTTTTTTATATCAGGCTGTAAGCATTTCCATATCACAGAATGATTCTGAGGCTCCTGCAGAAGCTTATGCTGGTTTCTGCACCTTGAAACTTAGTCTTATTTTCATACCTCATTTTGTTTTTCACAGTCGTATTCTGTACACTTCAAAATTAAAGTGTACAAACCACAAATTCAACCCAAGCAAGCAGGGTGTGTCCCATAGATCCTATCTGTCTACTGCTACAAACACTGTGGTAGTCTCAACAACTGAGTTTTCAAGGTAGGACCAGGCAAATCACATGCAAAGATCACAAAATGATTAAACTAGCATTAAGGTATAACTTTTAATTAAAAAATGAATAACACTCACAACCTCTGCATCTTTGCCCTTCTTTTTAAATCTCAAGCCATAAAAAAATCAGCACCTGTTCAATGACAGCACCTCTAAAACATTTAAGTCCACTTGCCAGAATATGTCTGAAATTATCTCTTACATCTGCAGAAATAAGGCTTACCTGACAATGCACTGGAAGTCATACTGAAGTCAGTGAAAGTACAATTTACTCCATTAATTCAGTTAGCCCCACACCATCAATGCATTGTCTGGACTCTGATACTATTCCATGAATAATATATTAGCTAAGATAATTTTTTTTCAGTACTGGAAGGAATGGGATTCCTTTCTTGATTTGTAGGTAATTTATATACATAATTTATCTCAGCAAGAGTTCTAAGGAACACTCTGCTCTTTAAAATGTAAAAGCATTTGTTTAGCCTGGCTTTAGCATAGTTCAGTACAGGTGAACTTTGGCCTATATCACATCAATCTAAGACACATTTGCAAGATAATGAAACAATTACTGCTAAGTGGGCGATTATGTTTTCATCATGTTATACTGTTATATCTCTTTTTAGTCTCTATATTGAGTGACTAGCGCAAAAGGCCTAGAAGGAAATAAGGTGCTTCTGTGAAAAGTCCTTTACCCATCTCCCTTTTCACCATCTCATCTTATTGAAAGATTCTAGTCTAAATTTTGCAGTCTAGTGATTTATCTGTTTTCAAAGTTATTTCCAAAGTGCCTATCAGATTTGTGCTGCCTTTGAATCCCCATGCACACAAAACTGCCATTGACTCCAGTGTAAGTAACATAAATGTAAGAGCAGCATAACTGGCCTTAAGATTACTGAGCCATAATTATTCCTCCTCGGTATTGTAGAGTGTGAACAGACAATACACATGTCCTTAGTTGTTCATGTTAAAAAAGACGTAAACAACACATGACTGTTCTAGGGATCTGTGTACCAAACATCAGGGGACCACAGGGCAAAGTCAGTCAGCCATTGTGTCGCATGACCATGGGCCATATCCTGTTGATTGCTTGTGGCATTGTTGGTGAAACAGAGAAACTTCCTATAGTAACAGGATCATATCCAGCTAAGGGACATATATGTACTGGTAACTAAAATGGACACAGAAAAATAGGACTGTTATATGTCTCTAAGTAAGAATACACACTATGAGGCATGACAATACACAACATGACAAACTATAGGAAGATAAGCACTGAAAGCTGCCTTGTGGACCATAGCTATTATATAGCCTAAGGCCGTGTGTAGATGAAACAAGAGGATGTGTGTCCAACACTTTAAAGTGGGCTAAATGTTTTTGCACCACTTTAATGGTGTAGGTGTTTGCATGCCTCAGCAGCATATTGCACATTAAATCTAGCCACTGTAGGAAATTCAGTGATGTAATGCACCTTAAATGACTTGGGGTGCAGCAAACTAAAACTTTTTCAAGGAGTTTTAGTGTACTGCCTCTACAGCTGCTGAGTGAAGCACTGGGCTCCATGCAGCTCCACGGCTCTGCAGGCAGCCTGGCAGCAGCCCAGGAAGGCAGGCTCTGCTAAAGAAAAGCAGCAAGCCTGATCTATTGTTTCCCCCCCCCCGAAGCCTGAGCTACGCAAAGGCTTGGTGTTTCCCTCTATGGCTGTGTTGCCCCCTGGGACTGCCTGAGCCCGTAGGCAGCCGCCACGTGGAGGCACCAGCCTCCCTCCCTCCCCCCAGCCTCTGCAGCCCAGGGACTGTTCCACACATTGGCAGCTCACCCCCCCGCACCCCACACACTGGAGAGGCAGATAAGTCAGCAGGGTGTATGCACATCATGCGGGTTTAATCATCCCTAAATGGAAGCAGTGTTTTTTAAAACCTACAGCTTCAATTTAGGGCTCCCATTTTGTCTATACATGCCCTAGAAATCTCATATGGTGAGCACAGTCACCAAAAGCAGTGGACTTTGAAAACAAGGGTGGGAAGTATTGTCCAAAGTGGTGGGCAGTAAATAGTGTGACAGAGCACTGTATTTTTTTCAGTTACCTAGAATATAATCACTACTCTTGGTCCAGAAGTCACATTAACACTTTCCCCTTCAAAATACACAGTTCACCTGTTCCCAGTGTCTCAGTGCTTACAGTGGTGTTATATAGGTAGACTTGAGAGCAGTTCTGTTTAGTAGAAATAACAAATAGGCATTAGACTTGGGATAACAATTTTTTTCCCCATTTTGCCTATCTGTATTTCTGTATTATTCTCTTTTAATACTTACCAATAAGTCTCTCTTCCTTTTTCACATTTATTTTCTTTGGCCATGGACAGGTATTCATTTCTACCCAATATCTTCCCAAGGGATGGAAGATACAAGCACTCTGGCCTGCAGATGCCCTCTCTCCCCTGATCCCTGTGCCTTTCCCAGTCTGGGTCTAGGAAGGGCTTAGGAGAAGCTGAAGCTGGATTTCTCCAAAGAACAGGGAAAAGAGAAATCCTTTCACACTGAGGTTATCCCAGTCTGCAGAGGTGCTCAGTTCCACCTTTGATCACACAGATGTCAAGCGTACAGGCTTTCCTACTAGCAAGAGAAACTGTTTCAGGGGAGATCTTTCAGTTGTTGAGGTGGAATGTTTTTACAGATGGGGAATGTTGCCTCTGGGAGAACCTGAACACTCTTGTACACTAGGAATTTCTACCTGGAGAGCGGTAATTCGCCTAGTAGAAACATAATGCCCATATATGTCTCTCATGTCATGGTTGTTTTTGGTTAATTCTTTTATGTTTTCTCTTTTCTGGCATTTCTTACCACCTTCAGCTGCATTTTTGTGCTCCATCTTTTCCCATGATTGACCCAAATATTGCCCAAGAAATACAGCAGCACTGAATTAACTACTGAAGAAACATGACTAGTGTACAACAATTTAGTTCCATCAAACTCATAGGGTTCTGAACCTGAAATTTCATCATCTCACAGCACAATTCACTTTGTGTTTTCCCTAATCCTGTGCTAGAATAATTTTAATTGATATGTGAGACAAAAATGCCACATTTGGCCTGTCTGCCATGAGTTTGTCTCAAAGAAAATAAAGAGGAGGCACTTTTTGGACAATGTAAAGCAGTCAGTCTTACAAATAAACTGTGAAAGATGATAATAAATAAGAGGTAGACAGTTGCATCATTCAGGCCAAAAAAGATGTTTTTTCATTTTCTTCTGATCATTATGTACAGGTCTACACGTGTGCACCCTTCATGTGCCTTAAAAACAGAGATTTTAGGCTAACTGTGCCTAAATGTAATACTTGCATAAAGCAAGTATCAAATTTAGATGCGATTAATAACCCACAGGTAGACACCTTAAGGCACCTTAACACTGTTTATGTGACGGAGTGGGCCAGAGCCAAGCTTGTGGGGCCCCACCCTGCACTAGCTGCTACCAAAAAAAGATACAGTGGGAGGTGCAAGGTGAAGACACTGGAGCTGAAGCAGTGGTCCCTGTTGGTGTGCCAACTGACTTGGGGACTAGTCGTAAGAGGGGGTAGGAGGCATGAGGGATCCTGTCAAAGCACAAGGGAAAAGTGCCCCCACAACTCCCTGCAGGGTAGGTTGGCAGTGCAGTGCTACCAGATTCGCTATGCCTCTCCCTGAGGCCAGGTTTGCTGGCTGGGCTATGCAGCCTTGTCATTGGGATGGGATGCCTCACTGCCCACCCAGGATTCAGGTGCCCTTAAAAGCCCATGCTGGGGCTCTCACTAGGGACAGCAGGCAGGCTGGGACTGTATCTGCCCCCAACACCCAGCACGGCTTTCCCTGCTCCAAACACCTCTGTCCTGGGCAAGTACCCAGTCTCCCTGCTGGATGTCGCCCATGAAAAAGGCAGCATGAGCTCCTGAGGGCTCTGCTGAGCTCAGCCCCAGCAAGCTGGGCACAATACAGGCAGGGGCTCATCTCTCTGTTTGGCCCCCCGGTCCAAGACCAAGCTTCTGACTGCTGGGGCCAGGCTAAACAGAGCACCCAGGACCTCATACCACCTCTCATGGGCAGCATCCAGCAGGGAGGCTGGGCACTTACCCAGGACAGAGGTGGATGGAGCAGAGGAAGCTGTGCCAGGTTCCAGGGGCAGACAGTCCAAGCTCACCCACTGTCCCAGGTAGCCGCTCTAATTAAAATGCTGCAGTGTCACACATATTAAGCCCCTTCTCATTTAAAAATGTGGAAGTGGAGCCATGAGAATTAATACCAGCTGCAGCTCTGACTCATTAGGTTCTCTGGGACTCCTCTAACACGCCACTGTTTCACTACTTATATAAACCTTTCCAAGGCCAGGGCCTGGTAAAGACCTAAAAAAAACCCTTGCCTATCAGGCAGAGTACAATAGCTGTGTTTTAAGAAGCAAAATGCAAAACATAATATCAGCAGAGGCATCACTTGAAATTTTGGCACTGTGGGAAAGGTGTGATGTGGGGAAGCAAATGCTTACCTCTTCACAAAGGGGCTGCTGCAGTTGTGCCAGTGGCGTGGGCTCAGTACTAGCTCCCCAAGTAGAGTTGACTGTGGCAATGGTGATCCCTGGTAATGCTGTGAGAAACAGCACTGTTCTGTTTCAACTTCCATTTCAATGTTCTGACAGAACAGTGTTTTGTTTTGCATTTCACTTCATTTTGAAACTGCTGTTCCATTTTGTTTAGTCAAAATTGTTTTGCTGTTTCGACAGTGTTTTGACATTTTGCCCATTGGCTATAATGGGGAAGCACAAAACTGCCGATAACTTTGTCCTTTCTTATTTGGATGAAACCTGCAGAGATGGTAGCCCCTTCTGAGGCCATGAATTCTGCTGAATTTCAAGGAGATAGGTGCATAGGTTTCTGGGAAACAGCACCTCAAAGTCTTGAAAGCAAAACTCATGTCACTTGTAAGTGTGACGGTGCAGAAGGATAAAAACTGCAGGGATGATAGCCCCTGCTGAGACCACAAAGTCTGCCAAGTTTCAAGGAGATAGGTATAAGGGATTCTGGGAAACTGCACCTCAGGCTGCTGACAAGCAGAACTTGTGACATGGGAGACACTGTTAGTGTGTTAAGGCATGCCCTCACTGGCACTGGGACCTCTACACAACATGGTAGTGTGTCCCAATGAGGCTTCCTCCTCCCCTATAGCCTCAGTCCTGTCTACCACTTTAAATGACAACAGGTAATAAAATAGCTTAGTGAGCAGCACAGTAGCATGAGCAGCACCTCAAGCAGCCAAATTGTCACAGAGCCTTTCTTTCCTGATGAAGAAAGCCAAGTGGTACAGAAACTCATGGACTCAATATAAACATTGGATTTATAACACACTACAACCTGCCGGACATCTGACTTCCCAGGTACCTCTCCATTTTTACCTGTGCTGCCACATCCCCCTTTTCCTCCCCACCCCAACCTGTTCCTCACCCCCTGATGCCTCCATTTCCATTTTCACTGACTGGCTTTCTTGTTTGCATTGCATGCCAGCCTCTGGCTTCTTTACTATTCCTTCCATCCAGGAACAGCACACAAACAGACCAACTGCAGGTGCTTCCTCAGCCTGACAAAGGGTTTTTCAACCTGAAAGCTGGCATCCCAGGCAGCTAAGCTGAGATCACCTGGAGCCTCACAACTGCACTGCAACCAGCAAGCCTGGCCTGTCAAAGTTGTGACGGGTTTGGGCTTTCCCCAGCCAGGACTGTGTCCGTGCATGTGGTAGGCAGACGTTATGGCACCTCCTACCCACCTTTTACCAAGGGGATCCTCAGTCCTGGTATTTCCTGGGGCTGCCACCCTGCCAGGAGTCCTACTAGGCCTCCTTGACCCTGGCAGAGTGCAGTTTTAGTGGTCATGCTCAGGACCTGGACCTCCTCCTTCCCCATAGCACCAACTCATACCTCCAATTTCATCCTGGCACAGAAGCTCAGCAGGGACATGTTCTTCTCCTTCTGGCTGGTGATGCAGTGAGTGCCCCCTTCAGCTCTGAGAGCAGGACATTAACTGGCTTTTCAAAAATGAAAAAAGAAAATAGATGTAGATGTGGTAAAAATTCATTCACTACCTACACCTGAAACGTGGGGAACCCCAGCAGTAGGAGGTTCACCTTGAGGAGCACCAGCTGCTCCACCAAACCAAGATCCAAGCAGGTGCGGTGGGGTGTCACTACATCCCCAGCAATGCTGAACACCCTCTCACTTGGAACACTGGTCAGAGGACAGGACAGGAGTTCCCAGGCAACTGTGGCCAGATCCTGTCCTGCAGCTTGCCCAGTGGGCCAAGGGGTTGCACAGCAGAGGCTCCACATCCTCAGCAAGATAGGCAGCCACCAAGGCCTGAGTGCTACCTGCCTGATGGTGGGGTCTGGCGTCTCTGGACCCCACTATGGAAGCCATGTCTTTGGCCCACATTGGCAGCACCTGTGGTGGAGGAGGAGACTGGCTGGTAGATGTGCTAGCATCCCTTGCTATCATGGGACAGTGGATCCCCCTCTTCCATGTCCCCCCCACCTCCACCATTCTGCCTCCCTGACTCTATTCAACAGCACCTCCATCCACTGATTCAGGCTTTGGCTGCTGTGTACTCTGCCCTTCATCCTTGGGTCACACATGGTGACCAGCATGTGAGCCATACTGGAGTGTGTCGCACCTTCGGATCCTTAATTCCGACAGGCCCCTAGGGCGAGAATGAATGGACTCTAACTAATTTCTTTTTCCTGCACTAGTCTTTGATTTCCCTTTTATTGGCTGCTAGACAGATCAGATATCGCGAGATCGCCGAGATAAGGTTGTATTTACTCACGTGGTCATTAGTAGCAGTTTATTGGTTCGTTTTACAACCGACAGAGACAGATGACCGAAGGAATGTTACAGCC
>JAGPOW010003316.1:77700684-77728552 GCA_030014935.1 Caiman crocodilus
AACAACCTTCCAGTCTCCCTGTGTATTCTGTCTTGGGAGGATGGCTCGAGGCCATTTATTAGGCCTTCAAAGAAATGGCTCGGGGTTATTCACAACATTGTGTGCCTCTCCTGGGGGGTTCTATATGCTGGATGCCTGGTCCTGCAGTGAACAGAGAGCAAGCATCAACAGCAAGCATCTCCCCAATGCTCTGGGTGATCTGACTCACCCTTGCAACTTGCCTTGCTTTCTGTCCACCTTTCCCCCACTGTTCCAGGGTGGTCTACCTCTGCTTTGGGATGATGGGGGTTTTAGAGTGACAGGAGAACTTCCCTTTGAGCATGCTTCTGCTGATGCCAGGCTAAGGAGAGCAAGGGCAAGAGGGTGGTGCCTTTGGAGATGCATCAGGATCCCTGTGGCACTTGTGTTTTTCTTCCCATGCCCCAGCTGGTTTTGGCTTGGCAGCACAGGCAGATAGTGTATGTAAGATCATCTGCCAGCTCAAAATGATCCCAGACCACACTACCCACTCACTTCTCGGGTGCGGGTGCATGTACGGATGCTGCATATTCCCCGTCTTCAGCAGGCAGAGGCAAAGCAACAGGAGGAGCAGACTCAGCTGAGCCGCTTGCCTCCACAACCTCTACCTCAGCCTCCTCTTAAGTGCCTTCTGGGAAAGGAGACCTGGCTGTAGGGGAAACGAGGGGAATGGAGCACAAATGCAGCTAATTCCCTCTCCTTCCCCAGAATTTCCCTAGCTATGGCACTCAGATCTAGATCCAGGGCCAGCTCTTCCTCTGGCACTGGAAAGCTTGGCATGGGAAGTGAAATGGGGATGGAGAAGACTGTCATGCTGGTGCTGGTGCTGCTGCTTGTTGCCATGGTGGTAGGGATAGGGGGTTATGGCTGGTGCTTTTGAAGGGGATACAGTCCCAGGCACAGGCACTGACACTGCTCCCCTCTCTTGCTGCTTATGAAAGCCTCATCCCTGCTAGTTATAGGAAAGAGGCTGCATCTCAGTTTGGGATGGAGGGTACTTACACCTCTTCTACCCCACCTTCCTCCTCTCTCTGAAGGCTTGCCACCTGCCTTTCCACCATGCTTCATAGTGCGTTTCATAGTGTCTTGCTTTTATACAATTATGTAAACATATCTGTGTTCCTTTATAAATTCTCTAAGGTGTGTACTGTGTATCTTTTGTGCCCAAAGGTAAATGTATCCATGTTCCTATATAAATTCTCTAAGGTGTGTAGTCTTCTATGCTACATATGAGGTATAAGCATATAGAAATAAAATATTAATGTGTGTCCCTTCCTATATAAATTAAATTCTATAGTGTAATATCCTATCTAATATAACTATAAAACTGAAAAGAATAAATCAATTAATATAATAATAAAATAAAAACATCTAGAAGAAAGAAAAAGGCATTCTGGAATCCCTCTTTCTAGGCTAAGCTAGAAAGTAGGAAATCATTCAGATCACTGCTAGTAGTAGCCTTCATTGTCTAATGCTCCTGAGCTGCTGGAAGATAGCTCAGTAACTGTCAGACCCCAAGGCAGAAAGCAGACCAGTTCAAACAATGCTTCCTTATATGATGTTTTACTATCTCTGCCACAGAGTACTGCGATTGGAAGGGACCTCAGGGAAGGACTACAGTCACTGGCCAGCTACACAGTCAATATGAGAGTAGTCCTTCCTCCCTCTTCCTTGCTCTTCCCCCTCCCTCTCCTTACTTTTTATTTCCCTGCAGGCAAGCCCAACTTGAGTTTTGAAACTTGAAACATTTTGAAACTTTCAAAACATTTTGACTGCCCTCATTTTGAAGCTGTTTCAAAGTCCTCTGTTTCATTTTGATTTTGCTGTTTTGAGCTCGAAACAAGCCAAAACAACGTCAAAATGGTACCACTCTGAGTCAGGGCCTACAGCTGGTGCTCTACTCATCCCTCCCTTCTCTGCCCCCTGCAAAGTTACAGCACTATATTCTAGAACTGAAAAATGTGACTTACACACAGGAAACAAGGGCTACATTTTAGGCAGGGGGTTGTATTTTTTAGTGTTTTTTAGTGATAATATACAAATGCATACCAACCTTTAAAGAAAATTCATATATAGTCAAAAATGAAGTGAATTCGTGTACAAAATGATACAGGCACTTCCCCTCACAATTATAGTAACTTTGGGAGCCTGTAGACATGTGGGATACCTGCTGTGACATGCTGTTATGACAATTAGTCAAGTCTGCTGGAGCATGCTAACTAGCATGCTCCAGCAGCCTTGATGCCTTATGTATTTAGCATCACCATACGCCAAAATAGTGGCAGAGACACTTTAATTAAAGCTCATCAAACCAGATGTAGTTAAAACATCTCTACCATCATTTTGAAGTGTGAGATTCTGAATACTCAAGATGCTGTGGGTGCTTTAATTAGAGAGGTTCCCAAGAGCCATTTTAATTAAAGACCTCTACCCCCTATCCCTGGAGAATAAGACATCCCTTATTACTGAACATACAGGTATCGATATTCCCTTGCATCCATGCTTAAATACATCTAGTAAGTGTGAATCCCAGATCTCCCAATACTTATTGCTGCTATGAAACAAAAAGTTAAAACCTTTTTGTTTGGTTATTAATAGACTGGATCTTAAGTGCTCACACCAGGGATTATTACATACAGGCTCATTAACTGAAGTAGTCATTGAAAACAGACAGAGGGGTTCACGTCCTTGTGATGTTTGCAGATATCTCAGAAAGGACTCTTAAGGTTGGTAAACATAGCATTTATTTACTGTTGTTAGCATGGTATTCATTAAAGAACCCAAGTTGACAGGGGCAATGCATAAGGGGTGCACAGGGTGCATGTGCACCCCCTGAGTGTGCTGGTGCACTTCCTATCAGGCTGCACTCCGTGTTTTGGTGATGGGCAGAGGGGCAGGCGGGAGCACCAGTGTCCCCCCTGAGAGCACTGGCTGGAGAGTGGGCCCACCAGTAAAAGTGGCTGCAGGAGGTCCGGATATGGCATAGCCACTTTTATGGTGAGTGAGATCAGCAAGAGGGGACCCAATCCTCCCGCCCAGTTAGCAGGATCAATGGAATTGGCTGCCACGAAACCCCGCCCTTCCTGATCAGTGGGATCGGCCGCCAAGGGACCCTCGCCCCAGGTGGTGACTGGTGTTGGGGGGGCATGTGCCCCTCCCAACTCAAGTAGCACCAGACACACATGCAAGTTGAGGAGATGGATGTTTTTGGCATTCTGTTAAAAATCATTGCCTACCCCTGATCTACTGTACAGCTCTCACTATAATAAAAAAGAAATAGTAAAACAACCTGTTCACAGAGAGTCAAACACAGGAACTTCAAGATACAGGTCGCTCATTTTAGTTGTAAAGGAGCTTCTTTTTGTCTGTGAAATAGCTGCTGAGGTGAGTGGGATGGAGAAAGGGCCATACTAGGTAACTGTATTACACATTCACCCAAACATATGAGGTCCACAGGAGTTCAAGAGGTGCCCGAGGTTCTAGTTCATAAAGCTACCTACACAGCATCACATAGGTCACACTACTATGAAAACATGCCCTTTCCACTTGTTCCACCTCTATGCATGCCACATATTGAAAGAAAAATGTTACATAGCTGCTGGTAGAGCAGCACAGGGTGCAGCCAGAGCTGGTATTATAGTACATCTAAGCCTGAGAGCCTGACAGTAGTGTTAGACGTGTCCTGTGTTGTGCTCAATAAACAGTGACTACATGACATTTTTTCAGCAAGCAGCATGTGACACAGGAGTGAGAGGGTAAGGTGTGTTTTACAGCAGTGCTTCCTAGCACTTTAATATAGTATGGACATGCTCATAGTTACCACTCTCAGTAAAGAGAAGACCTAGGCCTTTTTGCACTGAAAGCATGGATGTCCTTCAGTTAAAGATCTAGAAGCCTTCACATCTGATGCTGAAGATCTTAGTTTTGATCCTATAATAGTCATTGCATAAGGAGCTAGAATTCATTACAAATTTTGCTCTCAATAACCTCAGCACAATTCCATGAACTCCATTATGTCTTTAAATGAACAACAGTTCAGTACTGTCACAGCCTGTCTTCAAAGGAAAAAAAAGAAATAAAATAGTGTTATTTGTGAGTTTTGTATCACCAAGACAAACTTCTAAATGTGTGTGTGTATTTCTCAGTGGATTTCTCAAGAATAAGACAGGAAATACTTAAAAAACAGAGGGAAATGAAAAATGAAATTGATTTTAACCCTCATCCATTCTCATGAAACCTGAACTGTTACTGTTCTCATGGGATAACTTGTTACCCCACAATTCAGCATTGTTGGTCTCATGGGATAACTTGCTACCCTACCTCTGTGAACACAATAGAACCAGTGACAACAGTATAAATGTACCAAAAATATTTATTAAACATACAGATTGCTTGAAAGAGTATGTATGATGATTTGAACCCAAAATATTATTTAACTAGAACTATGGACAAAATTTAAACCTTTTCTAGTTTCAAAACGTGAATGAACAATTTGCTAAGTCTGCAGTTCACACTGTTTTCAAACTAACAATTACTTCCAAAAACATTTCCTAACTGTTTTAACTAAATATTGCATTCCTCACAAAGCAGCAGTGATATACTGCAGTGCACACAAGCAAATCACTTACAATCTTTGCATTGATTCCAGATTTTGTGCTCATCTGTCCTTGGAAAAGAAACACAACATCCACTCATGCTTGCAGAAGGTTCTACTGGGGTACATTGTGGCAATTAGTGAGTTAGGGCGGTCATACTAGACTTGACGGACTTAGACAGATTACGTGTATCCATCAATCTTCATTTTATTTGTTCGTTGACCAACTGTTCCCCAAGCTCCTGCAAAAAAAAGCACCATATTCTTAAATTTGACCTTTGCTTCCAGTTTGAATTGTGGCCTAGCAAAATGATGAGGGTGGCAATGGCAGCCACATCCAGCATACTGAAAAATAGTGTCATTGGCCACCTGTTGATTTTCCATCTGCAGGTGGTCATACAGACTAAGTGGTCAAGGTTATCCACCCCACCCTTGTTTTTATTGTAGTCATGGATGATGTTCAGCTTTCCTTGTCCTCCACCCACTGACAGGTCATGGTGCATACTTGACAGCAACAGCACAAATTTGGACTTCTTTGGAACATAGGAAACTAGGGTGAGTTCCCCATCAAAAGCAAAAATGTATGAAAAGGTTTCCTTTCTTCGATTTGCTTGTATTTTGTTTGGTGTATCGGCCTTGTTTTTCCTAATCGTACCCACATAGGTCAAGTCCTGCTGTAGCAGCCTTTCTGCCAGCTCAGTACTTGTGAAGAAATTGTCACCCACAATATTCCTTCCCATCTTATGCCAGGAATAAACCAGTTTTTCAATGACCTGGGTACCAAGATCACCTTGGCATGGAGCTGCTGGTTCCTTGCCCAGATAGAAGTCTCCAGACAGGGGGAATGATATCAGAGCATCACAGCACCATCAGATTTTCAAGCCATATTTGGCAGGTTTGCTGGGCATATACTGTCTGAAGGGACAGCAACCCCTGAACACAATTTGCTGCTCATCAACCGTCAGGTGTATTCCTAGAGTATACCATTTCCTGAGCTGTTCCACAAATTGTGTCCAAATATCTCTAAAGACAGCAAACTTGTCCACAGCTCTCTTTTCCTTGTGTGTCTGTTTGTTGTCAAATCTCAGGTAGTTTGTGATTTGTCAGAATCATTTTAAACTCATGGTGGCACAGAAGTAAGGATGCCCAGTGCATTGCTCCCACAACTCCTCCAGTGCCTCGTGACCACCATGGTATAGATCACTCAGCAGTAGGAGGCCAATGTAGGCTTTCAGCTCTGCTTTGTCCATCTTTTTTCACTCCTTTCTATTTTCAGGATGGTTATCATTCCACTCCCTGAATCTTCTTTTTGCCTTTCTGTTTGTTTCTCTTATGATAACAGTCAGGATATCTTGTGAGAGAAATGGGTAGAATATTTCCACCACTGTGTCTTTATTACTTTCTCTTGTTGGCCCAGCACTTCCATGGACTATGTCCTTGGCTGTTCTCCGAAGATATTTGCTGTGGAATTTTTCACCAGACTCTTCCATTCCTTTCTCTAAAGATGTCATCATCTGCAATGTTTTCTGGAGGTGGTGGCCATGGTTCTGCTTCATGTCCTGCTGTAGCTCTCCTCAGCCTTCCATGGTGGTCCTGAGCTGGTCCTCTTTCCTTTCCCACTGTAAGTGTTGGCATTATGTCTGCTTGTGGCACCAGTACTTCTCATCTGAGCTGGGTGAAGTTTCCATAGACACATGATCTTCTTGCTCTGAACAATCTCCCATGTCTGGAACAAAGTCAGCATCCTCAGTACTTTGGGATAAGTTTTCATCAGTGGATGTGTTGCTGTCATCCCTGGTTACCAGTGCAAAACAGGTTCAGTACTGAATACGCACAGCCTTCTCATCCTGGACTGCAGAAAAAAATTATTACTGATGAATACATATAAATAACAATCAAAGACAAGTCTGTTCACCTATGCTGTCTCAGAAGCAATTCCACCCTGCCCTATGGTGGCACAGGTAGCACCTTCTCCTCCTGGGCACAGAAACCAGAGACCAGCATCCACCCTTTGCAGGCAAGCCAAATGTGGTTGGATGATGTTTGGAAACCACACATGCAGGGGCTTATTAAAAGCAGGTAAAAGGGAAATAGGGGGTGCCAAGCCCTTATCACTGAAGAGGACTCCATAGTGTACACTGTATTGTAGTCTGATGTCATTCTATTTTTTCTCTGCTGTCCCTTTGCTCCTTGTCCTCACTTTCAACAAACACAGGGCAAACTAGCTTATATGCTATGAAAGGGGAAGATGAGGCAGAGTTTTGCAATGAGAAAAAAGAGCAGAGGTGGATTTGGGTTTGACAAAGGGTTTCTGGGTTTGTTTTTGTTTTTTGGGGGGAAAAGGGTAGGGTATTTTGATGACCTTGATGCCTGCAAACAAAGTGGCAAAGTGGTTAGCAAAAGGAATTACCACATCTTCTGCAAAAGCAGAGTGGAGGATGGTCATCCATTAGTTATCATGGATACCTGAAGAGGACATGAATGAGGTGTGAATGAACGCTGACCGTTCAGATGCATCCACTCAAAGTGGCCACAGGTCTAGGTGTGCCATATTTACAGAAATTGCATTGGGGAAACAGGTTACTCCAATACGTTAACATTGGGGTTTTTCCACATGAGAAAGCAATATAATTTTAAAAGTGAAGTAAAACCCAAGTAGTTAAATGAGAACAAACTACTATGTGGATTTTTTTTTCAGTTTTGCATTAATTTTTGGTTTAAGACAAACTAAAATTAGTCCCTGTTGTGATAAAATATGTGTTTTGGTCTGATTTTTATTATAAACTACATCATTGGAAGTTATAACCTGCATCATTGGATAAAGTTATAAGCTACATCACTGGAAATTGTTCAGTTTTGTAGGTATACTTAATTTTACTGAAACCTATAGCGCTTTAGCTTAATTCTCCATATCAATAAGTCAAGCTAAGCTAAATCAACATGAGTCAGGTGTCAATAGGACAATGACCATGTAGGTACAGTTTGGCATTAGTTTAATGTGATGGAGTTTACAACATGAAAAATGTAACTATCACCAGTAGTGCAGTTTAAAAGGGGGAGAGGGGAAGGGAAACCAATGCAACAATCCTGGGTGCCACTGTAGTGGGGAGCAGGTTAAAAAATAGCCCCCATCTCAGCAGCAGCTGACCCATTAGTATTGCAGCTAGTGCTGCTTAAGGTACAGAGCTGCCCTGTTATGCTTCTGACTGACACCTAATTCACAGACAGGTATGAGGGCATTTCTTTGGAAACTCCCAGCCTGGCAACAATAGAAGTCCAAGAAATAAATCAACTGGTGTAAATCAACCTGTCTCCACTGACATCAGATTTATACCTGCTGAGCATCTTGCTTCTTGTATAGACAAGGTCCTACAGACATGAACATTTTGTGACTGGATTTTGCTCTGAGCAATTTGACTGGCCTGATATATAAAATAGGCTGCTGCAACCAGGGTGAGCTTAGAGCTCTCGATGTCGCTGACTCAGTCTTTACCAAAGGTAGACATTGTTTTAAAAAATACTTCTGAGAAATTCTGAATGGTGTGAAATAGTGATCTGTGGAAACACAAGAGGTCCAGGAAAGACACAGGAAACTAAAAGTTAGCTGTTTATGCTACTTCTTCAGCAGTGCTATCAGATTTGTACAATTTTTTTCATGGTGTTTTTGCCCTCCCATGTGTGTTTAAATTCCATATTTAATAAGAATTGTTTTGTTAGCTCTTGCAAGTCTGGCCACTTTCATTGTCTCCAACTGGCCATTTCCTTCCTCTCACTTTGACAGGTGAAATACATTTTATGAGACAAAATGATATGTTTTCTCTTGCAAAAGTAGATGTTTTTCTTGAACTGCTATAGTCAGGAAGTTCTGTTTCTTGCAGGTTTCTTGCGTAGGTTCTCAGTTCTGTATTACAAGGGAATAGGTAATATTTATACATTTGGGTTATGTCCTCACTGCAAAAATAAGATGTTTCTACACCAAAAGGACTATCTTGATGTCAGATCCTAATGAAAACAAGACACTGTTTCCATTGACAAGATTCCACTGACAAGATTACATAGACATTAGAGCTGCAAGGGACCTCAGAAGAGCATCGAGTCCAGGCCTCTGCCCCAGGGGCAGGAAGTCAGCTAGGGTCAAAGGATCCCAGCAAAATAAGTGTTCAAACGTTTCTTAAAAGAGTCCAGAATAGGTGCTTGCACCACCTCCAGAGGGAGTCTATTCCAGGCCTTGAGGGCTTGGACAGTAAAGACGTTTTTTCTTATGTCCAACCTAAAATGGTCTTTGAGGAGTCTGTGACCATTGGACCTTGTCATCTCTTGGAGTGCTCTGGTGAACAGGCATTGCCCCAGATCCTGATTTACATCACTTATATACTTATAGGCTGGCACCAGGTCTCCCCTGAGCCTGCACTTTTCCAGGGTGAAGAGTCCCGTACCTCTCAGTCTCTCATCATAAGGTCTGTTTTTCTGCTCTCTGATTATGTGCATGGCTCTCTTCTGGACTCTCTCAAGCTTTTCCACATCCTTTTTGAATTGTGGAGTCCAGAATTAGAGGCAGTACTCCAGCTCCAACCTCACCAAGGATGAGTACAGTGGGAGGATGACATCCTGAGATTTGCTTGAGAAGCATCTATGGATGCAAGCCAGAGTTTTGTTTGTTTTAACAGCTGCAGCGTTGCACTGGTGGCTTGTATTCGTCTTGTGGTCAATCATGACCCCCAAGTCCCTTTTGGCCATGGTGCCAGTGAACGTAGCACTGCTGAGCTTATAAGTGTGATGCGGCATTTTTTTCCCTTGAGGTGGGGTACTTTGCATTTATCTGTATTGAATGTTATCAGGTTTTATCCGCCCACTTTCTAAGCCTATCAAGGCCAGCTTGGATCACCGGCCTATCCTTGGGTATGGACACTCTACCCCAAAGTTTTGGTGTCATCAGTGGACTTGGCCAGTCTGCTTCTGACACCAGTGTCCACATTATTAATAAAGACGTTAAAGAATACAAGTCCAAGGGTGGAGCCTTTGGGGACACCACTGGTCACAGAGTGCCATGATGATTCACTTCATTGACTAGCACTCTCTGGGTCTGACCTCAGAGCCAATTCCCCAGCCACTGGACTGTGATGTAGCCAAGGCTACAGTTGGATAATTTTTCCATGAGGAGATCATGGGGCACCAGATCAAAGGTTTCTTAAAGTCCAGATATATGATGTCAATCTCTTCTCCCTTGTCTAGGTGATATGTCACCTGGTCATAGAAGGAGATGAGATTAGTAAGGCAAGACATACCCACAACAAATCCATGATGGCTGTCCCTCAGGATGTTGCTATCAGCCAGCTTGTCAAGAATGCTCTCTTTGATCATTTTTTCCAAAATTTTCACATTGGCTTAGCTGGTTGAGGTCAAGTCTATACTCCCAGTGAGGTTCAGTTTGACTCACTACATTGAGGTAAAACATAAAGCTCCTTTTATCTCCAGAAGGACTTTACGTCACTTTTTAACCTTAAGTTAGCTATCTTACATGCCCATTCTTGCAGTGAAATCTGTGTTTTGGTTTCTTTATTCATGTTTTGATCTTTACTCAAAAGAAACTTAAATGCAAAATAAAAAGGGGAATTGATTTGCTTTCTAAAGCCAAAAGATAGACTGTAAGAAATAGTTTAGCTATGTAATGTAATTATTTTTCCAGAAGTGCACACCTGAATCCATGGACATGTGAACACAACATAAGATGATATGCCATTTTATTTTTTTTGTTTTTTTAAAGGTCAGGCAATTAAGAGTTCTGCCCTTTTAATACAATGCAAATCACAGGCTCAGAGAGCTTTGATTGCAGCAGACATTTTCAATACCTCAGACACTAGAAAATAGTGGGCGAGTCCAAACGTGCATATTAATGCACCTTTTCTAAAGTGCATTCAATTTAATACCTATGGGCATTTTTCCTTGTGTTCCTGTTGCAGCACTGGGTGCTTTTAATTAGCAAGCCGTGCTGATTAAAAGCACCCATACATTAAGTATTAGCAGCACAGTGTGTTTCCACACTGAGAAAAAGGCAGCAGCACACTTTGAACTTAAGCACATCAAATGTGTTTTAGTTCAAAGCTCACCACTGCCATTTTCTCATTGCAGAGGCATGCTGCGCTGCTGATGGACCTGACATGAGAGGCTGCCAGAATGCATTAATTTACGTGCTTCAGCAGACTCGATTAATCAAAATTCCAGCACATTGGAGTAGGCTCCCTGCATAAGTCTAAGTGTCTTCTAATGAGTTACTAAATTACTGTGCATTAGGTTGCACTAATGCACAGTAGCATATGTGCATGTTATTTAGTTATGCTTAATGTGCAGTAGACTGTTTTACTGTGCATTAGCATAATGTCACTGTTTTTTATGTGACACTTTAATGCACAATAAAATGGTCAACTGTGTATTAAAGTGCATGTGTAGAGACACCCAGTGTGAAGTAATTGGCAGTAGAAACTTTAGTACAAATCAGCAGCATCAGTTCCTAGAAGGTTTAGGACCAAATCCTCAAAGGTATTTAGATACCTTTTATTGACTTCAGTGGGGATTAGGCACCTAAATACCTTAGAGCATCTGACTCGGGTGACTATCTTCCATCTGAAGTGAAGGTCCTGATCTTACCTGAGGTAGACCAAAGACCCAAGCCTCACCAAGTTCTGTCACAGATACCAGGAAGGCGGCCACCTTCAAAATCACTGCCAGAGGAATTCAGGGATGACAAAACAGGAAGGAAAGGATAGCTAGGCCAAAAGGGACTCCAAAATAAATGGTGAGTTCAGAAAACAAGTACTTCTGTAAGGGAATCGCATGTTAGGAGCCAGAAATCAAGCCAAAACACCACTTAAGCCCAGCGTAACTGAATAATTCTCAACATATGTTAAGGGAAACATCCTTAAACTTGTAGCATTTCTTCTGGCATAAAAACATATAAGGAAATACAGAGGAGATGGGCAATAGAAAAGAAAACTCAAAGAGAAAAACAAAGAAAACAACACTATATTCGTAAAACAAAGAAACAATTTAAAGTCCTGTTTTCTTCCCATCTAGTTAAATTAGAACTGGAAAAAACTCACACAATATATTATAAGGCAGAGAAAGCAGAAAAGAAAACAAGCATATGTTCGGTTGATTTCGTCATTTGAGCTGCCAGAGGAAACACAAAAAGGGACTTCAGAAGAAAAGCAGAACACAGTAATACAAAACAGTTGCTACACTGACTAGGTAAGGCCAGCTTGTAGCCAGATTACTATGGAAAGGGCTCAGGTTCAAGGCCCCTATAGTAATTGTCTCAGGCTATGTCTTAAGTGCAAAAATAGATGTGTTTTGTTTTTCTTTTACATTCAAATTAATCATTACAATATAAAAATCTTAATGGAGACAAAGCATGGGTAATTTACACTGCAGTGTTGGTTGATTGGGCCAATCCTAATATTTCTTCCTTCTGAGTTTTTTACCTCTGTTTATCTTGTCTAGCTATACTGAGGTAAAAACTACAGTGCACAGGTTCTGCTGGTATTTTTTACTGAGATAACTATCTCAATGTAAGAACACATCATTTTCCCAAGGCAAAGCAAAGCCTCAGTAACCAATTCCTGGAGTGATAAACATCACTGCCTATGATTGCAATCAATATTGTAACCTTTGTTTTAGAAGTTTAATTAATCAGATTAAGGTTATTACCATGGCAAAGCAGCACCAATTATTTTAGACCCTGTTTCAGTAAAACACATGCTTAACTTTCACAATCATGATAAATCCATCCTTATTCAGCAAAGCAGATAACATGCCATATTTTCTCACATACAATCTATAAAACATGCACCAGAATAGACTATACACCTTGTTTTTTAAATGAAAGATAAAGATAAAAAGAATTCCTTGTAGTAACTGAGACCCCAGCCACACTTGACATATATTACACAATTAACTGATTAATCATACAGTAAATTTAGACTGCCACATATGCAAAGAAATTTCCACACCATCAAAATGTCCAAAATGTTTAGCTATAATTGTAAGCAAACAGCTACAAAGTTAGGACTTGAAAATGTGTGGCAACGTTATAGCTGGTTGCAATCCAACTTTAATTTGAGCGTGTGGCAGGGCCCTGAGTAGCAGCAGCTAGGGAGCTAAGCCTGCTCATTGTTCTGCTCTCTATGAGTAGGGATCTACGTTGATGGAGGCAGAAGTTTGTGGCACAGCTGTGCTTTTCATCTTGTTCTTTTTTGCCATGGCTTCCCCCCCCCCCCCCACAATGCACTGGGAAAGAAGTGTGAGTGTACGTGAGAGAATATGATACAGTCTTTTGTTTAAAATAATTATTTCAAGTTAGTTTAATTGGAACCTAAACTGACAATCCTGTGGTCCAGGAACAGTGACTAAGATGTGTTCTTTTCCTCTTTTAAGGAAACCCTTGCTCTAGCAAGCTATTTCCAAAGTATTGCTACTTCTCCTTGCACGATGACCTTTCTTTCATTCCTCCTTTGGAAAAAAATCTATTCACTTGAGTGCCATATCTCAAATATTTGTCCAAAGTCATGTTATCAAGGGAGAAATCAGAGAGGTCCATTTAGAATCAAATCCTCAGCAGATGCTTTACCTTCTACATCCTGTCCTTTAAGTGTAGTGCTGATTTGTTTCTTTTTAACCAATTGCCATGTCTGTCTGTTGCTTAAATTTTAAGTTTTCCTGTTCAGTCCAATGTGCCTACTTTATCAGACTATGAAAAAAAAAAATCTATTGCTGCAGCATAGTGGCAGAGCAGTTAAGGCATCATACTATAGCTCCAGAGGCATGAGTCAAGCTTTGGGTGGGATTTTGACATGTACTACCACAATTGGCCCAACTGTAAATGGGTACATCACATCGGTGAATCAGACAGATGCATATGAATGTCACCCCATCATCCCATATGGTGATAGAAATTCATTTTCCTAAATTACACTACACTGATGGGGCATTAATTATAACAATCCTAATCAAAAAGAAAAGTCAATACAACTTTTTCCATTGACAAATGCAATTGTGTAGAAAGCAAGGGTCTTTTTTTTAAATCATGTTCACGTTAACATATTTTTTCAACAAAAAATTCCATTGAAGAAAATCTTTTTTTCTTTTGTTCTAGATTTTCTATTTTTTTTTAGTTTTTTTTCAGTTTTCCATTCCTTTTTGATCTTTCCTATAGTCATAGGCTGCCCTTTGTGTTTTTGATTGCTGCATCTTATCTCACAAAATGTATCAAACCTGAGAACATTAAGTATTTTGACATTTTTATATAAAACATTTTATTTTGACATAAAATGGATCAGAATATTGAAAGAATGTTTTGACAGATTATAAATGAAACATTTTGAATTTTTGTCTCATAAAAAGATTCAAAACATTGTGTTTCATACTGTAACCTGAGTTTGGATAGAATAATTAGCGTACCATGATTAAAAATCATGGTATTTTTCATGAAACAGTAATACCATTTTTCAGCAGTTCTTGCTAAAATTTTCATAGGTGCATTTCGCATTAACAACAGGAAAAGAACAAATGTGTAAAAAGAAAAACATCTGTTTTCTCTAGCACTTTTAATATGAAGGAAGTAGACATGTTTCTTTTAGTGTTACTCTTCCGTGACAAGAAACCCCCAGTCTTATCCTGTGTCTATTTCTAGGGCTTCAGCGTACTCCTTCTACTATGTGATTTGCATTTTCTGTCAATTGGAGGGAAAGATATCTTACCTCCTACCACCTGCTATCTTTACATGATGTTACAGTTTAGAAGAAAAAACAGATTTTGGGATTCAAATACCATAATTCTTTGCATATCAATGGCCAAAAACAACTGGAATCGGAAAGTAATTCTTCCTATGCTGAGTCTGCAGAGCGTCTCAGAAGACCTGTGCAGTTTTATCATCAAAAGTTAAACTGATATAAATCAATCCATATAATGTTTCATAAAAATACAAATTGTATTCACTGTTTAAACACTTGCCTTTGGACAGTGCAGATAGCAAGGTGATTAGCAATGATTCCTCTTTGTTTTCTTATCTGAAAAATCTTGAGTCAGTCGATCAATTGTTCTGTTGCTCAAGCACAGTGATTCTCAACCTTTTTTTACTCAAGGCATGCTTTGATAGTCTCAGGACACCCCTCCCAAATTCCGGTTCTTAGTTTTTGACTACAGAAAAACAGAAGAGCAATTTGTCTGTCGCAATGAATTCAGAAAGCCCACAACAGGTCAGAATGGTTTTGAAACTATGAATTCCTATTTGAAATCTCTATATTTATGTTGTGAATCACGTTTGCACACCTAACATTGCATGGCACCCTTGAAAGGCTCTCAAGGCACCTAGGTAAGAATCACTGCTCTAGTCAATCACAGTTTCAATGTGCTTGCCAGTGAAATGCCAGCACAATTATAAAATATATTTTGGTGACAGAACTATATATTTTTAGTGTGTGACAGAGGAAGTTTTTATTTGTACAAATATAAACACAGAGTCAATATATTCAAACAATCCTGGAAAAAATCTCCTTGCTCTTTAATCCTACAACTTTACTGATTTGAATTGTTTTGGAAACAGGTAACTTCAGGAAAATAGATGGTGAATCTAATACTAAACCAATCCCTACTGAAGATTTAAACTGAAAAATATTAACATTGCTTCTCAACTTTAAGTAATGAATTTTCAGATTAGACAAGTAGAGACATAAAAGGAGGATGTGTTTGCCCACAGATAGGGTCATAAAATCACACAGAATAATGTGAAAAATACATACTAAGTAAACAAAAACAGATACAATAAAGGGAAAACTGCAAGCTGCTGTTCTAGTATAAGAAATAAAAAATGATAACCTGATGACATAAGTGATAGTACTGCTGAAGGAAAACTTTCTATATAAGGACAAAGCCAATGGTCATGTAGGTTGGACCTACAAAGCTGAAAGGGGATGACTGAGATTTTTGCAAAATCCCTATTATCAGATAACAATTATTGTTAAATAAGATATTTTAATAACTTTCATCTTGGAAACACAGGGCTGGATATAGTAGAACACCTGCAGCTTTTCTTTTTACTAGAATATAATTTATTAATTCTAGTTTGGCCAATGCCTCTGTCCAGTAAGCCAGTCCAAACCTTTATGGTACCATTCCTCATTTTTTGGTGAATTGCATCTTGTGAAAGCTAGAGTGCGCATGCTCTTAGCCAGTATTTTTCTACCTTTTTCATTTTGAAAGGTTGTATGTTTTGAAGGTATTAAAGATCAATAACTCAATAGTTTTCCATTTTAAGGTAAGTAATATCTTTGGTGCTTAACTGATTTGCGTTGCTATGGAACTGGACAAAAGCAGGAAAGTATTGGCATAAGAGGTAAAGCTATTCTAATCCAAAAGAGGCAGGATTGCTTTAGTTGAACAGAAGCAGGAAGATGCAGCTGAAATCATAAAGGTCAACCAGAACTTTGAGGATAAATTAAAGTTAATAGGAGTTTTGCCATTGATTTTAATAGTATCTGGACTGCACATATAATATTTTTAATAAATCATTTTGATATAAAATATAGTTCAATCCAAAATTGAACTGAAACATAAACTTGAGTTATGCTACTTTTTACATTTCATTAATAGGAAGAATATGTTCTTATGTACTATTTTGATATATCTCTTTTTTATCCCTTCCATTTGTTCCCTAGATTTTTAATGGAACATTCATGATATGAGCCAACAGGATTTTCAGAATCAACAACTTCTTTGTGAATAATGGATAATAGCACAAACCACCTGGACAATGATACTCTGGTGATGCTTCAGAATAAAGCTATTATGTACACCCTCCCAATAGTATACAGCTTGGTAGCTTTAATCAGCATCCCTGGCAATCTGTTCTCACTTTGGGTGCTCTGCTGGCACATCAAACCCAGAACACCCTCAGTGATCTTCATGATCAACCTCAGCATCACAGATCTTGCCTTGGCAAGCTGTTTTCCCTTCCAGATTATTTACCATTTATATGGCAACCATTGGATCTTCGGTAAGAAACTGTGCGGCTTAGTAACAGTGATGTTCTACTCCAACATGTATTCTTCTATACTCACCATGACCTGCATCAGCGTAGAGCGGTACTTGGGTGTAGTGTATCCTATGAAGTTAATTAAGTGGAGAAGGAAGAGATATGCATTTGCTGCCTGCGTTGGAATATGGATCATTTTAATGATAGCTCTGCACCCACTGGCAATCAAAGACCTAACCTACAATGTGCAAGAACTGAACATTGTAACTTGTTTTGATGTTCTCAAACGGGACATGCTACCCAGCATGTTACAATGGGCAATCTTTCTTCTCACCCTGTTTGTTTTCCTCTTCCTGATCCCGTTCATCGTGACTGTAGCCTGCTACGTTGGCACTATTCGGAAGCTTGTTCAGACCTCTAATGCCCACGGTAACAGACAAACAACAAGATCTATTTACCTGGCTGGAATAGTCCTCTTGGTGTTTATCACTTGTTTTGCTCCTAATAACTTTATTTTACTTGTACATATGATCAACCGTATCTTTTATAACAAGAGTTTCTACCCTGCTTACAAGCTCACCCTGTGCCTCAGTTGCCTGAACAATTGCCTTGATCCATTCATTTACTACTTTGCATCCAAAGAATTTTACCAAAAATTCAAACAGGTGTTTGGTCGTAAAGTATCAGTCAGTGACAATTTGGATATCAGGAGGGAAAGTTTATTCTCTGCCAGGACAATGTCAGCCAGGTCAATGTCAAGTGGGCCAGTGGAAGGGATAGAGGGAGTTAAGGTATGTTTGCAAAGGCAAGAAAGTGTTTTTTAACCACAAACCCCAGAAGTGGAAAAGTAGCATGAAAACTATTTTTACCTGGTATCCTGCAAAAACCTTTCCCACAGCAGTCGGATTCCGGTGACATCAAGTAGAAAGTATTTCATGTATTATCTTAAATTACCATTTCATCTTGGAAACACACAGGACTGCATAAGAAAGAGTAAGATGAACCAAAGTCATCAGAGAGAAATGATCCAGTGAAACTCCAAGGATTCAAGTGTAAGATATTATTTTATGGAGTGTAACTGTAATTAGATAGCAAACAATAAGCAAAAAAACCCTTCAATCAAAGGTTAATTGTTCCCAGTGTTTATTAAAAATTACTGTATAAAAATGATATTAGAATGTGTTTGGGCACAGGGAGATAGTTTTGTAAATAATGTGTATATTTAGATATTGTTTTCTTATCTTGTAATAGCAAAAGAATGATTTTATCATGAATGCATTATGTATAGCCACTGTGAAGTCATCACAACACTGATATTTTGCACTCTTGATTTTTACACATCCTTTACTAACCACATTAATCTTAAAAGTGGTTAGTTAGGTTAATATTTTTAGTTCAATTTCAAATATCACAATATCTCGTAAGTAAAGAAAGTATTGAAGACCAACATTAGAACCTTAAGCCACATGAATACTCCAACTGCTAGACAGGTTACATCATAACATTCTTAAAAACTGACATTTCTGAGAGTGAGATACAGATAGTTTAAGTAGCAATTTGCATACACCAACCCACTACAGTAATAATGTTGCTGCTGTTACTCAGGTTATTTTACACCAATTTAAAATACAACAAATTTTGTGGTCCCCTTAAACTAAATTCCCATTACAAACCATGAGAATATTGCATTATTTAATTTATGGACAGAATTTTCACTTTCCTCAAAGTTTGTGGTCCAGATTCTTAACAATTTGAAATGGGAATATTGCCAGTCATGGCCATCTGGCTAATATAACCCACCTGATGATCCTGTCTCTAAACTCTTCTCATAAGTCCTGATATCACTAGATTTGATTTTGATCTTCCCATATTGGAACTGCATTTGTTTCAGAAGGCAGACAGGCAAACAAACAGAAAGAGAGAAAGAGAGAGAGATAAGAGAAAGAATAAAGGAATGAACAAACAAATGAAAAAAGGAACGAAAGAAAGGGTATGGACAGTTGACATGCACCACTTTCCTGGGTACTAATTAGGTACTCAGGATTATTGTAAAATGATATGTTCAGAACTACTTATTTCAATATCCTAACCTATTGTGTTGCAGTACATTGTGTCATACTTTACATATATCTGCAACCAAATAATTATTGGAAACATGGTAACTAAAGATTTTGTTAAACTTCTCAAAATATTTGTTCCTAATTCTTTATTTAAAATGTTGTTTCATTCTGGCAAAAGGAACAAGCAAGCTTTGCCGCACAAATGAACCCGTATCTTTCTCAGGCCTGAGGAAAAAACCTCAATGAAAAAAATATTATTGGGTGTTTCTCCCAACTATTCAATTGGTCTAATACAAGGTATCACACAGAACCCCTACCTCTGATCAACAGTTTCAAGATCAGATCACTGCCATCTACCTGACTTTCCAATTAAGGCAAGATTTGAACCCAATCCTCCTGAGGTGAATAGGTCTTTGTTCTATCATTAAACTGTTGCACTGCCTACACTCTAAAGTCCATTTTTTGTTATATTTGCTTAGTAACAAAAACACACAAAAAAGTTGTATCTAACTTTGTAAGGATTTCCTTCTGCCTTTAATCCCCAATCAAAAAGTCAAGTACTAGTGGAGATTATACCCAAGATGAAAAACAATGCATATAGTGATTTTGTTTGAAAATTATCTGAATATTTCATATAATATTCTAGTTATATTTGAAAGTGTTTCATATAAAGTTTACATTTTGAAATAGTAGGAAGCTATCCAACATCTACTTCTAAAAAGAAAGTAAAATAAGATGTATAAAATATAATACATGCACAAAACTTTGTAAAAATATTACTTGCCTTAGACAAAGTGAGCCACAGGTCTCCCAGGCTGCATGCCATATGGATGTATCCCCAATATAACATGTGGGCATGCAGGTGCCCCACTCCACTGCTACAGCATGTACCTGTGCAGATGCTCCCCCAGCCACCACTGCACCATGGACCTGCACAGCACCAGGCTCACCCTCTGCTCCCTGCACTGCATTGCACATTGGACTGCTCCTGGGAACAGGCACTGAAAGTGGAAGCTGGAGAAGAGAGGAGGGAGCCCTGAGACTTTAACTGCTATCACAGGCAGTGATTAGGGGAGTGGTGACTGGGCAAAGGCCCACAGGCCACCCCTAGGGAGTATGTGCATTAAACTTTGGAGTAGGTACTCAGGGAAACTCCCATTCAAGTCAAAGAATATTTTGCTGCATAAGGAATGCAGAACCTGGCCTTATGTATATTGCCTTTTGGACTTGGTGGTGTGGACTGTAAAGCTAATTTCCTAGTAGATCGATAACTGATTTATTCAAAGAACAGGGGTATTGTCCTTTAACCCTTGGAAATGTCTTTTGTGGAATGCCACAAAGTTATTGACACATGGGTGACTGGTGCCTCTTGAGTCTTGTCCCCCCTGACACCAGTCAGCAACCCGGGGCGGGCTGGTCCCCCAGCGGCCGCTCTCCCAGACCAGGGGCGTGTGGGGGAAGTCCCCCTGCAGCTGATCTCACCACCAACATTTTTTTTTTGTTTCCTCTTGGGGAAAGGAGCTTATGCCACTTTTGTCAGGGACATGCTAGATTTCCCACAAAACTGAGCCAAACCAATTCAGCAATATCTTTGTAGATTCTAACTGAGGTTGATTTAACTCTGAGCGAGCTCATTCAGGAGACTTTCAGTTGACAGTTGTGAATATTGGATGAGGCTTTATATGTTGGCCTACCATGCTAGCATTTGAATTTTTGGTTAAAATGCCTAAAGTCTACCAACCTTTCTATGTGAGGTGTGATTTGGAACCAGTTATTTTGAGGTGAATCATATAGTTTGAAATGTTAATGAAGAGTCCTTGTAGGTGGTACCTTCATTTGAGGGGATACAGATGGCTCAGAGATATTTGATTATTTTATTTTCTGGGTGGCTGGGATAATTTTATGGGAAGAGGTCATGTCAGGATAACTGTATAGATTTCTGTTTTTTTCTCTAGGTTTGTGTGAGCTACTATTTTAATTGCTGTAAAGTACTTAGGCCAGTTTGTGTGTGCATGTAATAAAATAAATACAAAAAAGGCAAAAAACATGATTGGAAATTGTTTCCATTGTGTGTCTATGTCATATGTAAGTTACTTCAAAGCTTGGAGCTATACAGGCCAAGGAAGTATGAAGTAATAGGTATTCATTTTCTATTTCTGTCTGCTTTTCTATTTTTTCTATTTCCTTCAACATTTTCTCTTGTTTCCTAAGCACCTTTGGCGACTGAGATATTTGCCTTTCTGTTAATTTTACTTGACTTTTTAAAAGCCAGGGGCTGACATTGCTGTACACACTATCCACAACTGAATTCAAAAAACAGATTTTAGAATACCACTAAAATAAGTAATTGACTCCCCATTAGACTGTCCTCGCTGCACAGGATCTACACAGTGATTCATTTTCACTACCATTTGGAAAAATATATATATTAAGTCTCTATAGCTGTGAATTTTGCTGTCTCTTTGGAATGTAAAAATAGTGCCAATATACTTGACAACACTCTGTATCAAAAAATGGTTTTAGAGGTGACACTGTCATATCCTACTACAGTCTTGCTTATTAGCCAGACACTAGTCTGTAGTGGGTGGAGTCAATCACTAAATCTTACATGTTTCCAAGTTCTGTGGGTCTTAGTAGTGACTGGCATGCTAGCTCTTCCTTTTTCAGGCATTCTCTCAGGTGCAGACTCCATTTCTTATTCCTCTCATGGCTAGTGAGATACTGCAAGTCACCTTAAACACTGCTGTCATGCCACAGTGGTCTCAAACACCTGGTTGCTTAGATACATTACTTCCTCAGTCTACCTAGCAGGGGATTTCTGGTTTCTAAATACATAGTTCATAGACCATGTGACAGGTACAATAAGAAATAAGACAGTACAAAGAGTTGTAGATGCCACTAAACTACAAAGGCCTGACCACAAACTCCTGTCTGATAGATCTCAGCCACCTGTTTGGGCCAGTGTCTGCTTTTGTTAAGGCAACGGCAGTCTGCCTAGTCTTTCTCCTGCAACAAGTCCCTGATGAGGCTGGGATGAGATAACTACTTTTGCTTCAAAGAATCTAATTACTAAACCAGTTTTGATACTTTTTTTTTCTGCTTCTCAGCTTATGCTGGGATATTTTATTCACTCTTTGGGAACTGAAGCTCCCTGGGAGTGTTAACAGTTCTCTGCTTGTAGCTCCCCAGTGTCCCAAGCCAATGGCCTTCCTGCAACTTCTGAGACATCAGCCTGACCTGTGCTTACAAGTTTTGCCAGCACAGCTATGTTAATCAGGGATTGTTTTTTCTCACACTTGATAGATACAAATGTTTAAGCAAAAGCCCCAGTGCAGGGGCAGGCAATTATTTTGGATGGAAGGCCACTTTATGGGTTTTGGTGAGCTGTTGAGGGCCACATGGGTACCCCTGCCCCTTGACAGTTGCCCCACCCACTGTCCCATATTGAGACTGGAAGTTCTGCCCCTAAGCCCTAACCTTTGCCACTGGAAGTTCCTTCCCTTGCCCCCACATACCCTTCTGGGTCATGGCTGTATCATGGTGACTACCTGTATCTCAGTATCTTGCAGACCTTGTGCTCCTTACCCACTAATGATTTATAACTCCAATTCAGACCCTTGCTTCCTGACCTGGTCCATTCCTGGTTTGTGACCTTCTAGGTTCAAACTCTGGCCACCCATGTCCCAGTCATAGTCCTGTGAGCTCCTGTAAGTGAGCTTACAAAGTGTCATGTTGAAAGTTATGTTATTAGATTGGAGAACAGTTAAAGAGGAGTCCCTTATGGGTGGATTTTGATACCCAAACTGTTCAACATTTTCAAGAGTGACCTTAATGCAAGAACTGGATCTATATTCTGAAATTTGTGGCTGGTACAAAGTTGGGGAGATGTTGCTAATATAGAATCGCATTAGGCCATTATATATGAAAAAGTCGGTAATCTTGTGGAGTGCAGTATTATAAATTGGCATGGAGTGTATTAGTATGCCATTCAAATGCACTTAGGATGAAGGACTTTTCCTATAAATTGGGGCTTTATAGACTGGACAAAAATAGGAAGAGAGGGACTTAAATGTTCTGGTTCATCAGAAGATGACTATAAGCCACTAGTGTGAGGAGGCCATGAAAAAGGGTAGGTAGTATATATGAGACAAGAAAATATTAGTACCACTGTACAAGGCAGTGGTAAGGCCCTGTTTAGAATGTCTGGATCAGTGATCATAAAAAGCTTTAAAAGATAATAAGAAAATGAATGGCTAGTACAATGATTAATAGAATGAAGAAACCATTCTCATGGAAAGCATGGCTTGTTTAGTCTAGGAAAACAAAGTTTGAGCAGGTAGGAAAGAGAAGAGTTATTTCAGTAAAAAATAGCACATGGTAAACTCTGTTTACAAACAAATTTAGTATTGAAAGTAGAAGACAATGTTATTCTTAAGCCACTGCAAACATCATTGGTATTACTCAGATACTACAACCTGGAGTTTAAATTAATTGACAGGCAGCAACATGTTGTAACTCATGGCACTTAGCAGGAAGTGCCATGAGTTACAGTCGACTCCTGGACCCAACAGATGTTCACTGTTGGGTCCCAGGAGTAGGGGGATTGAGCTGCAGTTTGGAGTGGCTGCAAGTCTGTAGCTCATCTTCCCTAGCCCTGTCCCTCCTTTTCCTAGTCCCAAGGCTGTCTTCAGAATTGGAGGGCGGGGGATGGGGGTGGAGGAGAAGGAATAGAAGGAAGTTCCATCTGGGGGTTGGCAACATTTTGCTGGAGGGTGAAGTGCTCCAATCTACCTGCCCCACCCTCCAGCAAAATTTCATCACTCCCTTCCCCCTCTCCCATTCTGAAGACAGACCCAGGAGCAGGACTGGGCTGTGAAGATGCGCCATTTTGGCATGCCTTCATCTGAACAGTCATGTAACACTCATGTAATGAGAGTTCAGATTGTCATGGGTTCCACACTCATCTACAAAACCCACATTCACCCCCTTGTTGGCACTGGATTTGGACCCAACCCCTATACCTTGGTTCTGTGGGAGCACAACCCTCAGACCAACCGCAACACCTGCCAGTTGATAATAGGTGACTTTATTGATACAGAGAAATAAAAAAGCAACAATACAAACAATCAAGCAATTCTATACCTACCAATCCTAGGGCTGTCATCAGAGTCAAAGTACATCTGATCAGGATTTAGACTCTGCTGTGAGGCTCTCTCTCTCTAAGGTGTCAGCAGTCTGGAGGTGGGATACCAAGACCCACAGCCCCCTTCCAGTGGTGTGTCTGAGACAGGCTGCTGGAATGCCCTGGATTCTCTTGGTGGCCTTGGGGACCCTTTCCAGGGGATGGGGACCCCTCTTCATGGAAAGATACAGGGAAGAACAGAGAGGGTTGAGAAAGAACAGGGAGTGACCCTTTGTTAATCTAAAGACTCTGCTTTTCTATTCTCCTTCCCCTTTGATGACTCCTGATGACTTCATCTGTGGCTATCTCTGGTTGGCTATCTTTCTGTGGTCACACATCCACGTAGCCTTCCGGGCCTTCTCCTAATTTGGTCTGTTCCCCCAAAACCAGGACTCAGCTCTGCTGCTGCTCTAGAGCCTTGTAGTTGGTGTCATTTATCTCTTTATGAGACAGTATGTTATGTACCTCCTCAGTCCCCAGGCTTTGTGCCCTTGTTGTGTTAGGCAGCCTGTCTGCCTTGAAGGCTGTGATCTTGTGTTATAGCTTGCCCCTCTCAATTCTCAGGCTATGTCCATCTGTTGGTCTTGTTATGATAGACAGTTTGTCTGTTTTCAAGGCTGATACCACATCCCAAGCCTCGCTGATGTCCCAGACGTTGGTGTGTCAAAATCAAGCCTGCCCGCTCTCTAGAGGCTTCTCTATCCGTGCCCCCTTTCTTCTCTATCTGTGTCCCCTTTTTCTAGAGGCCTCTCCTAGCGAGCCATCGGTCTTGTGGGCCCACCGCACAGCTACCCTCTTCTCAGGTCAGGCGTACTGTGCTGCTATCCCCTTTTCCCCAGGGGACCACCGTAGCACTTGCCCTTCTCGAGGAGGCACTCTGCTGCTAACCCCTGTCTCTCCTGGGGTCTATCGCAGCAGCCAGCCTCTGGCCAGGATCTGCCGCCGCGCTAGCCTCTTACCGGTTTAACCTGCCCATCCTGGGTTCCACAGTGCTGCCCTTTAGCAGGCCTCTCAATCGTTGCCCCTTCACGGGCTCCTCAAATAGTGCCCCTCGCAGGCTTCTACGTGCTACCCCCCCCTTCCATGGATCTGCTGTGCCCAACTTGGGCTCCTTATCAAAATGACCCCTCTCTGCGCTTCTCATTGCCCCTCTTGGGCTCCTTAATGCTGCTCCCTGCTAAAGCTTCCTTGATGCTGCCCCTCTTGGACTCTTGCTGTGCTCCACTGGGGTTCTTCAATACTTGCCCCTTCTTTTGGGATTGCTGTGCCCACACTGGTGCCGAATCGCACCCTCCTGGGGTCCCTGCTGAGGTTACTGCGCCCCACTGGCACCGGGATCCCCATCTTACCATGGGTCTCCCCTGAGGCCTCTTCCTTCCCCTACAGCCTCACCCAAACCACCGGTGTGATACAAACTAATAGACCAAAACACAAGCCTCCTGGCTGTAACCAAACATAGGGCACCTGGCCATAACAAAGTAAGCCTCCCGGCTACCACTCCACATCATCGCTCCAGCCTCTGGAGCTCTTGTGAGCTGCACTCACATTACTGTTTCTGGGAGCTCCTGCCCCTCCCACTGCTGGCAGAGAACTCCCAGCCTGACTCTGGCTCTGGGCTTTATAGGAGCCAAGCCCTGCCCCTTAGGGTCAGCTGCCTCTCATTAGTTGTCCTAGCAACTCTCAGCTGAGCTCATTATCTCTGCTAGGGCTTGGCCCCAGCAGCTTCTCCCTCCTCTGGGAGCAAGGCAGGCACGCCCAGTGCCCTGCTGCAATCTATAGAAGTGGCGAGCACACACCGTGCTCTGCTACACTGAGCTTAAAGATGTTCCTGTGAAAACTGAAATAGACACTAGACAGACTTCCTGATCTCAATTCTTCTCTCTTCTTCCAGTCAGTAGGCAGGGATGGCAACACGAGGCCTACATTGGCGAGGTCAACCGGCACTTACGGAGTTGGTGCTGCCAGGCAAGCCTTAGTTTCCTAGATAATGACCCATGCTTTCAGGCAGGGTACTTGCTGGGGTGGGATGGGCTTCACTTCTCTCCTAAAGGCAAGTGTGTCTTCTCTTCCAGGTTGGCTGAATTTGTACGGCAAGCTTTAAACTAGCCTCACCAAGGGAGGGGGCTGCAGGAAGACAAGGAGACACCACCCAAGCAAGACAGGTAACACAAGCAAAGAGTGCCCAGGTAAGGAACAGGGGTCCAGACAGTCTTCCTAATTGGGGGGTGGCATGAGCATCTATGCGAGGCCTTAAATGCCTATATACCAATGCTCATAGTATGGGGAACAAACAGGAGGAACTTGCTCTCAGAATAGTCAGTACAAACCCAGACAGAGAAGAGCTTACAGAAATATGGTGGGATTCATCCATGACTGGGCAGTTAGCAGTAGGCCCTATAGGCTTTACAGGTGGGATAGACAAGGAAGGAAGGGAGGGGGTGTGGCGCTCTATGTCAAAGAGCAGTACACATCCTCTGCCAGCAAAATGAGGCTGGAGGAGGGGCAAGCTGAAGTGATCTGGGTCAAGATACAAGGGGGTCATGAGGAGAGGGATTTAACAGTGGGGGGTCTACTATAGACCCCCCCAACCAAGGGGAGGAGCTGAACTGGAAATTTTCAGGCCAGTTTGCAGAGGCACTTAAGGCAAGGGATGTAATTGTCATGGGTGATATAAATTATCCGCACATCTGCTGGGAGGAGCAGTCAGCCAGGTCGGACTATTCCAGGAGGTAAAGGACCTCCACTTAACCCAGGAGGTGCACAGTCCCACCAGATGAAATGCCCTGTTGGACTTGGTCCTGACCACAGTCAATAATCAGGTAAGGGGGCTGCAGATCTTTGACGACCTAGATGATAGCGATCATCACTTGCTGGAATTCATCATCCAGCGCAGGATAACAAGAGCATACATCAAGGTGGTAGCCCTAGACTTCAAGAGGGCCAACTTCAATGAGTTGAGGAGCTTGGTGGGAGAGGCATTGGGGTTCTCGAGGGCATGGGAACTCAGTGCCCAAGATTAGTGGTTGTTTTCTAAGGAGACGATACTCAGGGCCCAAGGGGTGACTATCCCAAAAAGAAACAAGGGGGGCAAGAGTGCCCAAAAGCCCCCCTGGCTCACCAAGGACATCCGAGAATGCCTGGTTGATGAAAAGGTGGCGTACACCTGGTGGAATGGGGGGACTATATCCAAAGAGATACCTCCACTTCTCGGGCCTGTAGCAGGGCTGTTAGGAAAGCTAAGGTGGACATAGAACTGGGACTAGCATCCAAGATCAAAGATAATAAAAAGCCCTTTTTCAAATATAGGGAGGATGAAGAAGGCACTGGGAAACATGGGGCCCTTGCAAGATACGCTGGGCAATCTGGTGGTTGTGCCAGAGGAGAAAGCAGACCTCTTTAACAAATTTTTCACCTCTGTTTTCTTGTGCAGAGACCAGGACTTCCCCACCGTGATTCAAGACAGACTCGAGGGGAATGCCTCCAGACCTAAGGTTGAGGAGGACCGGGTTAGAGTGCTTTTGGAGGGGCTGGATGTGTTCACAAATCAGCAGGTCCAGATGCTCTGCACCCCAGGGTGTTGATGGAGTGAGCAGGGGTTATTGCAGGGCCCTTAGCAAGGCTTTATGAGCATTTGTGGTGCTCCGGCCAGGTGCCAGATGATTGGAAGATAGCCAATGTGGTCCCCATCTTTAAAAAAGGGAGGAGAGAGGACCCAAGCAACTATAGGCCCATCAGTCTTACCTCAATCCTGGGGAAACTCTTTGAGAAGATCATCAAGAAGCACATCTGTGATGGGCTGGCATCAGGGATGATGCTCAAGGGCAGGTCATGTCAGACCAACCTGATTGCCTTTTACGATCAGGTCACAAAAGCATGGGATGTAGGTGTCGCCGTGGATGTAGTCTTTCTGGACTTCAGCAAGGCCTTTGACACTGTCTCCCACCCCATCCTCATTAAAAAACTAGGTGACTGTAGCACTGATGCCTACA
>JAGPOW010003316.1:77728652-77747207 GCA_030014935.1 Caiman crocodilus
CAGCAAGGCCTTTGACACTGTCTCCCACCCCATCCTCATTAAAAAACTAGGTGACTGTAGCACTGATGCCTACACAGTCAGATGGATTGCAAATTGGCTGAAGGGTTGTACTCAGAGGGTGAGGGTGGAGGGGTCATATTCAACCTGGAAGGATGTGGGCAGCAGAGTCTCCCAGGGCTTGGTCCTTGGGCCCGCACTATTCAATTTCTTTATCAGTGATTTGGATGACGGGGTGAAAAGCAACCTGTTTAAATTTGTTGATGATACCAAAATTTGGGTTGAGGTGGGCACACTAGTAGGGAGGGAAAGACTGCAGCAAGACCTGGATAGGTTGCAGGGGTGGGCTAACAAAAACAGGATGTGTTTCAATATAGACAAGTGCAAAGCGCTGTACTTGGGCAGTAGTAACTGGCAGCACACTTATAAGATGGTAAACTCCCTTCTTGAGAGCACAGAGGCAGAAAGGGATCTTGGAGTTATTATTGACTCCAAGATGAACATGAGTTGACAATGCGAGGTTACAGTTGGCAGGGCTAACCAGACCTTATTGTGCATCCAAGTAGGTGCAGCTCAAGTAGGGCCAAAGAGGTGATCCTCCCTCTCTACACGACAGTGGTCAGGCCACAGCTAGAGTACTGTGTCCAGCTCTGGGCACCCCACTTCAAGAGGGATGTGGACAGCATTGAGAGGGTCCAGAGGAGGGCCACCCACATGATCTGGGAACAGCAGGGCAGACCCTACAATGAGAGGCTACGGGACCTAAACCTGTTCAGCCTTCACAAGAGAAGTCTGAGGGGGAACCTGGTGACCATCTATAAACTCACTAGTGCGAACCAGAAGGGTTTGGGGGAGACCTTGTTTCTCTTAGCAGTCCCCCCTCCCCCCCCGGAATAACAAGGAATAACGACCACAAGTTGTTGGAGAATAAGTTTAGATTAGACATCCGTAAGAACTACTTCACAGTTAAGGTGGCTACCCTGGGGGTCTTTAAGAAGAGACTTGATGCCTACCTGGCTGGGGTCATTTGAGCCCATTTTTCCTCCTGCCCAGACAGGGGGTCAGACTTGAAGATCTACAAGGTCCTTTCTGACCCTACTTCTATGATTCTATGAGTCTATGATAATACTGGAGCTGTGAACATTCTTACTGAGGGAAAATGTAAAGGAAGAGACAATACAGGGCCATGGCACCAAGTTGTACTGGTGCTGCAGGAGAGAACTATTAGGCTGGGTGTGGCCAATTAGATCAGGAGAACCAATTTCCCCTACTTTGGATGTCTGTGGACTTATGAAGGACTTGGGCTAGATCAAGAGAAGGTAAGAGCCATTAAGGAAATGCCCAAACCAAAGGATGTAATAAGATTTATGGAAGTGGCCAACCATCTTTCCAGATTCTGCTCATACATAAAGAAGCTGTGCAACCTTGATCCAGTTCACAGACTGTGATGTATTACAGGCAAAGCAATAGTCCGAATGTACTACAACCCTCCAGAGCAGTAAGAACTACAGCAAGACTGTAAGGGTGTTACCTTAGGTCAAACATAAGTCTAATGCGGCTTGGATATTCATGGCGTAATCCCCTCTTACCATTATTTCTTAGCATTGCTTTGCTACAGTACGTTCCAACTCTCACCTTCCATGTCTTTAAATTCCTTTGATATTATTAGTCAGGAGGTACCATAGTTTGTGCCTGGTAGCTTCTGCCAGGATTTCTTTCGGGGCTCCAACCTCCATCACATCCTGTCCTAGTGCCACCCAGATGTTCCATTGCCAATTGCAATCATAGACTTTCTTAAGTGAGATAATTTTCTTTCTTTGTCTTTTTATTCTAGGTGTTATCTGTGTATGTCTCAATGACCCAGACGAAAACAGGCTCACTGGCTTCCACCTGCATCAGGTAAGTCTTGCCTATTATTGTTTGCCTATTATTGTGGTCGGGCCTGATGTGTCCCAATCTCAAAGTGCGGCGCCTGGAAATGTAAATTAAATAGTTAAAAAAGAGCACTCTCTAGGATTTTTAATCCTGGGGTTTATTCCCCTCTCACTTTCTCGATCTGTGGCTTCTCTGACAGTTCGTACTACCCTTCTTGCTGGGCTCTAGCCACAGTCTGCAGCTCTAACAAATTCTGTCCCTTTAAGAGTTTCAGGTGGTGTCATAGCCACTCTGACACCCTCACTCCACAGAGCCACTGATAGTCCCATTTACCTCAATTACCACCAAGTAAAAAGAAAGAAAGAAAGAACCCAGTTTCTGCTAGAACCTGCTAGGAGCAGCTGCTGCTCCTGTGGTGTGCTTATCTCAGGTGGAGCTCTCCTCTCCCTTGTGCCACACTTCTCAGTGGTGTCCCTTTAGCTGAAATCTCACAGCTCAGTAGAGCACGGCTAAGCTCCCTTTCCTGCTCAGAGCTTGCTCTTGAGGATCCACTCCCTCTTGCCCACTGTCCCAGGCTTCCCCTGCTATCTCTCTCTGCCCTTTCACATCTGGCACACTGCCCCTCCTTTCCCAGGGCTGCTCTATTCTCATGGATAAGCTGCTCTGGAAGTGTTGCTCCCATGGTGTGCTTCTCTCTTCTCCTGCTGCTGTCCTTTCCCCAGCAGGATCCTCTTTCCCTGCAGGGAGATACTCTGTTTACCAGGGCACTCCTTGGGGTTACAAGAAACAACAGACATAAACTGAAGGAAAGTAGATTTAGATTGGACATTCCTTAAGAAATTCTTTATGGTGAGGGTTGCCAAAATATGGAATGGCCTTCTAAGAGAGGTAGTGCTTTCCCCTATCTTGAAGGTGTTCAAAAGGAGATTAGATAAGCACCTGGCTGAAGTTACTTAGCCCCAGCGCTCTTTCCTGCCCAGAGCAGGAGGTCCGACACAATGATCTAATAGGTCTCTTCCGACCCTTGATATCTTGCAAAGTCCCATTTGCAAGAACAGGGTTCTTCTTGGATGCACCCATGTAACATATTTTTCAGGGTCCCATTAAACTTTTCTACCAGCCCGCTGGTTTCGGGATGATACACAGCTGTACTTAGGTGCCAGATTTTAAGTACCTGGCACAGGCAATGCATAACACGGGACATAAAATTTGTTCCTTGGTCTGCAATTATTTCTTTGGGGATGCCAACCCTTGATACCTATTTGAACAGTTCTGCCGCTACACGGGGTCCTGTAACAGTATGTAAAGGGATTGCGTCTGGAAACTGAGTGTCGTAGTTGATCAGTACCAATACAAACTGGTGGTCAGCTGAACTTTTTGGTAGCAGTCCAACTATGTCTAGCACTATCTGTGAAAATGGGTCCGACACTACCAGCATGGGCTGCAGTGGAGCCCGAGGGGGCTTCCAGAGGCTGACCCACTGACAATTAGGGAAAGCCCAGTCCACTTGTTTGTATAGATGTGGCCAAAAACACCATTTAGTCAGTCTACCCTCCGTTTTTGCCTCTCTCATGTGACCTCCTAAAGGGTTTTCATGGGCCAACTTCAATAGTGCGACCCAGTAAGGTTGAGGGATCGGGAGTTGTGGTGTCTCTTGCCCTGCATGTTGGCCCAATTTGATTCTATAAAGCAGACCCTTTTTAAGTTCATATCTAGGTAGAATATGGCATCATATGGGGCACATCACCTTTTCATTGTGTTTGGCCTATTCGGACAGGATAATGGATCGGTACAAATGCTCTCCTTCTCGAGCCTCTCAGAAGTGGGCACTGCTAGATAATCTCTTGAGACTGTTTTTATTATTTAGCACTAGGATATGAGGGTATGAGTCTGTCCAGAAAAGTCATCACTGGGGATCCTGGTTTTCTCTGTTTTAAAAAAAGTCTCCAATTTTTCAGTTAAAAAAGTAACCCAAAATACACATTTTTAACCATGGTCAAAATAAAACACCACCATATATATATCTATGTAATTGTGGCATTTCATTTTAATCATGGAAAAATGTAAATTTGGGGTTACTTTTGTAACTCGAAAATTGGGATATTTTTAATCAGAAAAAAACCAGCATCCCTGCTTATCACTGGTGGCAGATACTCTAAGCAAAATACATATCTAAAACCAAAAAATTTGTGGACCAGGAAGTAGAGTCTATCAGCAAGTTACCATATACATCTGATAGGAAACCTCAGATGAAAAGAAGCAATAAACAGCATGAGGTTCTAAACAAACATATTACTCAGGTTACAAACACTTCAGAAGAATCCAGACAAGCATGGTTGTGTGGTATGTGGTGCTACAAACACATTTGCAGCGCCACATACCACACAGTCTGGTGTTCGCTGCACTGCAAGGGCGTGCTGCCTGAGCATACATTGCTTTTTTTTTTTTTTTTCCTGAGGTTTTTTTTGACCCCTGGATACAGTCTTGTATAAATTAAAGGGACATATAAATTAAGTATTGGAGAAGAGATACATTTTTTTCAAGGCACTTTTAAACTCTTTTAGATAAATACAGTTCTGATAAAATGTTCTTGAAACTTTCCAGAAAATTATGTTTTTAAATTAAGCATATTTAGTGTAAGTTTTCTGATGATCTAATTTAATTTTTATACTTAAAAAAGATTTAGGCTTCAGCGGGTGTGTCTATACGTGCTATTAAGACAAAGCAATAAACAGCAATGCAATAGTTTATTGTTCCCAGGCACTGTGTTTACACATGTACTCAAGACTGCAGCACATTGAGCTGGACAGGAACACCCCAGCTAGCCCAGGGCTGCTCTGACCTGGTTCAACATGCTGAGGAGGGTCTGGCTAGATCATGAGGGTGCTACAGTTTGGAACCAGCCAGCAGGCAGTTTGTGACCGTTGTTCCTTGTTACCCCAAGAGGCGCCCTAGTGAACAGAGCATCTCTGATCCTTTGCTATGTCCCCCTAATGAATTTGTAGGTGGTCACAAGATCACCTCTTAGCCTTCTCTTGTGGAGGCTAAAGAGGTCCAGGTCCCTCAGTCTCTCCTCATAGGGCTTGTTCTATAAGCCCCTGACCATACAAGTGGCCCTCCTCTGGACAGCCTCGAGTCTCTCAACATCCTTTTTGAAGTACAACACTCAAAACTGGACACTGTACTCCAACTGTGGTCTGACCAATGCTGCATAGAGGGGAAGTATCACCTTCTTGATTCTACTTGTTATGTATATGCTGATGCATGATAAAGTGTGGTTAGCTTTGCTAATGATTTTGTCACACTTCTGCCTCATGTTCATTTTGGAGTCCACTATGACTTTGAGATCCCCTTCCGCTTCTGTACTGCTGAGAGGGTCACTTCCCAGCAACTTTAGACATCTCCTGTACATTGTCTACACCTCAGCTCCATACAGCAAGGTGGGGCTCATGACTGCTTGATAAACTGTGAGCTTGGTTTCAGATCTGATATCATGATCTTCAAAAACCCATTTCTTTCAGGTGACCACAGGCTGCACTTGCACATCTGAGGTGATGTTGTATTTCTTCATTGATGTCAGCTTTCTGTGAGATGGCATCTGAGGTACAGGAAATACTCAGTGTTCTCCAGAGTCTCATCATGGATTTGGATTAGTGGATCTGGGGACTATGATTAGGAGCTTGTTGATGGAAGATCTTAGTCTTCTGAATGTTAAGCATCAGTTCCATTTTCTTGTATGCCTCAGTAAAGATGTCAACAATTGCCTGAAGGTCTGCATCTGAGTAACCACACACTACAGCATCACCAGTGTACTGGAGCTCAATGATTGAGATCAGGGTGGTCTGGGTTTTAGCTCAGAGTCTGCTGAGAGTAAATAGTTTACCATCCATTTGGTAGTTTGTCTGTACTCTGGCTGGAAGATTGTTCATGGTCAGATGTAACATCACAGAAAGAAATATTGAGATAGTATACTGAAATATAAATACTGCCCTATAGGTGAGATGTTTACTGTGGAACTAATATGTCTAGTCTGCAGTAAACGTCTTGTGTAGATGTGTCTATTATGGAGCATAAAAGTGTGTGCTTAAAGTTTTCCATGGCTTAAGTGCTTTCTTGGACCTAACTTTTATCCCTGTTATACTCAGATATTAAAGCAATTTATCTATGAAGCTGTCAAGTAGCTGCTTATGGCCATGGCCCTCCAAGCACATAACTTCTAAGTATGTTTGCAGACATATTATTGGCCTTGAGATATATTCAGTAAGGCTGCTAGCATGCTTAAAATTAATCATATGTGCAAATGTTGGAAGGAGTTGAACCTTTATTGGAATGTTTTGCAAGGATATTAAAAAGAAAAAAGTTACAGGTATGTGACATATGTTATTTGAAGATTAGACAGCACAGGAAATACAAAGAGAACAGTAATATACTGCCCTCCACTGGTAATCTGAAAAAACCTAGATATCTAAATTAGATATTTACGCAGAGTTAGTTAGCCCTGTTAGTATAAGGTTAGCAGAAGGAAGGGCAGGGTTGGCACTTTAGCACATTTTTACACATGTAAGTGCATGCCACAGCACTGGATGTTTACAGTTATATAAGTGACCAAATGCATGTCAGCACTGAGAAAATGGTGGTGGCATGCTTTTGAATTAAAACATCAGAGGTGCTCTAGTTCAAAAGTGCACAGCTGCCATTTTCCACATCCTGATACACATTTTGCTGCTTATGCAACTGCACACAGTGCAATGCAGTTCACATCATCTCGTGTGTGAAACAGACTCAGTTAATCAAATCTGCTCCAAAGTGACTGATATCTGGCACATCGCAGAACAAAAAAATATGTGTATAAATGCCCTTAAAGACTAACTTGCATATGCCTTTCAGAACAAGTCACTGTTTATGATGCCACCTATATATTTAGGAAACAAGAAGCTAAGGCCTAGTCAGTCATTTTAAAGTGGGACTTGTATTACTGATTAACCAATAATATTCTGCAATCAATATCTTTTGCAAAAGATTTGTTGAATTTACCTGGATTTCCTTTTTATATCATAATGCAGAAAAGGCAAGCCTGACTTTTAAGATAGAATAAGCTTGTTTATTTCAAATTGTTTTCTATAATAGCACATCAAATTAAATTATTTTGACAGATTCATCTCTTTTACATTTTTACTATTTAAGGACTAATTCTTGAATTTCTTGTTCTGGCTGATTAGAATGATAATTCACAAAACTGAATAGTAATATCTAGCCCTTTTCATTCCTAGGTCTCCAATCATTCTACAGAAAACGGCAGTATTATTATCCCAATTTTACAGAAGGGAAACTGACATCCAAGGTCACTCAGTAGGCTGTGTACTAAGCCAATTAAACAGTTTATCTGTATAACTCCATTATAAAGAACTAATATCTGTGGTTTTGGGAGGGGTATTTTTTGTGCCCTGGTTTTGTTTTATTTTGTTTTGCAGGAATTGGTACAATGTAGAAGCAGAGCAAGTCATTGTACGACATTTGTGGTAACAAATGATACAAACTGATTTGTGGTTTGAGAAAAAAAAAGAAAAGAAAAAAAACAATATTGCCAGCATGTCAGTGCTGAAAACAAAAATATTCTTAAAGCATTTTTCCCTGGGTTTAGGATTATTTCATAGACATTTAGATTTCATAGATGTTAGGGCTGAAAGGGACCTTAGAAGATCTTCAAGTCCAGTCCCTTGCCCCAGGGGCAGGAAGTCAGCAGGAGTCATAAGATCCCAACAAGATACATATAGAAATGTCTCTTGAAGGCATTCGAAGTAGGTGCTTGAACAACCTCCGGCGGCAGGCTATTCTAAACCTTGGGGGCTCGGACAGTAAAGACCTGCTTCCTGATGTCCAGCCTGAAATGGTCAGGGACAAGTTTGTGACAGTTTGATCTTGTCATCCCTTGGGGCATTCTGGTGATCAGACATTTCCCCAGATCCTGGTGAACACTCCTGATAAATTTATAGGTGCCTACCAGATCACCCATAAGCCTGCGCTTTTCCAGGCTGAAGAGTCCCATAGCTCTCAGCCTGTCGTCAGAAGGTCTATTTTCCTGACCTCTGATCATGTGTGTGGCTCACCTCTGGACTCTCTCAAGCTTCTGCACATGCTTTTTGAATTGTGGAGCCCAAAACTGGATGCAGTACACCAACTGTGGCCTCACCAAGGCCGAGTACAATGGGAGAATGACGTCCTGGGATTTGCTTGAGAAGCATCTATGGATGCAAACCAGCATTTTGCTCGCTCTACTAGCTGCAGCATCACACTGAAGGCTCATGTTCATCTTGTGGTCAGTCATGACCCCTGAGTCTCTTTTTTCTGTAGTGCTAGCCAGCATAGCACTGCCAAGCCTATAAGCATGCTGCAAGTTTTTCTCCCCATGGTGGAGAACCTTGCATTTTTCAGTGTTAAACACCATCAGGTTCTCATTCACCCTTTTCCTGAGCCTGTCATGGTCAGCCTGGATCACCCTCCTGTCCTCAGGTGCCCTCCCATCCTCCTGTCCTCAGGGTTTACCCCAAAGTTTGGTGTCATTGGTGAACTTGGCCAGTCCACTTCTGATGCCAATGTCCACATCATTAATGAAGATGTTGAATAATATAGGCCCAAGGACAGAGCCTTGAGGGACCCCACTGGTCACAGAGCACCACAATGATTGAATTCTGTCAACCACCACCCTCTGGGTCTGACCACGGAGCCAATTCCCCAGCCAGTGGACCGTGGTGAAGCCAAGGCCACAGTTGGCCAGTTTTGCTAAAAGGTGATCATGGGATACCAGTTTGAAGGCTTTTTCAAAGTCAAGATATATGACATCATTCTTTTCCCCCTTGTCCAGGTGATAGGTCACCTGGTCATAAAAGGAAGTAAGATTGGTCAAGCAAGACCTACCCGCGAGAAACCCGTGCTGGCTATCCTTCAGGATTTTGCCATCGGGCAGTCTGTTGAGAATGGTCTCTTTGATAATCTTTTCTATGATCTTCCCCAGGATAGAGGTCAGGCTAATGGGCCTATAGTTTGCTGGATCCACTTTCCTCCCTTTCTTAAATATAGACACCACATCGGTCTTCTTCCAATCATTGGGCACTTCACCAGAGCACCAAGAGTTCTCAAAGATCCGTGCCAGGGGCTGAGCTATGATGCTTGTCAGCTCCTTGAGTACCCTGGAGTGTGAGCTGTCAGGGCTGGATGACTTGAAGGTATCCAGCCTCTTAAGGTGTTCCTTCACAATGTCAGCATTGATGAAAGGTAAGGAATCTCCCTCACCCAGACCTTCTCGTCCTGTAATAGGCAGGGGTATCCCATGGGACTGGTGAAATATTGACACAGAATACCCATTTAGCAAGTTGGCTTTTTTCTGGGCTTCAGTTGTCAACTGTCTTGTCTAATTTAGCAGGAGTCCAATGTTGCCTTTGCTTTTCCTCTGGCTTCCCACATATCTAATAAAAGACTTTTTATTGTCCTTGATACTTGTAGCCAGTTGAAGTGCCGAATATTCCTCCTTGAAGGTGGATCCCATCCCCCATTCTTTGTAGGCCTTTCTTTTCAGATGCAGGAGGTCTGCTAGTTCCCTGCAGAGGCAAGGGAGCCACTGTGCCCTTTTGCTGCCTTTCTTCCAAGATGGGATAGACTTTGCTTGTGCATCCAGACTGGCTCCCTTGAGGAGTGACCACTCATCCTGAACTCCTGTCCCTGTTGGGTTGTGGTCCCTTAAGGCCTCACTGACAAGCTTCCTGAGCTTGTCATAGTCAGCTTTCCTGAAGTCAAGGACTTCTGTATTGCTGACTGACTTGCCAGCTTTATGGCAGATGGTGAAGGTAATCAGCTCGTGGTCACTGTCACCCAGCTTCCCTTTGATCATTAGGTCACTGATAAGGTCATCCCCCATTGCCAGAACCAGGTCAAGCAGGACTTTACTTCTCATCGGCCCATAGACTTCCTGCATCAAATAGAGCTCATCCACACATGAGAGAAAGTTTTACGACCTTTCAGATTTGGCTGAGTGCTCTTCCCATGAGATGTCCAGGTAGTTGAAATCTCCCATGACAACCATGGACCAGGAGCATGCAGCCTCATGCAGCCTCAGCCAATTCCCTGACAAACTCCTGGTCAAGCTCTTGATCTTGGGGTTATGATTTTGGGTATTGTGGAAAAAGGAGTGCATGAAACATTTCTGAAAATGTTTTACTATATTAGTAGAAGAGAAAAATGATTGATCCAATCATTTAGGTGACAGAACAGCTAAAATAGGAGCAAGCAATTATTTTGGGTGGAGAGCTGCTTAACAAGCTGTGGTAAGCTTTGAGGGCCAGAAGGGTAGCCCCGCCCCTTGACGGGTGCCCTGCCCTATGGTTGCCATTTGCAACCAGAAGTCCCACCCCCGTAACCCCTGATCTTTGCCATCAGAAGTCCCTTCCCTTGCTCCTAGAAGTACTCCTTTTGGGAAGGCGGTTTGCCATCTTGGGCCCAGAAAAAAAATGTATAATAAAAATTGAACATGAACAATAACATATTTTAATTTTATTTTTAAAAATACTTTTGTCCTGATTTGTGTATGTTTGTGTGGTGCATATAGAGGGGATTGCATAATAGCTCAAAATGAAGTCTCACCCTTGTATTTTGTAGGGGGTGTGGAGGGGGGTATTGAGGGATGGGTAGGTATGGGGGCTGTGGGGGGCTGTGGGTGTGTGTGGAAGGCATGGGGAAAGGGTGTGGGTGTATGTATGGATGTGGGTGGGTGAGTATGGGGGTTGTGGGGAGTGTGTTTGTGGGGCTGTGTGGGTGTGTGGGTATGGGTTTTGTCAGGTATATGGAGGGGGAGGGTGGCTGGAGGTGTGTGTGCGGGTATGGGTGCATGTGTGTTGGGGTGTGTGTGTATAGCAGTGAGCGGGGCTCTTCCCAAAGGTACACAGGTATGAGTGTAGAGGTGGGGTGTGGGGGAAGGTATGGATGGTAGCAGTCCAGAGGCAGTGGTGACAGCAGAGCAGAGCAGATGCAGAGCAGCCCTGCATAAGCTCTGAATGGTTGCAGTAAGGAATTGCTGGCAGTGGGAGGGGGAGGGAACGTTTTTACCCATGCTGAACGATAGCTTCTGTATGGTACCAGCACTGCTGTGTCTGGGTGGGCAATCCTGGAGCAGGCATGGGGCATGCAGGGTTAAGGCAGTGCACCATGGGTCCTTGCTGGTACCACGGGGTTGGGGTTGGGGGCAGCAGAAGCTGTAAGGAGCCGCCTGCCACCTGGGCTGGCTAGAAAGGCAGTCCATCTGTGGAGCCACCCCAGCCCTAATGCAGGCCCAGGCAGTGACAGGATGTCATAGGCCATGCGGGACTGAGGGACCGGCCATGGGCTGGACAAAGATCCGCTTCAGGCTGGATCCAGCCCACAGGCTGTATTTTGCCCACCCCTGAGATAAAACACTGTAGACCTAATCACTCACAGATGCTAATTTAGTGCATCTAGCACTAGCTTAACCTTTAAATAAGATACATTTGGTCTGTCAGACCCCTAACTTACACCAGACCCATAACCTCATTAAAATACCATATGGGGATTCTTAGATAAGTACAAGAGCAGACCCTTCTTTCTCTGTAAGCATCCAAATAGCACTAACCCAGTTGTATAACTTGCTTTTTGCACCATTAAAATGATTAATACTGTTTGATTCTAATTCTTTAATTCAGTTGTACATCAACTAATTTTGTGTGGGACCTTCCCTTAAGGTCTTCCTCTCTAAAACTGGCCTGATGTTTAATGCAAAAGCTTTAGGTAGCTATTTAGGTATATGATTAAACTACAGAGTTGTGTGACAAAATGCCACAGGATATCCATTGCAGTCCTTTTCTCTAGACTTCCTTTTGATGACTTGTCTCCTGGGCAGCCAAGAGAAGCAGATATGTGAAGTTAAGGGGAGGAAAACGAACAAGAAGATTAGATGCCTTTTGTTCTGGAGTGCATTTACACACGTTACAGTTAGCCCACACTATGGGCACTTAAAACACATTAAAGCTTGTTAATTCACACTAAGTGCCCTATGACAGGTTTTTTTAAAACCATTCTACATCCATGGAACAATAGGCAGTGTTAAAATTAGGACAGTTTCAGAGCAGTTCCAGGTTTGGGCTTAATGCCACCTCCAGCCTGCACAACTGTGATTTGTCACTAGATGGCCTGGAAAACAGGACTCTATCCCTCCTCTGAGAGTGGAGCCGCAGGGGCTGAGCACCATGAGAGCATGGAGCCCAGGAAAGCGTGCATCCCCAGGGTCATGCTCTTGCCATTCTTTGTGCTTGGCAGTCCAGCTGGTTCCTCCTTCCCCTCAGGAATGCACAAGGCTAGGGAAAGAAGCTACATGCCACCCCCACAAGCCCACAGATTCTCCTGGAGACCTGCCTGAATGTAGAGCAAAGGTTTAACTTTCTGAGGGGTGACCTGAACACCTGGCCTCCAGCTCAGGGGGCTGAATCATGTCTCCTAGTATCCTTGGAGCTGGCAGCATGGTGCCATGTCATACCTACTGGTAAGGTCATACCTACTGGGAACAGGTGGGAGTGTTTCCTTGGGCCCAATACCACCCCTTGGCAGTAGAGCTTGAAAGGGTGGAAAGTTTATCAGGGGTAGACAGGCTGGAAGCCATACATCCTAGGATGCTGGATGACTGAAAATGGGTTGCTTTTTCTCTGCATAGCAGACTAACAATATCCTAGCTTAGCACAAATATAACCCCTTGCCCAAAGTGCTTTAAGAGGGTTGGAGAGTGCTTAGCACAGTTCAACATACTTTAATGCATGGATGGTCCCATTTTAAGTGCCTTTAGAATAATTTACGGGTAACCTGTAATACCACCCTGAGCATCCCAAAGTTATACCTTTTTAGGCAAGGGTTAACTCTGGGCTGTACTACCTAGTTTGTGTTACAGTAACTTTAGTCTACTCCACAGAGATAAATCAAGCTATTCATCACCCCAGGGTGCACTCCTCCCAACCCCCTTCCTTCACCCCCAAACAGGAATAAACCTCAGGTGTCTTGGCTCTTAGCCATGCTCCTCCTTACAAGCACATTTTAACTTTGACACTGCTTAACATTCCACAGATTTAGTATGGCCAGAGCGTAATGCAACTTCACCCTTAATCTCAATTGGACAGCAACTTCCCCCAGTGCTTTCTATTTTATTTATTTTTATCCAATGACTGACTGTGATCATTCTGCATGTGGAATAGTATTGCAAACTGCACGTAAGTGCTAAAATCAACACAAAAATGGGAGCTGCCCCCTCTATGAGAATGAGAGAAGCAAAGTGAGCAGTTTTTTGTGAGGCCAGGAATATTCATGTGTAAGGGGGAGATTTGTAGTTCTGCACTGAGAAAGCCATCTTCTATAGGAAATTCCTAAAGGAAGATGTTTCAAAGATTAACAACGTTATCCTTGAAAAGTTGGATGATGTGATTATTTTTTTCTGACCCTCTTTGAAGGAATGGAGTTAAGGTGACTGTGAATTGGTGAGGTGTAACAGTGGGCTTCTTTTGATGTTACAAAGTTGCAAGTACAGGAGACAGTCAGGTCAGGGACAGGGCAAAGTTAATTACTTAGTAAACACAGTTGGGAAGGGGATCACACCCTGGGTGAACGTTAACTGTTTAGGATCCAGCAGCTACTTAAGTCCACAGCAAGGGGTTTTCCTTTGTCCCCTGGCAAGGACTTAGCCGGGATGCCAGGAGCAGCAGACCCAGAGCTGGAGCAGCTTGCTGATAAGATTGGCTGACTGGGTGTAGGTAACCTAGGCAACTAGGGAAGCATGGAGGTGAGGAAGAGAGGAGAAACTTACTGGCTGAGAGAAGGTACCATGGAGAAAGGATCTGCTGGTATGGGCAGGAAAGAGAAAAGAAAGTGGAACTGGAGTGGAGCTGACTGGCTTGGGGGAGTGGGCTACACAGTTGTGGAGGGCGAAAGGAAGGAGAAGGGTTCTCCACAACCTGCAGGGAAGTTACTAATAAACCAATTTTCTTTTATCCTGCTTCTGGGGTGATTTACTACACCCTCTCTCACTGGGGAATTAACTTTTTATTCTTCCATCATTCTGAAGCATGGCAGGCGAGCCCCAGGGACAGAGATTTCATTATTCACCCCCACCCAGCCACATGGGGGTTGAAAACTACCTGTGTCTTTTGTCTGACCTAACAGGATCTGACTGTGAAAAAGCAGCTACAAACTGCAGGAAATGGAAAAAAAGGAACAGGACCCCATGGTATTGACTGAGTGTATCTTGTTCTATTTGGATGGTGAAACTACTAGTTTGATGGAGAAGCAGCAGGAGGAAATATCCCTTATTACTCCATCTGAATCATCAAATCTGGAATCTGATTCAGAATGGAAAAGGCCAAATGAGTCCAGAATGGCTAGATAGAAAAACCCCTATTCCCTCTAGGAACAAGGAGAAATACATGATATATTTGATGATTCAGATGGAATAATAACAACATTTCCTCCTACTTATATATATGTAAGTTGTCCACATATAGAACAGATAATACTGTAACGGCAAAGACAGTAAAGTACTCTAGAACCGCGCTGATGAAAACTGAATCAGTACAATCTAGTATAAGCAAAAGTAATAAAGGAACACTGCTTTGGTTCCATTAAATATTCCATCAGCATGTAGGAAAGATATTGGGAATACTGGGCAGATTTGTGATTCAATACAAAAGAATAAGTTTAATTTAGTCTTGAATACAACCTTTTAAAAGAGATTATATGGGGAAGGGAGGTTTATCTATATTCAGAAATCACAGAAAGTCTGATCTATATCCAGCATTAAAAATCAGCAGCTATATGGGAGATGAGTGTGATCTCACATTGCCTAATCTAAGGCAGATTGTAAGAATACATTCTCTTTGGTATGAATGGGAAAAATGATAATGGAAGATTAAGTTTTGATAACTGGTCAAGAGTGAGCGAAGATGGCATTTTTCCTTTAGGCAAAAAAGGTGTAGTCATTTGCCGTAGGGTAAAAATTGCTCACAACAGTTTGCAATTTGTCACTTTCACCTAATGGGATTTCTCTATGCTGCCACTTTTGTATAAAGTATGCACATTTGTTTCAAAATATCCTGCTAAAATTCATGATTATCCACTGTTCTTGCATGGAAGAGAAACTAAGAAACCCAGCTAAAGGGTTGTTAATGAGGACTTTATTTTTTTTCTACAGCTACCCATAGTTTTCATGAAAATTTCTTCTGTGGTTATATTGGTTGTTGTAAGGTTTTGTGTGTGATGGTGCTCTAGGTTGCCTCTCATGATGATTTTCTGCCATGTCTTGATGTTCAAAAGGAGAAGGAGAATAAGGAGAGGTGAGAAGTTCATTACTGCAAATGAGAAGGGTAGTTTGTAATCTTCCCCCGCAGTGCTCTGCCTCCCCTACACTGTATTCTTACTACATCTGTATAGGCACAGGCCTATGACCCCCTCCCTGGAGTCCTCCATCAGCAATCCTTTGCCAGCAGGTCCAGGACAGCCTTTAGTAACATGCTGTTTGATGAATTTTTGACATTATAGCTAGTCAGCACTTGTCTCTTATCAATTGAGCAGTCTCGTCCTTATTTTTATAATTCAGTAATTTGTATCTCTTATAAGCACCTGACATCTCTGTGATCACTTTCTTGCTCATGTTGCATGAATTAACTCATGTGTCATTCATTTCATCAACAATCAACTTCTTAATTAGCCATTCAAATGACAGTCTTAGCTTTATTCAGTTAATTAACTCTTCCCAATCCCCTTCTATTCATTAAGTCTCATGAGGCTCCTATTTTGTTTAAATCCATTGGGGGAAATGCCTCTTTTCTCATCAGCACCCACCCACCTACCTGGGCACAATATTCCTGTAAAGGAACCCTTCATGATTCTGTCTTACTGGTCTCCAGTGGTCCTTTCCTTCTGCTGTGGCTTTATGGTCATCTCTCTTACAGGGAATATCCAGCCCTTGATGACCAGCTATGACTCTGGCACAATCCGCTGGTCCAGCTCCTAACATTGGTCCTACCCATCTGTGAGGCCTGATGAGCTCTCTCTTGCTCCTGTTCTCCTCCCTGGGGAGCTGGCATGGCCTTATCTTTTCCCTTCAGCCGATAGGACCTGACTCTGGGGTCCTGTGACCTGGCTCTTCCATGTGGCAGGTACAGAGGCTGCTCTGTCTGCCCCAGATGCTGCCATTTCTACTTACCCTACTCCACCACTGGTCCTTCACTTCCTTGTAGGTCACCCTGTAGGTCTGTATTCCCTGTGGAATAGGATAGTAAATTACCTACCTATCCCTATCAAGAGACCTACCTTGATGCTCATTACAGTAGAAGCAGTAGCACCTGGCCCGAGACAGGATGAGAGTGATCGTATATATCAGACCCCACACTTGAAGGTCTGGGATAGCATACACTGTCAAGAATTCAGGTGTTCCCCATTGGACTCTGCTCCAGCCACTGGGGGGTACACATGAGAGCTGCACTGCCTCTTACTGGCTCTGAAATGGGAAGCCAGAAGTTCAAGATAAAGCAAGTCCTTAGGACTGACTGCCCCAGAAAGGGGACTGCATGAGAATATTAGCTTGCTCCAGCAGCACAGAGGTGCAAGGTTATACCAAGTAGCCCCAGGCCACCAGGGAACCCTAGGTAACTGGGGGAAATTAAAGTTTACTGTGGCAGTGGGGTACACTATGAGAGGGGCAGTAAAAGCCCCTCTAGTGTGTCCCAGATCCCTGCCCCACACACCCCAATACTCACTGCAGGAATCCAAATGAGCACCAGCCGGGAAGAAATGCAGATGCAGGCTCCACAATTCCAGAGCTGCCTAAGCCTGTGTATTGGTGATCAATGGGGGCAGAGCTACAAAGAGACGCAGGCTGCTCAAAAAGCACCTGGGAGTACAGCTGAGTGGCTGTCGGGGGAAGAGTGGGATGCTGTCTGGGAGATGCCATCTGCAGAGCCAAGGATCACAAGCCTGGAGGGCAGGGAAACAGAGTGGAGCATCTGCCAGAGGGCTCTGGCAGACTGGACAAGAAGCCCAAGCCCAGGGGGCCGAGGGACACCTGGGAGTGGCATCACAGCCCCATTAAGGAATCCAGATATGATGGCTGGGGATGGTGGCAGGGAGCTGCTAGCCCTCACAGGTAACTTAGCGGGGAGGAAGGTACAGGCCAGCGTGGGAACTACAAGCCACACCAGCTTGGGAAGAATGGGAGATCGACCACAGGTCATCTGGGACATGGAGGTGGTTACACTGGGAAGACGGATCAGGGTGGGGCATGGGGTGGCTGCCCACCCCAACAACTACTAGGAGAGAAGGGACAGGCAAATTCCCTTTTCTCTTTCCCCCACTTCTCCCCACACTTCTGAGTGACCAAGCAGGCACTGGGAGACAGGACCCCAGGGGTTTGTTGGCAGGGGCCGGATATTTTCTGTTGGATTTATTTTGAGTTCCAGTTAGCCCCAAGCCGGGCAGGTTTAGATGCCCAAGCCGACCCAAAGCTGAGGAACTGACTGTGGGTAAGATTGTGCTGACCTAGAAGATCCGGCCCATTCCAAGGCAGGTGGTTTAAATGAGAAGAGGTCATCCAAGGAAAGACCTGCAGGGTGCAGCGTTTGCCCAGGCAATGGATGTGGTAAAGGTGGGGTAAAGGGGAGCTTTGGAGTCCCATGAAGACAGACCAGGGTCGAGATTTCTTTGCTTTGGGGGCCACCTGAAGGGAACTGCCTCCCCAATAAAGAACATTGAAGACGTGGCAGGAGAGTAGGCGCAGCACCCACACCATCTAGGTGGCACCAGAGCCTGATCTCACCCTGACGTTGCTTGGGAGCAAGGCACCTATCAAGAAGGGGTTGAAGCCCACAACACCTACAAGCAACATACTCCCTCAAGGGCTAGAAGTGCTGGGGGCAGACCTCGATGCTCCCAGAGAGGGGAATAGGGACCCTGATGCCACCACAAACTTACTAGGAGGCAGATGGGGGTGGAGAAAGAGTTGCATGAGCCAGTGCTATACCGCTTTTCAAGCAGCTGTTGATTAAGCTGGGTGGTGGCCAGCTGATTACGTCAGCTGAGGCTGCCACCACAGGGGATTCAAAAACCCCGCCAGAAGCCAGATGTGGAGGCGGGGTAGGAGGGGTAGCCAGCTGGTGAGACTCCAGGCTGGCTGAAGCCTGGGACGCTAGCACGGAACAGCTCTCCAGCTCTGCAAATGGGCAAGGGCAGCAGTCAGAAACCACCCAAGACATTATAAACCTCAGTCCCAGAACACGAGAGGCTCACAGTCAGCATTTCTTCATAAGGGAACGCAACTGATCTATCCACCCCAGCCCTAAAGCATCCATCTGAGGCCTCAGGGCCGGTGTCAGAATTGGGGTGGACCCAAGAGGAAGATGGGCAGGCAGGCTGAATCCCCAAGCCTGTGCCTAATCCACATTAGAGAAGGTGGAGGCTGTGGCGGGCCAGTAGGGCTCCCGTGTTGAGCCACCCACCTCCCTGTGCCTGACCACCTTCCAGGCTCCAAGTGCCTTCCTTGGGGTGCCTCGTGTCCGGCTGACCCCTTCCCTGGAGCACACCCGCTAGCCTGGGGTTTCCGCTGCCACCATCCAAGGCTCTGGACTTACTTCTGGCTCTGTGCACCTTGGA
>JAGPOW010003316.1:77752408-77791910 GCA_030014935.1 Caiman crocodilus
ACGCTGACCCTCGATGGTCCTCCTTCATGCCACGCATAGGCTCTCTGGCTGGCTTGACCTGCAACAAGTGCTGGAAGCAAGATTGGCCAGTACAAATTGCACCTCACCATGCCAACATCAGCAGCATGTCCTCCGCTCCACGAGGCTTGTCTAACCAAAGAGCTTGCCTCATTCTGATCCACAAAATCGGATCCGAACTCCATAACCAGGCATCCGATCCACATAGCCAGCATCTCTGCTGTACTTATGCTAGACCTTTTACACAAGGCCTGAATCTCAGTCCAGGTTCTGACGTGATAGGTGCTGGCAGTAGTGCAGGCCGCACTCATCACCTGACCCTCCATTGCCGTAGGGCACATGGCTGTTCGAGCTGTCACTGCATCTGATGAGAGACTCAGTTGCAGGATGCTTTTTATTGTTTCCTGGTTATGGCCCAGGGGTAGGCTCATGGGAATGCTTCGGGGTGGGATCTCTACTTCTGCCCCGATGCTCTGGGGTGGAGTTGCTACTTCTGCCCCGCCGTGGGGAACTCCGCCCTCCTTCTCGACCCTTCCGTGGTGGCCCCCTTCTGTTTCGCCACCATCTTGCGATGACGGGGGACTCCGGCTTTCCACAGCTGCAACCCGCTTAACCGCGTGTATGGCGCACAATCGGGTTTCCACCTCAGTCCTTTCCCGTATAAGGGTTGTGACTGTGATGAACATTACTCACAGCATTCTCCCCTTCTCTAACACCATGCCGGCCCCTTCAGATACGAAGTGGCTTTCCTCCACTTCTCCGTGGAGCTCCGAAAGCTTGGGCCGTCCCGACTCCGGTAACAGTGTGTCTACGTCTATCAGCGCTGGTCCTTTGCTCTCCCATACCCAGCACATTCAGCGAGCAAACTCCCGACTGAGAACCGCATCTTCCTCGCTTGGCTTCTGCTCGGCTGAGGACTCGCTGCCCACTTGCTCCCAGGGTTTAAACCGAACCCTCTCACTCCCCATTACACATCCGAAGGCTCTCGGGTGGAGGCTCACTTCCCACTCTTTCGCTGGGTCCCCTTCTCCCTCAAGTGAAAGGCAACTGCTCACAACTCTTCCACCCGTTCCACCTGCCTGAGGGTAAGCGATATACGCTTCCAACTCCACAACGTCTAGCATGTGGCGTTTTCCAACGCGCTGGGACAACCCTCAACTAATTCCAGCCCCATTGCGTCTTCCCAGCGTACTGATAATCCTATTTGTGATGCCATGTGGGGGCCAAGAAACACTGGTGGAATGGGGCCGCTGATGGAGTGGAATTGAGGCGCTAGACACGCAGGTTGTTGGAAGCCAAAAAAAATTTTACTTACGGTCCTTTGGCTGTAGGCATGTTCCTTGAAGTTACAAAACTTAAACAGGAACTCAGGCACACAGAAGCTCACACTCATGCAGGGTATGGGGCGTCGGATGAATCTGGCGAGGAGTCGTTGTCGGTTGATCAGGCCTCCTTCATGGCTTGGAAACGCACGCGGATCTCTCCTCATGCGTGTCCGAGCTCTCCTCCAGTTTGGGCGGGCATCACCCAAGCCTCTTATTTGGTCAGCGAGCCAAATTCCGACCGACACATATCCATAATTTAATGTAAGCCAATCGCAAGCATGCACTCGCTGGTGCAGCTGCAAGGTTTTGGCGGGCTCTGACTGTGCACCAAAACTTTTCCTGCGCTACAGGGGAAAATCCCTGCATCCGTGCTCGCAATGTGCTCAACACAGCTGTGCTGAGGCATCTCTTAACTGTTTTGCACAGACACGCACATGGCACCCACTGCAGCTGTGGTACAGCCATACCCACTGTGTGACTAATGCTGCTACTGTTATGCCAGTACATCTCAGCATCAACTTGGACTTCTGTGAGTTGTTAAAAAACTCAAGCTTCTGACAGTTCTTAATTCCTTCATGCAAACCCACAACTGCCAACTGAAATACACTGTGAATATATTTCTGCAAAGTCTCTTTGAAACATCATTATCATTAGTTGGAGGTATAGGGAGAGGTGTTGCACTTTGCACCCTTGTGCAGGTAATGGTGGTTTCTGCCCCACAACTTTAAGCTCTCGTAAAAGTTGTGTTAATTTAGGCTACCTCAGTGTAAAAGCATTCACTTGTCTCAAATGTCTCACCGAACCTTAAAATCTCTGAATTAATTAAATTGTTTTATAAGAATAATTTTGCTCATTGTGATGGGATGAACTGTTAGTAATTATCAGCATCTCAGGAGTGAGGTCACAGACTGGCCTATGAGGAATGATAGATAATAATATCTAGAACCCCTCATTCAAAATGTCTGTCTCATTCCTGTAAAGAAGAATGGCTATAAATTTTCACATTTTTCATTTTTTTTTCTGTATGTCGAAACACTATACAAGGCATTTGTACTGTGGGTTGTGGGGATTTTTTTAAATGCATTATTTCCCTGCTTATTTCTGCAGGTTATCTTATGTTTCTAAAGAATTTGTACCGAGGTGTATCTATATGGACTATGATAACTTCCCACAGTTGTCTGCAAACAGGCAAGGCATTTGGCCTAGGTGCTGAAGAAGGTTCTCCAGCTTTTGAAAATTCATGCCAATGTATTTGGAGGATTTAGATGGGAGGGAGTGTGTGTATGTGTATATGAAATATATAGATATGTGTGTGTGAAAGGAAAATGTCTATATTACTTACACAAACGCGCGCGCGCCAATACATACAGTGCGCGCTGATACAGGCAGCGAGCGCGCGTACGGTTGCGTAGCGCATGCGCACGCGGGCAGTCAGGCGCTGCAGGAGTCTGGGGCGGAGCAGCCGCAGCCGGAGCGTGGGGGCCTCCGTCCGGCGCCGTATAAACCCGGCCAGCCCCCGCGTTGCTTGGCTTGGCCCGTCGGGCTAGTTGGCGGGCATGGCGCTGAAGCCGGTGCTGGGGAAGCTGGGCAGCAAGCGGGTGGTGCTGGCCAGCGCCTCCCCCCGCCGGCAGGAGATCCTCTGTAACGTGGTGAGTGCCCCTTGCCCGGCAGCTGGTAACCTTCCCCCGCGACGTTGTTGTCCTTTAAAGGAGGAGACGTTTTCAAATTTGGTTCCTGACCCTTTCGTGTGTATTCTCGCGGGCCGCTTCTGGGGTTGAGAAATGCACTAAGCTGCAGCCTGCTCTTGCCCAGCAGCACAAGCTGGGTACGCCGGGTCCGAGTGAAACCTGCTGGGAATGGTGTCACTTCGAGGACTTCAGGCCAGTTCCCGGCGTCCAGGTGTAAGGCAGTCCAGGGGTGAAGAGCTCTGGGAGCTGCCCGAAACTTGTGTGCAACAAGGCCCTAGCACAACGCTTATTTGTCTCCAGTTAAAAAGAAGCTAGACGCTTTATTAATCAGATGTGGGACTGGGTTTGCATGGAAGCCGCAACCATTCCGCCTTCATTGGGATGGCTTATAACCAGTCTGCAGCACTGTGCAATAAGAGCTGTGTGGCCAGGTGAGGCTAGCAAACGGCAGAGCTGCAGAAGAAAGGCTTGCTTGACTAGGCATACACCCAGACCCTGAAATGGGAGAAAGAGGCTGTAACTGCTAGGGTTACCATATATCCAGGTTTTCCAGGACATATCCTCTTTTTTTGGCCCCCTCTCCTCCTGTCCAGAAGGGTTTTTATAATGTGGGCAAATGTCCAGTGTTTTTTGCTTTGCCTCCACTTTTCCTAGGCATGAGCAGCTTGGATGCCTGGGACTGGGTGCAGTGGGCAAGGTGCTGCCCACCCATCCCCCCCCTTTTTTTTTTATCCTGGAAATATGGTAAACTAACACCTGTGCAAGAGTTTAGAAAGAATCAGGTAGATGGTTATGAGGCATGAAGTTAAGTAGCTCCCTTGGCTCTATCAGCCTAAAAATGTTGCTGCCACTGCCAGGTTTTAAACTTTGGGTGGAGCAGGAATTGGAGGGAGGTGCAAGTGTATTGCCCTTGGGTGTCCCAGTACTCCTACTGGGACTTAAAGCTGCAAGTTCCAGGCTAGAGAGTCTGCCCCTCTGCTTAGGGTCAGGCTGGTTGCTGTATTTGGGGTCAGGAAGGCATTTTACCCTGTGGTCAGAGTGGTAAGGACTGTGAGGGTTTTTTGATTTTATAGCCAGGGAGTAGCTCCACCTGAGATCTCTTGACATCCTTTTACAGAAGCAGGATGCTGTGTTCTTTCTGCTTTTATCTGTGGCTGGTTACATCACTATCTTGCAATGTTGTTCCAGGGTTGATGGAATTTTTTTTTAAGGCATTGCAATTATGGATCTATATAGGATGGTTTAGATAGGGATGATCCTCCCTCAAGCAGGGGTGTGGAGTGGAATTTAGATGACTTCCTGGAGGTCCTTGCCAGCTAAACCTCTCTCTGGTACTATAAGGAAGGAAGCTCTGAGAATTGAGCAGTTCTGGGATTCCTGAGGCCCAAAGTGCAACATATGGAGCTTGTTGGGTCAAAGGAGCCAGGTGCATTATCAGCAGGACAGTCTTGATCTGAGTTGCCAGGCCAGAGGGGAGAGGGATCTTCTGAGCCAGTCACTTGTATAACCTGTAGTCAGTGAAATGTGTGAAGGTGGAAAATAAGATGCCAGGTCCATAAAAGGTGGTAATGACTGACTGGACCCATAGTCAGCGTTAATGGGTAGTTTTATGATTCTTTGCACTTGAAGATGTGGCCCAGTAAACTAGTTTTGTATTGCTATGGGTTGGAATCCCGGGGCTGGGGTGAGGGGGAACCCTCTTCATGTTAGTTATACAGTGTTGTAGTACTTGCTCTCATTTTCATATTTGAACCTATCAAGCATCCTGGTGAGCACATCATGATAGCTGCTGCAACCTGTGAGATGGTAGGCAAGAGTAAAACTAGACCAGCAATTAATGTTTCTATTTTTAGGAGTGTATATGTCAACACTTCCAATAAATATATGCTTTTCCTCAGTCTTTTTGGGGGGAGAGTGTGTTTTAATGTGGTTGGTTTTTGTGGGGTTTTATGCCCCTGCCTCTCAGTCATCTCTTCTCTAAAACCAAGTTTCTCTCTCCAACCTTGTTTTGTTTTTTGCTATCTATTTGATAATGTATCCCATACACTTATTAACCTTTGGGTAATACAGCAAAATAGATGAATCAATGATGAATTAGTCATATAGTCTTGTCACTGCTGGAATAATTACTGTTGCAAAGTAGTGCAAATCCTAGACTTGTTGAAACAATAATTTTATAATTTAATAGGATATGGTGGTTAATGATTCTTTAGTGTGTTAAGGATTCATGCCTCTGGTGCTCTCCTTGTCTCTGGGGATGACCTGAAAATGAGTGCGACTCCAGGTGAAGTGTCATAAGTAATAATTAAGAACGACAGTCCACCACAGTTTAATTTTTTTTAAAGTAGTCTCAAAGTGCATAGTACTTTGAAAAACACACTGAAGCAGCAGCCTTTATGGTGTAAAAGGAACCAAAAGAGACTCATTGGAAAGACCCTGAGTTAGGGAGGTTACATGGATACAGCAGTTTATAAAAGCATATATCCCATCTACTCAAGATGGCTCATTATTAGTATACTAGGTGGAAGAAATGCTGGAATGTACATGATACATGGGGATGAAGAGGGATATGAGAGCAAGTTAGGAAGAAATGAATGAACTGAAGTAGTGACAGAATTGTTACATACAATGATTTAAGTCTCTTGAGTGCAGTATTGCTTCTACTGAAGTCACTAGTAAAACAAGATTAAATCTTGCCTCAAAGCTATAGACTCAAGGAAGAAACTTGTGAAGGGGAGCAGGTTGCTGTGATAACTAGATCACATACATGTAGCTTTATTATGAATGTCTGCTTCTATATTTTGGATCCCCGTTTCCATTAAAGGATGTACTATAAAACTTGTGTAAAAAATACCTTTTTCACAGATGAATACATGAGGCTAAAGAAATGCTCATTAAATGCCATAGAACAGATGTGATTTAATTGAAAAGAACACAAATCTTATACAGGTAGGTGTCAAAAGACCCTACCAGAATAGGTATTTTGTGCACATGCTTAAATAAATAAGTGATAGAAGTAAAAAGACTGTATGCACACCAAATGTAAAGCTGAATGCTTTCCTGGATGGCATTTCTTGACTTTTCAATAAGCAAACAGCTTCATATAAAGTTTAATTTACAACAGTGTTACTGAGTATTGCTGACACAATAGGCATTGCTTATAAAATAAGAAAAAAATAAACAAACCATTATGCTGTCTTAAAGAGTAAAGCTTACAATGTTTGTATTGGACTGTAAAATTCTTGGTAGATTTGTAGTAGTAAAGAAAAGCTAGTAATATCATTTTTTAAATGTATCTGTATTTTTAAAGATGCTTGGCAATCTATAGTTGACCTTTTAACATGGTAAACCAGAAGGCTTTCTGTAATATTTCTCAGAGCTGCATAGAAGCTAAAATAAATTTACCTATCTTACTATTAATACTTCTTGATTAAGTGTTACTTAAACAACAACAAAACAAAGCAAAACCCATATTTATTCCACCCACTTAATTTCTTGCTTTTGCAGGTTCCCTTTAATATACTGGAGTGAGGCTTACTGCTCTATTTTTACTTTCTATCATGTAGGGCCTCCGATTTGAGGTGGTTCCATCGTGGTTTAAAGAGACACTTGAGAAGTCATCTTTTGCAACGCCTTATAAGTATGCAATAGAAACGGCAAAGCAGAAGGCACTTGAAGTGGCAAATAGAATGCATGTAGTAAGTCATTTATTTCAGTAATCAACTTTTGTGAGGTGGGTGTTGTAGCTATTATTAAATTGAATGCATTGATAAGTTCATATCAAAGTGCACTTGACACGTTTTAAGGTGGACTGATATTTTTTCTGTGTGCTGTTGCTGACAATTACTACTTGAAATAGGTTGGTCTTGGCAGGAGGAAATGCAATGCCTTCAGCTTGTAGAGTGTCTGCTGCTGTTTTTGCAGAGGTGTAATTGTCCATTCTTTTCAAGAGCCTGTGACCAATTGGTTTAAGTTTTAAAATCATCAGATTGTGTGCTAGTCTCTTTCAGGTACTTGGTGATTAGAGATGCAGTTTCATTTAGGTCCCACAGAAGACATGTTGACAATATACCTCGTTCCTCAGTGTCTTGAAATATTGAATAAGAGGTGTAACAAGAGTGAGCAGTCTAAGCCTTCATAAATGAAGAGGAAAAACTTAACATTTTCCCTCCCTTCTCACAATAGTGAGCAAAGACACCTTGGTCTGTCCCTCTGTAAACTTCCATCGTGAAGGCAACACCACCATGGGATGGCATTGCTATGGATATTTGATTTGATCCATTACTGTGTGATATGCTCAGCTAGCAGGTGTGGCTATTTCTGTGCCATGACCTAGTCTGAAGTCCAGCTAATTGGAAAATCTGATTACAGAACATCATATCCTGCTGGACTTGGCAACATATCCTTGATGACCTTTATCCTGGAAGATGGGAATAGTGGCTCATTGACCCTTGGGAGGGGTCAACTTGGGGATGCTGAAAACTTCAAATAAACCCTGTTGCCAAATTACATGGTTTCTCAGAGCAAATATTGCAATATCTCAATGGTAAATGGTTACTCAGATAGTATTTGTTTATGTCTCTTTGTTTTTGGGTGATTTGTGTGCTAGGTTAGCAGATAACTGGAAATTTTGCAATTAAAAGTCCACTAAAACTTGCAAAATTTTAAAATACTACTGCTGCTTTATATTAAACCATAGTTACTATTTTCCAGACTTGGCTGTATTCTTCCTAGCAGATGTATTCTTTATTCCTACTTTAATAGTTAGTCTAGATCCTCTTCATTTTATAAAAGCAAGCTGCTTTAAACAGTATGTTATATCCAGAGTTGTGTCCATCTCAAATAAGTAAATGCAAGTCCTGGCTATGTTTAGCCTTAATCTGGCACATCATAGGGCTAGTATTTAAATTAACAAAATGAAGTATAGGAAAGGAAAGCAAAACAAAACTGGGCTACAAAAACAGCTTGCAGTTCAAGAGAGGGAAAGAAGAAAGGGTGAGGAGGAACATATAGCTCCAGACTTCTGTTTATTGTGAGTTTTGTATTTTAAATTTGAGTGACTGAGTATTGTGCTAGTGAGATGTAACTATTTGACAATTCTGGTCTCAAACATGACTGGAATTGTGGGGACCCCAACTTTACTCTTTTAGTGACTTGCAGTCTACTTGGCTTATGGAAAAAATATTTGATTTTTCTGCTGCCCATCCTGAAACTCCACATGAGCCCCAAGGATCAAATTGAGCGCTTTGCTTTATGTACTTCTTGCCAATAACTTCCTGTAGGTAAAATACTAGTCTTGGTTACACCTGTCCAGACCTCCTCCATAGACGAGTGCTTGCACATCTGTAAATAATGTGGGAGAGTAAACCACTAGTCCTTCTCATGGATGGTATAGGAATCAGTATCTTTAACACAGTTTTCCATTGTGGATTTGCAATCCTTTTTTGAAATATTTTTCTCTCTGCCTTCCTAGAAACACCTTAGAACTCCAGATGTTGTCATAGGAGCAGACACTATTGTGGTAAGAAGTTTGTTTGTTTGTTTGTTTGTTGTGGTTTCCCCATTTGTGGTGCACGTGAATGACTCGAAACTCAGTTTTTTCTCCCCCTTCCTTTCCCTTCCAGATTTACATTATCTCTCTTGTATACTTTCTAATACCAAGTGACAGAGAGCAGGTCCCCACCTGAATTTTTTTTGAGACTTCTATTCCATAATCCATATTGAGTACTGTATTTGGGGAGAGGCACTTGGTTTTGAGACTGTGTACATTGAGCATCATCTTCACTTCCCTGTGTCCTGTGGTGTCTGTCTAGCAGTTCCATTTAAGTGTCGCTTTTTTACTGGTAGCCTCAAGAGGCAGGACAATATTAGTAGAGGCTAAGTTATCCTCTCACCCTTACAGATCTAACTGTCAGAAGAAGGAAAGGAAGCTTGCACTGATATCCACTTTATATTTTCAAAAAAGGGGGAGAATTAGGGGGGCTTACTTCTCCAAAGTTTGTTGACAAGTATTTAGTTGGCTGATATTGCTTAGAAGGCTGGGTAATGCCATGGAATGAAACCTGTTTAAACACAGTTTCAGCAGAGAGGGAGAACTTTTGTCTTTCCATTTCAGACTGTTGATGAACACATTCTGGAGAAACCAGTTGATAAACAAGATGCATACAGGATGCTGTCAAGGTTTGTAGCTTTCAATAGGCTGTTAAATGAGTTGGGCTATTCAAAGTAATGCTTTGAAAAGCAGTTGTAGATGTACAGATTCTCTAAACTCATGCATGCAGAGATGTAATACTTACCACTTCTATTATCACAGAGTATTAATATGTTAAAGGAGGTTTTTTGAGTTTATGGTGTGTATAGTGATCATTATTTTGACCTTCCTAATTGACCTTTTAAAATCTCAACTAATGTAGTTTCTTCCTGTCTTTACTGTTCTCCTACTCCTATTATAAGCTCTTAAAATGAAGCAGATGTTTAATTATTGGACCCTTGCTTTCTCTTGGATACAGAATTGGTGTTTGTGAGGAATTTGGAGAAAGCTAATCAGGAACTTGTATTCTTCTGTATATTGGTAAAATCTCTGATTTTGAAATGTTCTGTATTTTTATTGTACTTTAGCCAAGAACAGGTTTTTTTTTTTTTTGGTTTTTTTTTTTTTCTTTTTAATTCTTGGAATCTTTCCAGTAATCTCGGGCCTCCGTTCATCTCCTTGGACCAGTTTGATGCCTTAAATTTTAATGATGCCATACTCTCCATTTTGGAGCCTCTTCTTTCTCTTGCATTTACAAGCTGTTTCATTAAAAACAATTGTTGCCATTTTCAGTGTGGCCTTGGGGGAGAGCAAACTGTGGGACTGCCCAGGGGCCCCAAAATTTTGCAACAAATGCCTGACTTGCTTGTAGGTCATCAAAACTAAAGTCTCTAAGGGGTCCCAAATGACTCTTGCCCAGGGCCCCAACAATCTGCAGGCCACTATCATTTTTAAGCACTAATTACACAGTCCTGGAAGCTGTGATAAGCGAAGACGGTAGTTATTATTTGACCTCTCTAGTGTTGGCTTGTTTATCCTGTTCTGATTCTTAAAGGAGAATTCAGATTTGTACTTTTTTTTGAAAAAAAAACAAACAAAAAAACAACAACAACAAAAAAACACTTTGTCTTGCATGAAAACTTGATGTGCTTTTATTTCAGAGGGCTTGCAATTCTGCACAAAATATACAATAATAAACATTTAACACTTCTATGTTGCCTGTCAACTGAGACAGTTATGATTTATGTAACTTTATTATCAATATTCTGTTTTATGAAAAAATCATAAATGTATTGCAACAGAGAATATTAAACTTGGGCATAATTGGATAATAGCAATATGATACTAAATGAAGTAGGAGGCATATGTAAGAAGATAAAGGGTCATGTTTTTTAAGATGTTTCATTCTCCCATTTCTAAAACAAAATAAATATTTCTGTCTTAAAGAATGATGGGTGGTGACTTCTGTTGTGTGGCAGACTGACTTATTGAAAGTGATCAGATGAATCGGGTGACTAAGTTGGGAACCAAATCATTGGACAATACAAGGTGTAGAGCTTTGGGTAGTCTTTACTCTGTAGTACTATTTTAGATCTTGTTTGGATGAGATTATTTTGTAGTATCTCCACTTGGTGGTGCTCTAGCAAATAACGTGTTGGTCAAAGGGGAGGATGACGAGTAGAAAGTGATATAAGCAGGAAATTAGATGCCATCTGAAAATTATGAAAGTCTAGCTGGCAAGTGCATCCTCACTAATCCATACTGTTTTCTTGAATAATGCCAAATCTGTTTGGAAATTATCAGAAGACAACAGTTATAATGCTTAAACCCAAAACAAAACGAACTCCTCTTCCTTCTCCCTCACCCCCCACAGTAGATTTTACAAAATCTTTTGTGTATCAGAATTGGATTATCTCTGATTTACATTACAGTCACCCCAAACCATCTTTTAAAAAACATAGATATTTAGTCGGTATACTTTAGTTCCAGTTAATCCTTTCTAGGATTCATATTCCCCCAGTATTTATTAATACAAATTCTTTTTTGGTGTGTGTAAACTAACCATCATGATCAGTCATACAGACTTTTAAAGGGCCAGTTGCAGATTTTCTTGCATGGAATAATATTTTATTTTTCAAGTAATCTGATTGACTTTAACACCACTCAGTGTAATATTTTAGGTTTTTTTGTTTTTAATAAGTGTGTCAAAGATGATCTTAAAGTATTCCATATTTTTAATATTGCATTAGTAGTATACATTTTTATTTTTTCTTATCTATGGAGTGTAGCCGTAAAGATTAGCTACTTGTTTTAAGTTTATTGGCAGTTGTGTAAGTATATGCTCAGTGTTCCCTGAGAAATATTTATCAGTTGTTGTTCTGGAGAATAACATTATTTTATTATAAAACAGCTGTCAGAGCTGAATGGTTGGGAGGTGCCTTGGCACAGCTGTGCCGAGGCAGGCTGCAAGTCCTCAGTGCAGGGATTTTCCCTGTAAGGTGGGAAAAGTCTTTGGTGCAAGATCAGAGCCCACCAAAAGTTTGCAGCTGCACTATCGAGTGCATGCTCATGATTGGCTTAGTGTAAATTGTGCGCACGTGGCGGTCAGCAATTGGCTCGCTGGCCGTATAAAAGGCTTGGGTGATATCCGCCCAAGTTGGAGGAGTGCTCGGATGTGCATAGGGAGAGATCCCCATGTGTATTGCGGAGCCACGGAGGAGGCCTAATCGCCCACCAATGACTCCCCGTCGCAGTTGCCATGACCTACCCCATCCCCGTGTGAGTGTGAGAGCATCTGTGTGCCTGTCTACAGTTCTGTTTGTTTACGGATTGTGCCTACACTGTCTACCTCATGTATACAGCTTGTACGTAAAGTGGTATTTTTTTGTGTGGTGGTTTTTTGTTTTTTGGTTTTTGGTTTTTTTTCAACCACTGCTGCCTCGTCCAACCAATTCCACTCTATAGGCAGCCCCATTCTGCTGGCGTTTCTCGGCCCCCCACAACAGCAAGTTTTGGCTTTGTATACTGCTCTGTCACCAACTCAAGCCTAATTTAAAAGCATCACCCCCCCTAGCAATGAGTGAAGATATTTGTATCCCAGTTATGTTTTGGGGGTCCATGGAGTTTCACAAATATTTTGTTGTACACGTCGTATCTGTATGATTGTTTAAGAACATGTTATGTTGTATCCACTTATCACCTATCATTAGATTATGTGGTTTATGTACGTCTTCATAGTTTTGGAGATGATTTAGCCAAGGAATTTGAGGAACTTAAGCATGTATATTTAAAGATGATTGCTCCTCCTGGATACAGGGAGAAGGAGACACTACTGAGTTGGCACTCAAGGTGTTGTCTACTTGTAATCAACTCCTCCATATGAAAGGCATCTGAGGGAGATGTGCCATCACAACCCGGAGGAATACCAGATGTCTCAAAGACCAGACACTTCTGGAAGCTTCTGATGACTCATAAGCAACTAGTATAATGTTTGGGGCTGTCCTGGAGGTTCTTTACAGTCTAGTAGAAGAGAATCATGGGCTTTTTGATCCCAGGCTTTGAGGTTCAGTAGTTCCAGGAGCCAGGGCTGGCAGAATCACTAGCTGAATGCCAGACATACTCCTTGGATAACTTTCTTCTATGTGCAATAAATCTTTCTGTTCTTTTGTCTCTTTACTGACTGCTTATGGAAAGAGTATTTTCAGATGATTCACACTAGCTCTTCATATGTAAAGGGGGACCTAACATTTCTTTCACAATCTTGAGCTGTCAGACTCCTTAATGCAGCTGTAGGGTTTAGTATAAGGCCAATGGAACGGAGGCCTTTTTGGGTAAGGAGTTATTCCAGGGTGACCTCGGTCTGTTTCTTGGTACAAGAGGCAGTACACTGGGAGAAACATGAGGTTCTGGGGTCCCCCACAAATAGATTTCTGACTTTTTAGTGGTAACCTGCTGCCAGTAGGCTGATTTTGCAATATGTGAGAATACTCGCTCGTGTAGAAGGGTATGTACTACTTGGCACAAAAAATGGTTGTGTAACCTAGGTTACAGAAATTATAACATGGGTTTTTTCTGTTTGGTCTGATGGTTGCATCTCTTCTGGTATTGTAAACACTGACATCACTACACTAGCTATTTAACCCCTGAAGAGCAAGCAGGCATTTATCCCTTTGAGACACTGCTTGTGGGGATGCACCCAGGAATGTGTGGTATGCCACACCTCAAAACCTTTTGAGGCACTGTGAAATGCACATGGTGCATATTTGCCCTTCTGCATAATTGTAGCACAATGGCAAAATTTGGATACTGGGAATTCCTGGCATTTTAAAAAAAACATGCCAGAAAAAAGCAGGATGGTGCATGTGGCTGCAGCGTGCACCACCCAAAACCAGAGCCTGGACAGACGAAACTATGATCTGGCTGCCAGCTGGGCTTTGAGTACCCAGATTGTTGCAGTTGAGCTGGCCCCAGCAGTCTTACCTAGGGTCCTAGGGGCCTCTTACATGTTCCTCCTGTTCACCCCTGGGCAACTCTTCACATACCAGAGTGTGTTTGCAGGGTTGTTTTCTGGGGACAAGTAGTGGCACTGCTACGTGTCCCGGGGAAATGCACGTTCCTGCTCGTGAGGACATACCCTGTGTGGTGGATTTGGAAGGTTCCAAAAACCTTCCATAGTGGGATATATATTTTTTTTTTTTTTTTTTTTGGGGGGGGGGGGGTTGGCTGCTTCTCCCTTCAGAAAGGGTAAAGAGGTATGAATCCGTGCCCTGTGTAATATGTATAGGAAATCATAGCGCTGTTCAATGTTTTCCAGGCCTTGCTTATTTCACTGGGCAACAGACTTCTGTATAAGTAATGCATCTTTGTATTATTAAGACTTTTGCAGATGACAGATTTCATGAAGTTATTGCCTGAATTGTATTTCTTTTTTCCCTTCTTATAGGCTGAGTGGGAAGGAACACAGTGTCTTTACAGGAGTGGCTATTGTTCATTGCAACAGTAAAGGTAATTACAGAGTAGAGATGTACTTTATAAAAGTCCAAGTATTTTATAGGCATTTATAGTCTAAATGGGAGGTTTGAATCTTTTGGTAGAGGGTCTGTTTCTGCTTCCCTTGTGTCAGTTGATTTAAATAAACAACCCCACTAAAACACAAACTTTCCAATGACTAAAACTCATGCTAAGCTTGGGCCTACTCACAAACATTAAAATACAGAATAATGATACTAACTGCATAGTGCAAGAGGATGTGAGTTCATGGCTATGCCATCTAAGAAGGAATAATGAAGTATCTCTCTTCCAGCTTATCTTGCTATATTCAGAATGATTTCAAGCAGACTTAGTTGTCTAGTGTATAACCGTATGAAATGTCTGTCCTTGATTAATTGGTATGGTAAATATTTCTTTCGTGACTAACTCATGTTTATGTTCAGGAAGAGACATTCTCTATAAGTAATAGATGTCTCCCCCCGATCATAGTATGTTTTTCCTGGCTGTTAATCAGTTACTTGATAAGTTTCAAACCGCATAACCTCTTGTTACCAAAGAAGGTAACTCATTCTAATTAACAATTTCTGTTAACCAGTAATGAGCAGGCTTTTTCCTGTCAATTACTGCTTGGAACTCTCTCTTGATTTGTATAACTAAAGAATGCTTTGAAGATGCCAAACTAAAGTTATAAAAAGGCAGTAAAACAGCATGTGCTCTTCAAGAGTGAGAAATCTCTCTGATACCAGTTACTGATGTGCCCAACTTACCATAGAAGTTGAAGAGAAACAAACCACCTCTTTGTTACCTGTTTGAGAAATCATCACCTTGTAGCTAGTTACTGGACTTCGGTTTGGTTTAGGCTCACTTAACTTGATTTTAAATACTTGTAGTAAATAAAGCCTTTTTGTCACTCATGGAATGAGGTGTGGTGTCAATCGCTGCAGTAGTTCCAAATCCTAGGTTTTTATTGCTAACACTTTGTACATTTTGCACAGTTTTCTTCCAAAGAGTATGAAGCACAGTAGTCACTTCAGTGTTGCTGAATGTACAAGAATATCTCTTCACTATTGTGGGTATTGGATTAGACTTGGGAGTATGATCCTGTAGAACATATGAAAATCCGTAGAATTTGGCCCATATTTAATTTTTTGTTTGGCTTATTATGACACTTGTGGTTCCATAGAGTAGACATAACATGAAGATTATCTAGTTTTTTCAGTACTTAAGTGTTAGAAAGAGAATTAGAAGAAATGTTTTTTCTTTTTTAATAGTAGTTTTTCTTTTTAATAGTAGTCCTTTTTAAATAAGTCTGCTTGGGTGCTAAATCAATGGCTTAAAACACTGCCTTTTTATTTAATTCTGTAAGACTGGAGTTGGACCATATTGTGCTTAACATCACAGTAAAGTAAGTAAAAAAAAAAAAAAAAATCTGATCAATAAGGGATTCTCTTTTTAATATTGTTCCATGGCTTGATTTCTTCTTCTTCCTTACCTTGGTTACAACTTGGTCTAAAAATTTGAGAAGGTTGTTCACTAGTGAAACTCCCTTTATGAGGATCAGATTACTGGATTTTGACCAAATATGTTGTTCTTTCTCTCTCTTATAGATTCTGTATAACACTTATGGAAGTATTTTTTTTCTTTTCCCATAGAATGAATGTGGTGGTCTTCGGAGTTTGTTTTTTGTTTTTGTTTTTTTAATCTTCAAAAACAAAAAACCCCCCAAGTTTATCAGTGGACCATTTGCTCTTATGAATATAATGTGCAGATGCAGGAAAGAGCGCTGTCTAACAACATACCACAAACTTAGAAGGGATTAATACAAACAGTATAAAATACTAGTAATGACTGTCTATGTAAGGAAGACTAGTCCTGTAGTATTGAGGGCATTACATTAGATTCCATTAAAAATATAAATTCATAAGTCACAGTAGAATGTAATTTAAAATTTTGTGTACTCAAATGAATATACTTCCCAAAATATTACAGCTGGCAACATCCTTTTACAGCATTGTAGTTTTTCTGTTTGTGGGTCATCAGAAATCTAGTTATTGAATTATATTTAAACAGCAGTCAAATTTTATAAGTGTATATTCTGTTTGTATGTTATCAACAGTATATAAATATATATTTATACCTGTGCAGTATTTATTTTAACCGATGGTTACAAACAAACAAGGGTTGCTTTCTGAGAAATGTTCTTAAACTTTTCATTACTCATTACAGCCTTAGGTAAAATTCCTCACTTTGATTCATGCTGGAGATCTCATTCACATTTTGACTGAGGAACTTCTGCTACCAGAATGCTAGGTGGAGTTCTGCACTGCAAATGAAAGGAAGATATTGATGTGGTAGAGGAGGGAAAGGAAATCAATATGCCCTAAGAAATAAAAACCTGGTTTGATACCAGTATATGTAAGACTTGTAGGCTGCTCAGACAAAAAAACAGCCCCACCCCCCTCATCCAGCTCTAGAAACCAGCTTGAGGCAAGGTTTAAAAGGGGGGGGGAGAGGGGATGTTACACTTTTAAAAGGAAGCAATTGGGCAGTGGGGACTACTGGATGACAGATTGCTTTTATGCAGCTGTTATATGCATATGCACACAGCTGCAGTTAAGTAGCACCCTCTTGGATATAATGAGTCTTTGATGACATCTGTGGTGTTAAAGGGTGGTTGCTGTACAGGTTTCCCTTGCTTTATGCAGGTTCTTCATGTGGGAATTTTGCTCTTACGTGATGACCCTCTTGACACTGAAGAGGTCAAGAGGGGTAAATTCACTCTAATGCAATCAGCGTTGTGAAAGTAGCTGTCTGCAGGTTTTGTGTGGTGCATTATGGGAGTGACACACACCAAAATGGTCTCCTGTATGGATCTGCTCCTTGCTCATGGTCTGTGATGTGTGATTCTGTAGTTGCCATCCCCATTATGGTGGTGCCCAGTGCTTGTGTGTACTGGCTGCTGTTGGAAAGTACCAAGATTGTTTTGTAAAAGTGGTAGAAGTGGGTCTTGGGGTCAGTACAGTTGAGGTCTTAGAACGTATCCCTATTTATTACATAGGAAAGTGGGTTCCCTTTATGTGAATTTGAGTTGCGCGCAGTTCTCCAGGAATGTATGTACAGCATAAAGTGAGGGAAACCTGTATTTCTTTTACTTGGTATTGGACATGTGCCATGAATGTGATTTGAACAAGTGAGATGTGCTGTCAGTGCCAGCAATTGACCCATAGTTATGCAAGAACAGAATTAATTCTGCAAGCTTCCCACTTAAGGAGAAGCTACTACTGTCTAGATTTTGGCAAATAATGACCTCTCTGCATAGAGAGAGATGTGAGGTGAACCCACAGAAGAGGTTGTGGAGTTCTTCTCATTTTGACTTTGTGAACTTAAGCAAGTCAAAATAGATCCACTTATCTCCTTTCCCTCTCCTTACTTGTTCCCATTTAATACTAGGAACATCTCTATATATGTCTCTTAAAAGGGACAGTGTCAGGTAAACAGTGTCTGGTGCAGTATAGGCTAAAGGTAAAACACCGATACCTGTTTTATCCTTTTTAATCTAATTTCTTTCAAATTTGTTTTTAATGTTTTAGATAATCGTCTAGAGACTGAAGTCACTGATTTCTATGAAGAGACAAAAGTTAAATTTGCTGACCTGTCTGAGGAGCTTTTATGGGAATACATTCACAGTGGAGAACCAATGTAAGCCAGCAGCGTTGACTTGAGTTAAGGACTTAAAGGGCTCTGAGATTCAATTTGTATAAAAGCACTTTGCCATGTGTTCTGGAGAAATTGGTCATAGCTATATACAATAGCTGATGTTCTGTGTGAAGCAAGGGATGTGGATATTGTGTTCTCAGTATTTTACTAGTACAGGAGTTCCCAGGTTTAAAAATTGTTAACTACAATTTTTTTTTCTCCCCAAGACTTCTAGGAACATTTTCAATACTCCCTTCATTTGAAAATTCAGGCAATAGACGGCACAGTTAAATTCTGTGATACTTTGCAATAAGCCAATTTGTGTTTTGTATGTTATAGAAGTACATGTACATGGTGGTGGACACTAGCTAATTATCTTCTTGCAGAGTTGCTTATCAGTGTAAGGGCCTAATGCTATTGAAGATCATGGAGAAATAAAAATGATATTATTGAATTCACTGGAACTGAATTGCATCAAAAAGTACTTGAAACAACTAGAGGTGATGCTCTCTGTAGACTTAGTCATCCCTGCTCACTAAAAGTATAGTAGAATCTATCATGGACTGTTAAAGAAACTAATTCAAGAAAAATTAAAGGAGCTAGTTATTGAAGTTAGCGAGACTAAACAGCCCAAGTATTTGCAAGGGGAGATGGCTTGAAATTCCTTCAAGTCAAATGTGCAAAAACTGGAATGTGTATCCCAGGCAAAGAAAACAATATTGTGGAGAAGAGCTCCAGAACTAATTGCTTGGATAATTGGCTCAGAAATGGTATTAGGTATAAGCAGAGAACTTACAAAAATGGATGTGGGAAGGATTCGTTAACAAAGAGAACTAGATCTTAGGCTGCTTGTAAATATTTAATTTTAGTGGTGGAAATATCCATGTAGAAATGATTTGGGGGGAGGGGGTGCAGCAGAACAGGCATTCAGCTTGCAATCACCCCTTTTCCCTTACTTGCACCTTCCTGAGACCAGAATCACTGCAGTTTGGGGAAAGGTGTGAGCTGTTTCAGTTACCTCATTCCCAAGGGTACAGGAGCAGCTGGGTAAAGGCCCCTGATTGCTTCTCACTCCAGGAACCTCAGAATAAGAATTGGGTGGGGATCAACTTGCAAGCTGTTCTTCCCTTCCCCTCTTGGTCTATGGGAGGGGCAGGAGTAGTTGCCTCCCATGCATTCTGCAAGGGATGGTAGCCTTTCCCCTAGCTCTGTTTCTCCTGGTCCCCAGGAGGAATTAACCCAGAGGAAAGTGTGCAAGGTAGTCTTTTTACCTTGTTTTGTTGTGATAGTTTTCCTGGCATCTCCATTTTCTTTGCTTCAGTAGAAAAAGCTTGAATGGATGCAGATTCTTGGTTTCTATGAGGATAGTGGTGATTTTTTTCCTTCCAGAAACTTAATGTCCTGTACCCTACCTTGGCAGTCAGCAGGTATAGTTATAGGAGTGTGGCAATAGCTGGAAGCTGAGCATTTTGCTTTTTTGCAAGAGTATTTAAAACAAGTAGCAAAGTAAAGCTCTTACTCTTTAACTATATAACAAGAGCCCAAGGAAACAAGTGTAATGGGGGGGGTGTTGAGATTTAAGTGATTTGGGTATGATTCAAAAACTAAAAGAGGACTTCCCCCAGTCTTCAGTATGGGCAGTAGTGTAGAACATGGGAGCAACGATGCTTAATGGAAAGGATGTTACGGAAACAGAAGTTTTATCACATCAAAGGCAGAAGCAAAATTTGACATGCTTAATGCATTCAAGTCAAAGAAACTAGATACATTTTATCCAAATGTTATAGCTATTAATAGTTCAAAATTGCATATTTAGACTAAAATAATCTGCTATAAACTGAGTTTTGTCATTTTGGAAATGATGGGGGGAGCAATAGCAGACAGTATTAGTAGACTGCTAATATGGTGTAGCCATGATGGGCAAAAAGCAATCCTAGCTGTAGCAGTTGAGGGATTTCCAAAACAGACATGGAAGTATTATACCATTGTACAAGGCACTGGTGAGATTCTATGTACAATTCTGGCCAGCAATGTTCAGAACAGATGAACCCAAACTGGAACAGCTGCAGGGATGGTCTATAACTGGGGTTGTCAACCAGGTGTACGTGTTGGCTGCACAGGCACCTCCTGCCTGGCTGGACCTAGGGAACAGAGGAAGCTTGCACACAGTACCTGCCACCACTCCTCGTCCAGCTGCTGTCCCTAGCCTGATCCCAGGCACTGGGCAGGGAACAGTTTTGTCTTGGAACTTAGAGCTGTCTCATACCTGCCCCAATGCTCAGCTGAGTGACAAGGTCAAGCACAGGGCAGTCCTGGGTCTAAGACATATGAGCAGCCTTGTGTACATGCAGCCCAACTGTTTAAAGCCCAGGGTACCCAAAACCCAAGTGCCTCTCTCCAGCCTCAGGTTTTTAGACCTGGGGTTATTCCCAGCCTAAACCAGCAATTGGGTAGGAGGCAACTGTGTCCTAGAATGCAAGGCTGCCCTGTGCTTAGTTCTGATGCTCATCTCGGCCGCACCCACGTAAACATAAATGTTTGTGCCCCCCCTTAAAATAACTTTTTTTCCATGTGTTTTGACCCCAGGATCAAACAGACAAACAAAAGAATCCCCTGCACTGCTACCTTGCAGTGCAGGGAACACCTGAATGGGCAGTGTGTGTGGTACTGCAGGTGGGTCTGTGGTGCCACATACACATGGCCGTGCATGTCTTCTGCTGGTCTGGATGCAGCCCTGAGTGTCAAGTTAGGATTGGGCACAGGGCAGCCCTGGCTTGTGGTTCAGGTCTCCTGCCTGAGGACAGGGTTTGGTCAGGGAGCAACTATGTCCTGAACCCTGAGACCCAGTCCTCAATCCTAATGCTCAGCTCAGAAATCAAAACTAGGCACTGGGCAGTCACAGGTCTGGCACATGCTACACCTTCAATTCTTAAAGTGGAATCCAAACCAGCTACAAAGATGTTCCATTTTATTATGCCATAAATCAGATGAATCCATGACACTTTACAATATATGGTAAGATTAATCCATTAATTGCACCATAAATCTAACATCTGTCAGGTCCCTTTAAAAGGCTGAAGTTTTCTGCTTAACAAAATATAGTTGACATGCAGTAACACCACAAACTCACCTAAACAGTCCAACCACTGTTTAGTTTGAGCCACGTAAACTGCCCAAATCCCATTGATTTCAACATTAGAAGGCACTCGCCACTTTAAATGGAATTAAACATGGAAGTCAATTAGTGTAGTACCAGATTATACTCGGCTGCTTACACATGATTAGAGCTTGTCCCTTTACTGTTGTCAGAGAACTGTATATCACTAATAAAAACCTGCAAGTTGCTAGGATCCACTCGGCTTCAGGGTTGGTAATACAATAGCATTGAGATCTATCGAGATCTGCCTAAAGTTATCAACCATCTATTATGCATCGGTCAAATTTTTGATTGCTGAGTGGGCTCACTATGTATAGTTTAGACTTAACCTCTCCTATATATTAGTAAATGGACTGCTTCTAAGATTGGAAGGCTTTCTCAGCCTCATTTAACTATCCACTGCAGATGGTACCTTTTATTTGCAGATTTTGATTCAGGTCGTATAGATAATTGTCCACAGGGATCTTACTATTTGCCTGCCTGGTCTCATTTGGTATTAACATTTTGCAGGTGTTACCAGCCTAAAATCTAAACCTAGAAGACAGATGCACTAATTTTAGTACAGTCCCTTCAACAAGTCTTCTGCCTAAGGGGTTAAATTCAAGTCTCATCACACTGAGTTTAAGCAAGCACTTTTTCCAGCTCTGTGGATCCTAATTCTGTTGTCAGTACCAACCTAGACAATTGCTGCAGAATAAAGCCTGGTTTGTTTTCATGCTCTCTACTAACAAATGCAAGTCAAAGTGTCCTTGTCTCCTTTTAAGAGTACGTTCAGTCAGTGGATCCATAACTGGAACACTCAATGCTAATTGGCCATATGCTTGCTTTTGTGATGTGTTGAAAAAGTTTCACTGCAAAAGACTAGAATAGGTCTTGAAAGTGCGGAACACCTTACAGGGCACATGCAGTAAGCATCTTGTGTACAGCACTGCCTAATTAGCTATCCAGTAAAGTCCCAATGTTTACATGTGCAGCCCTCTTGGGCTACAGGAAACTAGCTCCACTGAAGGTTAGTACTTGTATTTATAAGTTCTAATCCTGCAGCAGCATTCTTTAGTGCACAGCAACACACTTGTAGATGCTGATGGGGCTGGCTGGGACATGAGGATACTTTGTGCGGGGAAGTGCTATCAGTTGGCTAGCCCCACACTGGAGCACCCTTGTGCTCCAGCCAGCCTCTCTGCAGTACATTCAGCCAGTCAGAGCAGCCCTGGACTGGCAGGCTGACTCCTAGGGCCGCCTGCCAACTGGGGCTGTTCAGCCCAGCTCAATGTGCTGTGGTCCCAGGTACACATCAAGACATGATCTCAGGAGCAATAAACTGGTGCAAAAAGCACCAGAGTTTATTGCGTATCAGTTGCATGTGTAGACCATGCCCACAAAAGTGCTTGGTACTTGATGGTATAGAATCCATTAGCAATGTGAGGATGTTGTAATGTTTAGTTTGGTTTGTTTTCTGGCTTCCCACAAGATATAGCCCAATTCTTTTTCTCACTAACTGTAAGGCACTGAATCCAATTCCTTGCTCATGCATAAAATCATGGTATACTATCTCTTCCGTACATTGATCAGTTTGCATCTTACCACTAATTAGGTAGCTTTTTTTACTCTTACTACTGTGCCATTTCTAAACTCTGATAGTTGAACTTCCTTGAATTTTCAAAAATATTTTTAATCATGGCCAGTTTAGACCCACTTGTTCTTGCATTAGTATTGCCTGCTAGCTTAAGTTTTCCCCTTTCCTCATGTATTTGCAGAGAACAATCCTATGCCATCTCGTATTTAAAACAAACTTTGCTAGGGCTAAATAAGCTAAAAACCAAGCTTAACTTGTCCTGGGTTTCTAAGTGAGAGGTGTGGCACTTGTATGTAGCATTTCCCTATATCATTGATCATGCTTTCCTGTCATGCTGTCTACTGTTGTGACTTCATTATTTAGTTATTTTAATCAATTAAACTTACAAATGACCAGCCATGGATCTGACTTTTCAGTTTAGTTCTCTCTTCAACTGTTCCTGATATATAAAGGAATTGGAAATGTATTTCTGTCAGCTCTATGCCCACAGTTGCTGGATTCTTCCGCTACAGGAGACATGCTGCAGGTGAATGGGTGCATCCAACTGTCTGTCTGGCAGTTTATAGCACCTGGATTAGACCTGGTTTCCATCTAACTCGAGCTCTGAAAGTTAAAGGTGACTTTCACATGGCTTATAATAATCCCCTAGCGTGGTTCAATAAACATGGCTCATCTGGGCCTGAAGACTCGACTCCCTAAGTCATCTTGCATTAAAATCTCAACTTTAATGTTGCATCAACTTTGCTTTAAGCAATTTACTACCATATTAATTAATTAATATTTAGCTGAGTAAAAGGAACCTATGTAACCAGAGCACTTAAGTTTGGGCAGAAGTATATTCATTCCTAGGTTTCTTTTTTTTTTTTTTTTTTCCTAAGGCATCAGCGGTTTGTTGCAAAGAATGCGTGGTCACTTAAGCTGCCCAAGAGTGGGAGGGATTACATTTTGTAGAGTACAGATTAGCATAGAAATTTGAAGTATGCTTTTGGAAACTTTGATTTACTGATCTAATCTCCCTTGCCTATGGAAATGGTTAGACTGAGATTTGACGGGCAAATTCTTGGCAATTTTAGCTAGAATGTCAGGCATGCCATGAGAACAGAGGCATAACCACAACATGCATAGAAGGAGCAAGTGAACACCTCTTCAGCATAGTTGTCTCTGCTACTACCCTGTGTCCAAGAGTGCTTTTGATGGGTCAGAAGCTCTTAGCATCTCTTCTACTTCTGTCTCTAGCATGAGCCAGTCCAGCTTAAAATTGTGTAAGGGAAAGGAGTAGAAGCCTGATCTTTGCATTTGTGTTGAAGAAACTAAAGACGGCAACCTATTAAATGCATGCAAAATAATATGAGCACTGGGAAGAGACAGTCACTAGGACCCAGCCACCAGTGCTGTTTCTCCCTGTGGCAACATGGGGAAAGCTCCTGCTGCCAAAACCTGTGTCTGCAGGTTGAATCAAATGGCTCCCTGGGCTGGGTACAGCTTGCAGGCTGTAGGCTGATGACTTGTGGTCTATGGACTTCTGAATGGTAACAGTCAAATCTTGTGAGATTGTGTTGCACCTTAAGAAAACTCTGAGATGCTGCTGCATGAATGCTGGAACTGTTCATAAGTAATTCCTGTAATGAAACTGAGTTTCTACGGAAATGATTTGGGTCTCCTGTCATCATGTGTGTCTGTCTCCAGAAAACATTTCCTGTTTGCCTTTAGTGTAGGCAAGCAGACTCTTCAAGCCCTGTGAGTAATTAAAATTCATAGTGCAGATTTGGCAAGGGAGAGCTTTAGGTTTTCAGCCTTTCTTCCCAAAGAGTATAGGCTTAAGGACAGCTTTATGGAAGTCCAGGAAATTGTACCCACTTCAAACCACAGTTTAATTCTGAACCTAACTTTAACTCATAGGGTTTCTGGAGTCTAATACTGTCTGCTCAAAAAATAAAACATATCAGTCAGACTGAGATAGGTAGTACATTATCCTACTATCTGGCTTGTCCACTATGGCCTTTTGTGGACCAATGTAGCAGAGAGATTGTCTTGCCCATTTGCTCTTTGTTAAGCAGTTGAAGTACATTGGAACTAACAGTTTTAAGGGAGCAAGCTTTACTAGTTGAACAAATGATGAAAAGAGTGTTTTCTGCCATATTTCTAAAGATGTCTGAGAGGTTTTTCTGAAATGTAAATCCTGTCTCCTTTTGTTTGCTTGTAGAAAATAGTGATTTAGATCACTATTGAAAAATATAACCCATGATCTAGAGGGCAGTTAGTAAAGAGTATTTTGTTGACAGCATTGATACTTTTTATAATGTGTTTAAACACAAAACAAAAGGATGTTTGTTTTTCAGAAAACCAGGGCCTCGCTCATTTTTATTGGTTGCAGGATCTAACAGATTTGAACTGTTATAATATGCTGCCTCTGACCTTAAATGAGGAAAACTACCTATGATTAGCCATGTGTGAGTAACTGCATCTAGTTTCAAATGGCAGTGAGGTGCAAGTCTTTCATTATTAAAGCTGGAAAGTATAAATATTTACTAGTTACTCAAAATTTAGCACTGGAGGTGTTATTTAGGAAATGAGTGGGAGGGAGTTTTAACCAAAGATTGTTTTAACCACATGACCTTCCATCTTCTAAACAAACTGTGTTCAAGTGATATTGTGGCAGTGTGTGCAGTTCTGTACAAGAAGGTGCTGAGGCACTGCAGCAGGTGTGAACTGTGGGTGCTATTAATCAGATGTTTGAATCAATAGTTCTTATAGTGGGAGATGATGAGCAGGGATCCTGGCTTTGTCTAATTAAAAAATCCTCAATTCTGGGGTTAAAAGAGTAACCCCAAATCCATATTTTTCCATGATCAAAATGAAACACCAGTACATATATATCTATGTATTAGTGGTGTTTCATTTTAATCATGGAAAAATGTGGTTTTGGGGTTACTACTTTTAACCTGAAAAGTGGGCTGGGGTTAGGGCCAGGGTGGCTGCTGTAAAAAGACACCAAATGCCATAGACTTGACTAGGGAGGGTAGGGCAGAGCTGAGCTGCCCAGCCTGGCTTGGTCTGGCCCACCCAGTGCGACTCAACCTGCAGTGCCTGGGGGTCTGTGCCCCAGGCGCCAAGGCAGCTGCTCCCCCTTGCTGTGTGCAGCAGAGTCCTGCCTTTCCCAGGGCTGGGTCCATTCGGTCCCCTGGTCACAGGCAACTGGTCGGAGGAATGTGTGGGGGCACGTGTTCTCCCTGAAATTGGCCTCCGACTCAGCACCCCTCAGGATGGGGCAGTTTTTTGCCATGCAGGCCAGTGGTGTGGTGGGGGAGGGGGGCACTAAGCCATGGCACAGAAGTATACGAGTGGATATGGGGCTTTTGGCCTGCCCTGCCCCCCCCAATTTTCTGGAGGCACCAATCACCCCTGAACATGGCTCTGCCCTGGGCAGAGGGAGGAGAGCAGGGAGCCTGGCCAGAGACCACCCAGCTCCGGGCAGCCAGGCAAGCTCAGGTAGCTGCCCTCAGGCTGGGGTTATAGGCCATGGGTTGAAGGGCTCTGCACAGCCAGTCACAGGCACTGCTAGGCTAGCCCTGCCTGCTGCAACTGGTACAGGTACTTCTACATGTGCTTCATGAGGTGGAGAGGGGTGGTGCTTTAATTAGAGCTGCTCTCAGAACCACTCTAAAGTGCTGCTGTCTCTCCTGTATCGGCTTCCTTACACTCGGGGCGCTAAATATACTAGATATTGGTTGTTGGATTGGTATTGGCCAATATGGTTGGTTAATAATAATTGGCTATTGGTAGTGGCCAAGAGAATCTTTATTGATCTCTATTGAAATTTGCATACATGCTTCCATAGGTGGAATTTGGCCTGTTGAAATCTGAAGTGCTATGCACTGGACAATGAAATCAGATCTACAAAATTTACTGTTAGGGTAAATAAAGATTAAGAATCAATAGTGGACGAGAGCCACCTTGATTTCATTGGAGCTACGCAAGGCTGAAAAGTTCAAAAGATGTTGATGCCTTCTGTAATTGAGCTGTTGGGACTGTAGTGATAGAGTACAGTATTTCTATTTCAACATCTGAGTTGCACTTTGACCTCTTACAGGTTGGTTTAATCCATCCCTGGTGTTAACCTGGTGGTTCAAACAATGCCAGGTTCTGCTATTTCTCTTGTGAGAGCGTGTTTACAAACAGAGATCTATGATTGATACTGTCAGTTACCGCTAGCCTTCCTTCTAACTGTTGTCATGACTCTGCACTTTTTTTTTTTTTCCTCCAGGGACAAAGCTGGAGGCTATGGAATCCAAGCCCTCGGTGGAATGTTAGTGGAATATGTTCACGGAGACTTTTTAAATGTGGTGGGATTTCCTCTGAATCACTTCTGCAAAAAGTTGGTGGAGTTGTATTATCCACCTCCCAAACATACTTTACATCATATAAAACATGACTCTATCCCATCTGTAGAGACTTTTGAGAACCTAAGTGATGAGGAAAGTGATTCTTCAAGTCCCATACAGTATAAAGATGCTATCAAAATGGACAGAAGTAAGCTGCAGTCCTCAGGAGGTGTTTGCAGCCCTGGAAGCAGTAATATCATTAAACCTAATTGCATGGTGCCTGTGGAAAATCGGAATGGAGTGATGGAAAATCCGGATAAATTCCCATCTAAAATTGTAGAACTTCTGGATGGATTTAGAGCTTCAAAGGTAAACAAGTCTGATTATATTCTTTTTAGCATTGAAATATTAATCCATATTACTAATCTTTAATACATATATAGGTTCTAACAATAAAAGCTGTGGAAACTACTAAATGGCATGTGAAACAGGCCTTTCAAAAAGAAAAAATTGGCAAATACCCTGGCATATTAGGCCAGCTCCCTGATATGCCTGTGTATATGTTGCTGTATCTACACCAGTGCCACAGGCTGCAGTATCTACGTAGTGCACATTCCAGTAGGAAGCTGTTTAATACGATTAAGTCCTGAGGCCCCTCCTGTATGCATCTGATCCAGCAGGCAAAATCTATCTTATGCAGAGAGATGCTAAGGGGCATCTTAGAAAAGTGTCTATAAGGAATGTGTATATACTCTGCCTCTGTCTCTCAGTGTTATACTTGGTACTTCCAGGTGTTTTTATATAAAAGCTTTGGGAGTGGGGGGGGCTTTAATGACATAGGCTCCAACAGCTGTTCTAAAGCACCCAGAGCATCTCATGTATTTGAGTCCCTGTGGTTCAAAATGGTGAGCTTTAGAGGAATTGTCCCTGCCACCATTTTGAAGCATGGGGATGATGATATGTGGGATGCAGGAGGTTGCTGGAGCATGGCAATTGCCATGCTCTGGCAGACTCGGTCAAGTTGGCTCTGACACACTGGAATTCCAGCGTGTCAGAGCAGCCCCTCAGCTCATGTATACGTACCCTCCATTGTGAGATACTAGGAAAATGCACATTAACCTGTGTTTAATGCACATTAACTGAAGAGTATGCTCCTATACACATGCAGGAAGTCTGTTCTGATGTGCTGCAATTACAGCAAATTGGAGCTGACTTGACTGAGTCTGCTGGAGCATGGTAATTACCATGCTGCAGCAGATTTGAGCATCATGTGTATTGGTATCCCTGCACTGAAAAATGGCAGAAACACTTCAACTAACGCTTGTTCAAGCTTTAGTTAAACTGTCCCTATGCCACTTTTCAGTGCAGGGATGCTGATACATGTGACACTCCAGACCCTTTAATTAGCACAGCTCTCAGAACGGTGCTAATTAAAGCATGTGGTTCCCGCCCACCTTGTGGAGAACATCTATAAGCACAAATGGTTTTTAGGTGAGGCTTAATGCACATTAGCTAATGAGCATTAAAATAGGCTAAATAGTATGGTCTTTATAGGGATGCTTTATGCACATTAAAATAGTCTAATGTGCATTAAAATGCACATGTGGATGCACCCTCCGTTGTGAGGTACTAGAAAAAGGTACATTAACATATTAATATTATTTTGCTCATTAGTAAACACACACTTCTTTACAATGCTTTAATGCACATTAAACTAAGCTAATGCATATTGAAGCCATGTAGACATGCCCTCTAAGGCTGTTGACTTAATAGCTTTTCATAGAATCTTAGAAAATTTAGGGTTGGAAGAAGACCTCAGGAGGTCATCTAGGTGGGGATGGTTCTTCTTTTGAGCAAAGGGTTAAATTAGATTATTTTAGCGAAAGCTTTGTCTAGCCAGGTCTTAAAAACTTCCAAGGTTTTTATAGCCCACACCCCCTCTGGATAATGTTTTCCAGTATTTTACTACCCTCCTAGTGAGAGAATTGTTTCTAATATCTAACCTAAGCCACCCTTGCTGCAAGTTGAAATCATTGCTCCTTGTTCTTTCATCTGTCACCACTAAGCACAGTCTAGCTCCACCCTCTTTCAAATCCTCCTTCAGGTAGTCTTCTGTTCTATAGACTATGCCAAGTTCCCTCAGCCTCTTCTCAGAAGGCATGTGACCTAGCCCCCTCTCCATTTTTCTTGCCCTCTGCAGGACTCTTCAACTTGTCCACATACTTTCTGTAGTGGGGGGGCCCAAAACTGAATGCAGTACTCCAGGTGCAGCCTCACTGCTGCTGAGTAGATGGGGAATAATAACTTCCCTTGACCTGGTGGCAACACTCCTACCAATGCAGCCCAGTATGACGTGGGCCGCCTTGGCAACAAGAACACACTGGCTCATAGTCAGCTTATTGTCCACTGTAACCCCGGTCTCCTTTTCTACAGAGCTACTATCCAGCCAGTTGGCCCCCAGCCTGTACTGGTACATGGGATTATTCTATCCTAAGTGTAGGACTCTGCATTTGTCCTTGTTGAACCTCATGAGATTCCTTTTGGCCCAGTCTTCCAGTTTGTGTAGGTCACTCTGAATCTTACCCCTACCTTCCAGTTTATCTACTACTCTCCCCAGCTTGGTGTCATTTGCAGACTAGCTGAAGGTGCACTCTATTCCACCATCTGGGTCCTTGATGAAGACATTGAACAAAACTGATCCTAAGACTGATCCCTGGGGCACTTCTTGATACTGGTTGCCAACTAGACATTGAGCCATTGATTACTACTCTCTGAGCCCACTGCTTCAGCCAGTTTTCTACATACCTTGCAGCCTATTCATGCAGCCCATACTTCCTTAGCTTGCCTGCAAGAAAGTTGTGGTAGACCATATCAAAAGCCTTGCTATAATCAAAGTATACCACATCCACTGGTTTTTCTGCATCCACAGAGCCAGTCATCTCATCGTAGACAGCTGGTCAGGCAGACTGCCCTTAGTCAGTCACAGCACAGTTGATTACAACACTTTGTCAGTTGCAACATAGCACAATGGTTATGTAGTCAGTAGTGTCCTTAACCAATTGGTAGTTAGTGTGCAATAGGCGTAATCTTTTATTAGACCAACTAGACAGTTGCAGTTTTTTTCTTTATTTGCAAGCTTTGGGACATACATGCCCTTTCTCAGGCATGGGAGAATGCGAAGATTGTAAAATTTCTCCCAGGTAGAAATTTAATTTTAATTTCATAGGAGAGTTAGAGGCTGAAGTAAAATCTCCTTGCTGGAGAAGTTCTTTTTTTCATTTTATGCAAATTAGGCTTAGATAAAAGTTGAAGCAGTCTGTTTACCTCAAAGGTGTCTGATGGCAAGCAGGATGTTGAATTATGCTTCGTTCTTGTTACGACGTTGCATATTTCACAGGAAGATTGGCGATGGAAAGTTCTTCTGGGCAAGGAATTTCTTTTGTGTTGAGGCTGTTTTGCAGTTATGATGAAAGGAGAGAGATGGGTTGATGATGATGCAATTGGGTCATCACAGGCAGGGGAACAAAATTTGTCTAGAGATATCACGATCGTAGCTCTATTCACATCTACAGCTGTTGAAATGGCAGAGGGGTTCCTCTCTAAATGCAATGAGACTGGAGTGGGTTGAGCACTTCAAATACCAGGATAGATGCAGTAAATAACACATGCATAGAACAGCTAAATATCAGGCCCCATGGATTCCCATAGGCCCAGAATTTTGTTGGCAGGGGGAGTGGTGGCAGTGTTGAATTGCTGCTTCCCTGCTGCCAAACCCACAGGGAGCCCTGCAGGCCAGATCTTGTTTGTGCAGGGTCACTTCATAGCCTGATCTGAGTGTGCAAGGCTGGGCCAGGATGCAGGGTTGCTCTGCAGCCTGACCATACCTGCAAACTAGTCATGTGAACTGACCCCATGCTGGATCCAGTCTGTGGCCCAGCCCTGTACCACTTGTCAGGCACCACAGGCCAGATAGGTTGAGCACCACAGAATTAGAGAGTCAGTATAGAGTTGGGCTCATCCCAGCAGCTCTAGCAAATCCAGCTAGGTATGAAGAAGCTAAGGCATCTCTAATGTCCAAAATAAACCATTTTCAGCATCTTATTGTATTAATGCCAGACATGGTTATTAAAGAAACAGTATCTTAAGCTTTCGTCTTTCAGATTAAAATATAACCAAAGCTGCTGTGTATTTGCTTTATTTTGTGTATGGCTAACAGGAGGTAACATCCCAAATTTTCAACAAAACTGGAGTTACGTTTGAGGTCATCAAGAAAATTGGATCAAGAGAGAAGCTATGGGATGAATAAATGAGGGAATATATTGGAGTCTGGCCTTGCAGGGACCATTGCTAATTGCCAAGTGTGGGGAGAGGGAAAGGTGTCTGCAGCCACTCATGGTTTGATGTCACTGTGGATGTCATGTTTCCCAAGGCTGTTAGAAGATTTGGCAATATGGAGGAAGATGGTTTTGCCTCCACTTGTTTCTATCTGAAAGATGGAGAAATATTATGAAAATTAAAGTATCAAAGTGTTTTGATAATATCTTATATTAACATCTCTTCCAACCCTAGAACTGGTCTAGGTAAGCTTACAGGCAGAAAGAAGGAGGTCTACCAAGAGATTTGAAATATCCTTGCTCCTTGCATATTCCCTGGACTTATCACAGCCACAACATTCCTACCCCATTGGAAAATTAACAGTGCAGTGATAGTAACATTAACACTTATTCTATAGCAAATTGCATGACTTCTTAATCACTGCATTTAAGTCCATTTTCACAATTCAGTCTGAAATCAAAGTGGGATGAGACATGGTGGAATGAGGAAAATCAGCGGGGAAAGTCAAAACAGTTATGTAGGCGTGGTGATATAGTTCGTATTGGTGAGGGAGTGACTTTATCAAAAACTGCATTGACTCAAATAGGTAAGATTTTTTTTTTTTAACTGATAAAATGCATATCATAGAATTTCTGTGGATAGAACTGTTGTGTTTCAATAGAAAAGAAGTACATCTGAGGATATACCATTGACTCCTCCCCCTCCCACCCCACCCCAGGGCTGCAGCAGTAAGTTAAAAATTCTAAGGGAATTGAAAGAGGCTGCTAAATTAAAAAAAAAAAAACAAAACAAACCAACCCCAAAACAACAGTAGTAATGGATGGCTTCAATCCACAAGCAGACTGGGTCAGTCTCTCCTCATACCAGGATGCGGAGACCACGTTTCTTGACATTATAGAAGACTGCTTTCTGGAGTAACTAGTCCTGGAGACTACAGGAGGAAAGTTTTGTTCTTGACCTATTCCTAAGTAGTGCACAAGATTTTATGCAATGGGTAAGTGTTACTGAGCTGCTTTGGAATAGTAACCACAGTGCAATTGAGATCTCCCCTCCTACACGGGGGTCAGAGAGAGAAATTGACCACAGTATCCTTTCCCTTTGAAAAGGGAGACTATACCAAAATGAGGAAGCTAACTGGAGGTTAAAAGAAGCCTGTAATCTGGTGAAGAACTCTTAAGCAATTCCCCATGCTGTTTGTGAATACTCTATTGGAGGCATGGAGCATTACATATTGCAAATAAAAAAAAATAAGGTGAACCAAAAGAATGCTGGCATAATTCAATGGCAGAGTTGCAGAGGCAATAACTAGACAAAAAGCTTCCTTCAAAAAATGGAAGTCAAATCCTAATACAGAAAATAAAGTATAAACTCTGGTAAATCAAAAGTAGAATTGTAATAAGATAAGCTAGTAAGGAATTTAATTTGAGGAGCAACTTGTCAGAGACACAAAAGGTAACAATAAAAATGCCTTTAAGTACATTAGAAGCCAAAGAGCTGGTAGGGAGTCATTTGGGCCTTCTAATAATCAGGGTATAAAAGGAGCACTAAAAGATGGGAGGAACGCTGGGAAGAAACTAAATGCATTCTTTGCATCTGTCTTTGCTATAAAAAATATTAGAGAGATTCCCTTTGCGGATGCACTGACTCAACCCATAGAGGAGTGAAGCTGACCCAAGTTGAGGTTTGAGTAGATGTGATTGTAGAGGAAATGGATAAACTGAATGGGGATGTCTGCATATGCAAGCATGTGTGCATACAGCAGCTCAAATAGAAGTGGTGCAAATTTGAGCCAGGGCTTTTTGCCTCAGTGCACATATCTGCATGTGCACTTTGTGTGGCAAATTGTGCCACTTGGGGCACAATAACCCTGCTTGGCTGGATCTGCAGCCAGGGGAAGCTAGAGCCTGGAGCCAGCACCTGTGCTGTCACCAGTAGTATAAAAACCTGCCCTGTCCTGGCTCCATCAGTCCAAAAAGCTGCCTGGCCAAGTAGCTCAAGCCTACTAACTCTCAGGAGCTTCTGGGGCCTAGCCGTTTGGTACCTGGGAACAGTATCCCTTGTGCCAGCTGGACTGATGTAGCAGCCCTGAGTTTTTCCTGCACCCTTTATCCACTGCAGCAGTCTGGCAGTGGGGGCTGCTGCGCACCTGCCAGACCTGGATGAGGCATCTGCCCCTCTGGGCCAGCTGCCAGTGGACTGTGGCTACAAAGTTAGTTTTTGTGCTGCGCTACTGCCATGCATGCCCCCTGCCCAGCCATCTGAGCAGCTGTCGCCCAGAAGATGTTCCCAGTGTGGTGGCCTGCTTTGAACTTCCAAAGCACATCCTTCTGGCCACTTCCAGCTGGGTCCAAGGTGCCAGGTCTGAGCAGGCTCCTCTTTCTGGGTCCTGTCACTTGCCTTCCTCGCAGGAATTCTGATGTTCCCTAATTTGAAAACTAAAAAAATCCCTGATTTAAAAAAAATAAAAAAAAATCCCAAAGTCACTCTGTAAAATACCCTAAAATCCATGTTCCTCCACAATTAAAACAAAAGGCCACTATATATAGAGAGAGAAGAGAGATCAGTTGGGCAATGTTTTATTGATTATATCTACAGTGTTAAAGCAATTTGGAAGACTACCAGTGTTTCTGTCGTCATAATAAAATTGATTTTAAATACCTATGTGTTTTGCTGCCCACAGATGGCCCCTGCAGGGGCTATTTCCCCCTGCAGGACCCATGTGCCCCACCCCTGCTTGCTCCCCCAGCCCCCTAGATTGCTGTCCTGCCTGGCCCCATCCCCTGCCAGCTCCTATATCCCCCTGATGATTGCCCCACCTGCTCCCCCAGACCCCAATGGCTGCCCTGACTGGCCCCATTTCTTGCTTGTACTCCCAGGCCCCCTGATGGCTGCCACTGGCCCCAGCTTTCCAGCACTTAAGAAAATAAATAAATAAAAGCCTTGCACTTGCTTTGCGGTAGCAGGGGCTGTGAGGGCTCTGGGGCCTTGTGGCAGAGCCCCAACCATGGAGCCACCTGGCACCCACACTGTCACCACGGACCCATGGCAGGGCCCACAGGATGGGGCAAAGTGTTGGGCCACTGCGACTGTCACCCAGCCCCATGCGGGGGGAGGAGGGGAGAGAGCTCTGCCACATGGCCCCAGTGACCCCGATGGCAGCTGCTACTGCTGGTGAGTGTGGGCTTTTTTTTTTTTTTTAAATGGCTGGGATGCTGGGGCCAGGTGGGACAGCAGTTGGGAGGCAGGTGGGGGATGGGGCCAGGCAGAGCAGTGATTGGGGATCTGGGGGAGTGGGTGGGAGGATGGGTCTGGGTGGATCAGTGATCCAGGGGGCTGGGGGAGTGGGCTGGGATAGCAGTGGTCCCTCCATGATACCCTTCTCCAGACGTGCTTCCCCCCTCCAACCCCAACTTCACCAGCAGGAGCCCAGGTCTAGCTCCCTGTGGCTGGCATGCTGCCTGTCCTGCACGAGTAGGCAATATGCTTCAGCGCCAGGATGAGAGCTAACCGGAGAGTCAGCCAGAGCGTCTACTAGAGCATCTCTGGAGGACCATCCTTTTGGTTGCCTCATGGCACAGTCTGGGACTGTGCCCTGCCCCACTTCTTTACCCCATGGTTCTTTTGATCCCTGGATATCCAGGGGTTTATTTGCAGTGCAGGGGACATTTTTTCATTTCCCCCATGTGCCTCTTGCAGTGTCTCAAAGGGCTTCTCAAAGAGCACACGTGTGCTCATTTGGATGCGCCCAGTAGTAGGAAATTACCAGGACCTGGCGGCCTTCACCCTAAGATCCTCAGGAGTTCACACAGGAGCTTGGTAGTTTCCAAAGTGTAGTAGGCAATCTATCACTAAAGACCCGCTTTGGTACCAGAGGACTGGAGGATTGTCATTGTGACTCCAATATGCAAAAAGGTCTCTAAGGGGACCCCAGGGAACTTCGGGTTTGAGAGTCTAAATTTTGTTCCTGGAAATTTGGTAGAAACAATAGGAGAAAAAAAAATTGTTTGGCACATAGATAAAAATGACTTGTTAGAGGAATCAGTATGGCTCTTGTCAAAGGGAAATTGTACCTCACCAACTTTCTGGAGTTCTTTGAGGGTGTCAATAAGCAGGTGGACTTCCAAAAAACCTTTGACAGGCTCCTCATCAAAGCCTCTTACTGAAGTTAAGTAGTTATGAGATTACAGGGAAAATCCATGCATGGATTAGGAATTGGTTTAAGGATAGAAAGCAAAGACTGTGTATAAATGGTCAATTTTCAGGATGGAATGAAGTAGTGGGGTTATCCAGGGGTTAGTGTTGGGACTGGTGCTGTTTAACATATAAAGGGCCTGGAAAAAGGGATGAACAGTGATGTGGCCAAATCTGCAGATGACATGCATTCAAAGAGACTAAGGTGGACTGGGAGGAACTACCGAAGGATCTTGCACTATTGAGTGAATGAGCAACTAAATGACAGATAAAATTTAATGTAGAAAAGGATGCACATGGGCAAAAATAACCAAACATGTTTGGAGCGTATTGGCAAGATTTGCTTGAAGACTCTGCCTCATTTAAACTTCATTCTTTCCACTTGATTTTCTTATATAAAATGTTAGTTATTTCTTTTCCTCTCTCTCTCTCTCTTGATTATATTGACCTTTTCCTATCAATTTAATTATTCCAGTGCCATTCATCAAAGCTTCTGTTTTTTTCATGTACACAGGCTTTGTTTGTGGCCTCTAAGCTCAAAGTGTTTGATCTTTTGAAGAATAAAGTTGTACTGCAGTCTGTGGATGTTGCAAATACAATAAATGCCTCTGTGCGTGGAACAGAAAGACTGCTTGATGCTTGTGCTGCTCTTGGATTGCTAGAGAAAACGATTCAAGGTAACAAATAAAAACCAATTCATGTGTGGGGGACAGAGAAATGGAAGAAGGATTAATTCATAATTTAATTATCTAAAGTTCCAAGTTATCTATGATTCTGGAAAAAATTTATACTTTAATGTTTGCCATTTATGGGTAAATCACTTGATTGTTTACTGCTTATTGCTGAGTAAATTGGACATAACCCTAAAAACGCATACAACAGTGCTGTATTGTCACAAAAGGGAACCTGAATAGCCTAGGTGGCACTGTGCATCTGTTCTTTCCCTTTAGTTCCTAACAAAAACAGATGGAAAAAGTGAATTAACTATTTGCAGGGTCTTTTGCTTAGTTCTAGTTTTAGTTAGCACTTTAATTCTCACTTTTTATCGAGATTAACAACCTCTTAGCTTCTCTTCCATCATCTGCTCCGACCATCTCTGCTTTGTCTGTGTAAATAGTTGTCCACTGCGTGAGTGTTAATACCTATTCCTCAGGGTTGCATAAGGATTCATTACTTAAATTTGTAAAATGAGGGGCTAAATTCTGCTGAATGTGACCTTAGTAAAAAATATATATATTATTTAAATAGGATGGATACAGGCGAGGGAAGAATTTCAGACACTGCCATCTTACACTGAGCAACTAAGTACAGCAATTTTAAATTGCTAGTGTTTAAGAAACAAACAGGCACTGTTTAAAAGATCTGCTTTTAATTTTGCACTGCATAATTTTAAGTTTTTGCATACCCATTGCCTTTGTGTTAGACCTGGAAAAGATGCCCCACAAAAGAAACCTTTGAGAACCTTCTCAGCTGTTTCTTTTTTTATAGGACAAACAAAAAAGAAAGCCTTAAGCTAAAATACTGATCACAAGAAGCTTAACTGTGAATGAATAAATCACATAATGGAAAAAGGAAGAGGAAGAACCTCCAAAAACAAATGCTCTACCTCTAGCTATTGTTACTGTAGAGCTACACAAAAACAACTTGTGAGATTTTGGTGTTAATAAACTGAGAGAATTCTGCCCAGCTCTGGCTCCAGCTCCAGCTCCAGCTGCCCTCCACCAGCTGCACCGATGAGGGGCTTCTCATCATTCTGCGCGAGCAGAGCGGGTGGAAGGCAGCTGAGAGCTGGACCTGGAGCTCCATGCGCTGGGTGGAAGCCACAAGCTAAAGCTTTCCCCACTCCCCACTGCCTGGAGCAACACAGTAGTGGGAATGGGACTAGCCCCTGAAGGCAAGGAGAAGCTGGACAGGCCTGGCAGGGCTGTTCCGTTCCCTTCGCCACCAGCTGTGGCTCCTGTGGCCTCACATAGTGCTGCTCAAGGCTGGGGGAGCTTTAGCCCTGTGGCTTCTGCCCAGTATATGGAGCTCCATCTTCAGATCTCAGTTGCCCTCTATCTGTTCTGCCTGCACGATAAGCAGGCTCTGTAGGTGGGTGCAGTGGATTAAAGGCAGCCAGGGCTAGAGCCAGAACTCTGTGCCCTGGGTAGAAGTTGCTGGGCTGAAATTTCCCACCTACACACCAGCATGGTGCAGGTGGGGCAGCAGCAGCTTGTCCTGAAAATTGGTCCAGCCGATTTTTTTCAGAAAACGGTTTAGCTAATGAAATTAAATCGTCCAGGCAGGCGAATGGATGGAGAGGTGGGACAGCGTATCGGTTGCAAAAGAGATTTTACTTGCGCTTCCGATGACACTGGCGTAGGCAGTGAACGATTGCTTGGTTACAGGTACAGGAAACGGGTAACAGGTAACGTAATGGATAACGGGATATAATGTGATAAGTCAAATTGTAGGCCCAATGAGCTAGCAAGGTACAGGGTACGTCGGGGAAGACGATGATGGGGAGATATTGGAGGGTGATCAGACCGCCAATAGTCTCAGAGGTACTCTCGGAGATCTCCAACACATATGCATGGATCTTTCCTCAGAGATCTCCTCAGAGTTCTCTGATTTGGGCAGAAATTACATAATCTTTTATAGTAAGGCTTAACCAATTACTGTCCACCAAATAACGTCCCAGATGGTGATGTAATCACTCCCCATATTTGGAGGCAACTTGGGGTGGGGCTAGTTACTCGCAGAGTCTATTGTGCTGTGGGCACTTGACTTAATCCTTGAAAGAGTTATGACACAGCTGTGGAGTAGCTGGAGGCAAGGGGGGCAGAATAACCCACCTGGCCCTGGCCAGCTCTCAGGTTGTGATGCAGCCACAGCTGCCAGGTGCTGTACAAAGCAGGGGATGTAGCAGCAGCTGTGGCAGGCAGCTGCTGGGCTTGGGGCTCACTGGCACCTCCAGCCAGCCCCCTCCCTGGCTAGTCTATGCCTGTGCTGCCAGGCCAGGCTATTACAGAGCCGCAGCCACTAGGAAGGGCCTTGTCTAGTGGCTGTGGCCATATGAACACCTACAACTTGGTAGGGCTGACTGAAACCTGGTGGGATTCTTCCCATGACTGGGCGGTAAATATTGAGGGTTATACACTGTACAGAAAGGACCGGGTGGGGAAGAGAGGGGGGCGAGTTGTGCTCTATGTCAATGAGCAATATACGTCGACCCTCATCAAGATGGAATCGGAGGAGGAGAAAGTAGAAGGATTGTGGGTTAAGTTACATGGGGGGGCGAGGAGAAGGGGATTTGGTGATGGGGGTCTGCTACAGACCCCCACACCAAGGGGAAGAACTAGATTCAGGGCTCCTGAGGCAGCTCTCAGAGACCATAAAAACTAAGGAGGCAGTAGTCATGGGGGACTTAAACTACCCAGACATCTGCTGGGAGACAGACAGCAAAGTCCCACCATTCATGCACGTTCCTATCCTGCGTACAGGATCTCCACCTGACACAGGAGGTACACAGTCCCACTAAGGGGAGTGCCTTACTGAACCTGGTATTGGCAACGGGGGATGATATGGTAGGGGACCTACAGATTGGTAGTCACCTGGGGGACAGTGATCACCAAATAATAGAATTCATCATAAGAGGTCGAGTGGGTAAGGTAACTAGTAGGGTGAAAATGCTAGACTTTAGGAAAGCGGATTTCAATGAGCTCAGGCGATTTAGCCAAGGATGCACTGCAGAGTAGGAGTTTTGAAGAGATGGGAGCCCAGGAAGGGTGGCTGTGCCTTGAGGAAATGATCCTTCAGGCACAGAGGGAGACGATCCTGATGCAAAGAAAAAGAGAGAAAGGGGCCAGGAGGCTTCCTTGGCTGACCGGAGAAATCCAGGGCAGCCTGTGGACTAAAAGGGGAGCATATAAAAAGTGGAAACAGGGAGAGATCAGCAAAGAGGAGTTACACCTCTTCTGCTGGCGCTTGTAGGGAGGCATTTAGATGGGCCAAAGCTACGATGGAGCTGAGGATGGCATCCCAAGTAAAGGATAACAAGAAATTGTTTTTTAGATAGATAGGGAGCAAAAGGAATGCCCAGGGAGGAATAGGACCCCTGCTAAATGGGCAGAAGCAATTGGTGACGGACAGGGGGGACAAGGCTGAACTCCTCAACGAGTTCTTTGCCTCAGTG
>JAGPOW010003316.1:77792010-77829676 GCA_030014935.1 Caiman crocodilus
GGGATCTTGGAGTCCTAGTGGACTCCAAGATGAACATGAGTCGGCAGTGTGACGAAGCCATCAGGAAAGCTAATGGCACTTTATTGTGCATCAGCAGATGCATGACAAACAGATCCAAGCAGGTGATACTTCCCCTCTATCAGGTGCTAGTCAGACCGCAGTTGGAATACTGCGTGCAGTTTTGGGCGCCACACTTCAAGAGGGGATGTGAATAACCTGGAGAGGGTCCAGAGAGGGCCACTCATATTGTTAAGAGCTTGCAGGTCAAGCCCTATGAGGAGAGACTGGGGCTCCTGGACCTCTTCAGCCTCTGCAAGAGAAGGTTGAGTGGTTACCTTGTGGCTGCCTATAAATTCATCATGGGCACAGAAGGGAATTGGTGAAGTTTTATTCACCAAGGCACCCCCGGGAGTACAAGAAATAATGGCCACAAGCTAGCAGATAGTAGATTTAGACTGGACATTAGGAAAAACTTCTTCACAGTTAGTGGTCAAGGTCTGGAACGGGCTCCCAAAGGAGGTGGTGCTCTCCCCTACCCTGGGAGTCTTCAAGAGGAGGTTAGATGAGCATCTAGCTGGGGTTATCTGAACCCAGCATTCCTCCTGCCTATGCAGGGGGTCGGACTCGATGATCTGTTGAGGTCCCTTCCAGTCCTGGTATCTATGATAGCTCTGTCTATCCTGGGTGCAGAGAGCTGGGAGCAGTCTGGCCAGGCAGTCCCTGCGGCCCCAACCTGAGCCACAGCCTGTTGTGAATGGCCTGGCCCTGTAGCCCAGTCCAGGCTGGGCCTCTGCCTCCACATAGCACCACCTGGCTCAGCTTCACAGCCCCAGCTGCAGCCACTGGCGAGGCAGGAAGATAAGGGAGCCATGCCACCCAGTGGGGAGTGGGGGAAATGGCTGAAAGGGCTGCTCTGCTGCTTGATGGGCCAGGGTTGCTGGTGGACAGAGGGGGAGATTAATTCCGCCTTCTCCCCATTTGCTTGAGGCTACAGACAGGGGACCTGACAACGGCTACTATACCCTGGCCAGGTAGACCCTGGCTGCTCTACCCTTGCGGGAGAGGGGAGGGAGGCGTGAATAAGCTGCTCCCTTTGCCTTAGGGGGCTATGCTGGCTGGTGTCAGGCCATGCCTCCTCTACTCTAGCTTCAGAGCAGAGGGGTGGGGCTAGCTCTCCTCTCTGGAGCAGACAGTACAGCCCAGTCCAGGGCTGAAAAGCATGCTGGAATGCTAGGGGACTCTGGTTTAACCTAAACCAGGAAGGGTTCAGGGACAGCAGTTGCATAAACTGATTTGACCCAAGTCAGTTAAGTTGGATACTACATCCAACCAGGTTTACCAGGTTCAGCCATTTTGAAACTAGTTTATGTGAACTGAACTTATGTTTTGTTGCAGGTTTAAACCCGTTTTTGATCACCTAAACTGGGTTATGTGTACCTTCTGTCCCTAGCCTTTGTGAACAAGTATGCCCAGGTTACAAAAAAGTAGATAGGCAGAAATCCATGAGTAACAGGTATGAGGAGGAGGAATTTAAGTTCCAATAGCTGGGTGCTTGGGATACCAGCCCAGAAAGCAGGAGGGCTGGGCTTCTAGACATCTGCCATGGGTGGCCAGTGGGGAGAAGCAGCAGCAATGGGCACAGTTGGGAGCACCAGCCCATCTGGCACCTGACCTACATTGATTTGACCCATGGCTCTAAAACTTTAATGACTGCTGGCCTAACTTGTAGTGTGCTAGTTCATGCACTGTGCTGGCAATTTAGAGATGCATATTCAAACCTTCCTGTAAGGTGGGGCCTATAGCAGGGCATTCACCTAGGAAGGAAAAGACTCATAACCACTCAGCTTTGGAGACTAAAATATGGGAGAAGCCCCCAACCCTCCTTTCCACGCCTAGCCAGTGCATAGCTCACTATTGCTTGGGACCATCCTACCCCCAACCCTGATTAGGACTGTTGAATGCTATAGTTGCCTGGATATTTACTAATAGTATTTGATGCTCACTGGGTTTCAAAATCTTCACGAAAAAAGGAGTGATCTTGACATGAAAATACCATGGGAACACATTAAGGACCAGAACAGAGGCCCACCACAGTAATAAGTAGAGGTACACTGATACATCAGTCCATACCATATTGACACTGATAAAAGGAAAATTGATATTATTGGCAATCAGCTTTTTCTGGCTGATGTGGCTGATTAAATGCCATGTGCATGCTTCCAGCCATAACATGAACACAGCCAAGGACGCAGCCCAGCAGTGTGGAGAGCAGCATCTGGCCATTAAGTTTGTAGGGGGGGAAGGGATGTGGAAGGAGATGGTGTGGGGGGGGGCAGATCTAGGCTCCCACAGTGAGGGGGTGGGAAGGAGTGAGCCGGAGCAGGGATGGGCACTGTCCAGCTGGCAGGTCTTGTCCAGGGGGCATGGGGAGGGAGGGGGTATAGCTCCTGTTGCTGCACCACACCCCTGAAGGAGGCATGGTGGGGACGTGTCCCCCCCCCAGTTCTGTGCATAGGGCAAGGGTGGACTGCCACTGCAGGCTCTGGGGCTTTCGCCAGTGGGGGTTGGGCTGGAGCTGCGTTCGAGGCAGGTGGATGGTGGCAGTGTTAGGGGTGGTCTACAGACACCCCAACATTTTGCTGTAGCCCCCCAACCCTGTGCTTCCTGTGCCACCACCACCCACCCTGATCACAACCCTGGCCCAACACAGATCCAGGGAGGCACGTGCCTCTGCCTCCTCCAGGGGTGCATGTAGAGGCAGGATCCACTCCTTGCCTCCCTGCACCCCTCTGGATAAGCTGCTCATGGCTTTGTCCCATGCCCCATCCCGTCTCAGCTAGGCAGTGCCTGCTCCTGCCTTAGCCCCAGCTCCAATCCCTCCTTTACCATGGAGGCCTCGATTTGCCTCCCCCCAGCCCCATCCTCCGCATCAGACTTGCCATCCAGACATTGCTCTCCAAGCTGCTGGGTTGCGTATCAGCAATCAGATCAGTATCGGCTGATATGACTTGTTAATGATCAGTCATCGGTATTGGCCTAAAAAAATCTTTATTGGTGCACGCCTTGTAACAAGTCCTAGTTCATTAAATCTGTAACAAACTGGTATCTTGAAGGCAAATGACTATTTTTGTGTTTGGACTTGCAGCAATTTAGATTACGTTTGATTTTCATTGAAATGTTTACTTTACACTGTATCATTCTCTCTTTTCATTTTAATTATGCAAGTCAAGAGGCAGATCTTTACCTGAAATATATAGATCTGCATAGCTCTTGGAGTCAGTGGAGTTGTGCCAGCTGAAAATTGGATTTTTTTTAGTTAAATATTTAGTATCATAAACTAATTGTAAGGGGTTTTGTTTTGTTCCCTTCCTGTTAAGGTTACAGTAATACAGATTCAGCAAACACATATCTGGCATCAGACAGTGAGGACTCACTTCATGGCTATATTATCCACTCAGATGACCATCTTTGGCCTCTCTTTACATGTCTGGAGTCAGCTGTTAAAGAGGGAACCATGCAGAACTACCAGGCTTTTGGGAAAAAATCGGAGAATTTATTTCAGGTAACATAGGTTTGGGTGTTTATTTTATGTTTATGCCACCTGTGCACTAATCAAAGTAATTTTAAGTCCAAAAAATCAGAGCATCCCAAAAACTTGATTGAGAATTTAGAATGAGCATGTCATAATTAACTAGGACTCTTAAAATATGATTTCCTTATCTTTTTAAACTTGGGCACAAAAAATGGATGTCACTATATAGTTACCAAAGACAATGTCTAATATAGATATACTGTTGCTTTGCTGAAAGTTTGTTACGCAAAATTCTGGTCCTTTGTTTACATAAATGGCACAATATTTTATCTAATGTTATTCAGACAACATCTGACCTTTACTCTGCTTCTGAAGTCAGAATCTGCTTGGATTTGCATATATACTCTTCCCTGATTTATTTATTTATTTATTTTATCTGTGTTGATAAACCTACTTTGCATTGATTCTAGAATAATTCTGGATTTCCGTGCTTCAGCTGTTCTTTGAAGTGTGTATTTTCATTCCCATCATTTATACTATACTAGTCAACTGCCTGTCAAGAATGATGGGTGAGGGGCAGTGGGTGGAGACAGAGCCCTACGTCTGTCGCGCCCCCTCGTCCCCCCCCCCCCCAAGCTCCCCCGGTCCAGTCCTCCATTCCGTCCTGCCATTGGTCCCATTCTTTGGGAGGGGGCAGACAGGGATGGAGCGTATCCATCCCAACACCCCACTTCTCATTTGGTGCTTGTTCCCCTTCCTCCCCCTCTCCTCCCCCCCTGCTGCACTGTGTATTGGCCCATTTTCTCCCCCACCCCTTTTGGCAGCCCCCCACTGTTTTATGTGGGTGGGGAAGGGGAAGGCCAGTCCCACTGGCCTTGTCCCCCCCGTGACATTCCTTCCATTGCTGCCACCTCCGGGCTGCTTTGGGGCTGGGCTGCCATTACAGGAAGGCACACACAGAGACTGAACCTCGTGTCTGGCCCCCGACCCTGTTTCTTCTCTGCTTGTGGGGCGGAATGGGCCTGCTTCTCCCACCCTCCCCACCTGCTGGTCTTCTCTCTCTCCCCTTCTTCACCTTGTGGTGGGGGAGCAAGGCCAGCTCCTCCCATGTCTCTATTTTCATAGCAGTGCTCTATTGCGCAGTCTCCTGTCCCAGTGCTCTTAAAGCACTCTGATTGTCTGATTGGCCCGTTATGGACAGACTAAGGCTTTTATAATATTAGAATTTACTTGCATCAAAGATGAGAGGTTTTTTTGCCCCATCAGCTGGCAGGAGATGAGGCGGGGGGGAGCCCCTCAGGTTGGATACGAGTACAAGGTTATAGGGGGAGAGGCAGCAAGCAGCTGTTGAGTGCCTAACTCCAGCCCCAAACCTGGGTTAGGTCCACAATAGGAACCCCAGCAGCTGCCTACCCCCCAACTTGTACTTGAATCCAGGATGAGAGCTGTTTTCCCCATGCTGAATGTGGTGGGGTGGCGGGTGGAATTTGATTCAGATTCAGTTAAATAGGGTAATTAGGATCTTATGTATAACACAATTAAGCAGGTTGGAAAGAAACTGCAGTTTGTCCTTGCTTGTTTGTACCCTAACCCAAAAGGATGTTTCCCTGACATTTTTCTGCCATATTTTATCTTGCTTTTTATATATTTGGAATAGGAAGAGTGCTATGACTGGGGCATGAAGGAGCAAAGAGCATGTAGCAGCATGTGTGGTGGAGGCTGGTTGACTGAGTGGAGGACGATGAAGCTTGTTGGCTTGATGGGATTCAGAGCTTTATCTTTTTCCTAGGTTTTGAGTAGCTCCTACTGACTTCAAGGCTGGAAAATAGCTAGGACAAAATCTGTGTAAGGTCTTGAAATTGGTTTCACTTTTAGGTGAAATGAACTTTTCACATAAAAAATCCACCCTTGTCCCATGCACAGATCTGGAGAGCTGCCCCTCTCCCCTCCCCCTGTGCCCTGTGGACATACAGTGCTTGCCCCTCCCCCAGCCCCATTCTGTCCTTCACTTCAGGGGCCTCAATCTGCCCCCCTCTTTCCCCAACAGATTTACCAGCCAGACACTGCCCTCCAGGCTGCTGGGCTGCACTCCTGGCTGCATTCATGCCATGCCTGCATGCATGCACACAGCATTTATCAGTGACATTATTGGCCACATCACCAAATAAATGCCAATTGCCAGTAATGTCAATTTTCCTTTTATCTGTTCTGATACGATATGGACTGATGTATTGGTGCACCTCTATTTGTAGGGATTCTTCAGCAAGTTAACTTTCATACTGGTAATGGTTATAGTCACAGCCACATGAAATTCAGTGCTGGCTACAAAACCTGCTCAGGAATCTGGATAAAACAAGCAGTTTAGAGCTTTCTTTCTCGCTTTTACCTTAAAATGTCTAAAACTGTGTACAAGTACAACATTATAATCTACTCTAATTGTACTATTAAAAGTCTTCTTGGAGCTTATGGAAACTACTAAAAGCATTTATTTTCTGTGTAACTTCCAGTTACACACTGCCTGCTAAGAGAAGTCCTGCTGACAAAAAGAAAAGAAAATACCTATTTTTTTTTTTTTTTTTTTTTTTTATAGAAAACTTTTTGGAAGCCTGGTAGGAAACAAAAAACCAAAATAATGGGAAAGGATTTGAAAACAAGCCACAGTAGAAAGACACCTGGCTATCTTAGGCATTATACAATTATGGTTACTAATTTAATATATGAAGGTATTTTATTTGTTTTAAAAAGGCTTCTTGTCAGCATCAGAAGGGCTGTCATGTTTTTTCTGTTCTGTGCTGCTGTAGTTGCAAGCAACAGAGCCATTGGTCCTCCCTTGTTATAATAACAGAGGTTTATATGGCACTTCAACTGAATGTGGTGATCCTTTTGGGGATGTAGCAAAAGGTGCATATAGTCTGGATTTTGGAAAGCACTCAAGGATATGCTTACCATAGAAATGAAGGGATAGAAAGGGCTGGTTGGAGGTGATTGCTGGCTGACATTCTACTGAACTAATCTTTGTAAGCTTAGGTAGTGTTAATTATGTATTTACCATAAATAAATAAAACACCTACAGCTTTGGATAGGCATCTATTTAATTTCGATTTCTTTTTTTTAAGGACTCTTTTTACCAGAGTATGGAAGTTAAGCAGCGTTTTATGGCAGCCATGCACAGTATTGCCAAATTGACAGCAAAAGATGTGGTGACAGCTTTTGATCTTTCCCAGTTTAGATCTGTCTGTGATTTAGGAGGTAAGCCTATTGTAGTGTTTTACCAACATGCCAATGAAAAACAATCATATCGCAGTTCCATTTTCCTTATTTACTTAAGTTCTAAAAATATTGATTTCTCTAACTGATAGGTTTTCTAGTGTTATTAGCTTGGCATTGTATTGTACTATTTAATAGACATGCTAGAATGAAGCTGACTTGGAAGTTGAGTGTGTTTTTTAAAATTTAATTTTGAGTACAGCTAATTAATGTTTCCCATTGGAAAACATTATGTTCCAGTAGTTAAAGGACCAGAGTTCCATTTTTCAACCCTACCACTGGAATCTTATTCTGGAATCTTCACAAAACATTTAGGCTCAGATTTTTTTTTTTTTTTTTCAGAAGTTATCAGTGATTTTACGTATGGCACACAATTTTTGCATGCCAAACTTGATGTTTTACAGTGGCTTACTTTAAGAAAATACTGAGAAGAAAGCCCCTTTAAAACATCTTGAGTTAAATGATTAAAATTGTTAATCATCTCCAAAAGTCTTGACCTCTGTAATCTGCAAAATGTTCAATTGCTTGCATAAGGAACTTAGACATACTTCTGGAAAGCACTGTGGAAATCCTAGATTTAAATGGGACAGATTTCAAATTTACACTGAATTTTTAAAAGATTTCAGGCTTTCAGTGAATAAAATTACAAATTGAACAATATAAGATGGCCACCACACTTGCATGGCATTTGTGTATTGTGTTTATTTTTTTTTTCCCATAGCTCAGAACTAGGATGTACCAATTTCCATTCATAAGGGCATCAAATTGGGCACCAGACATTCTCTGGGGCATATTACTCCAAAGCCCTGTAGATGGCAGCTTAAGAAGGGATACTGTTCCTATCAATGCCCCAGCACTTTAGAGGTGTGTAAACACAAACTGCAAGGCTAGAGCTGCTTTTGCCAGTGGAGGTCTGCAGTAGAGTTTGGAGACTTTACTCTTTGCATCTTAAGGACAGCACTTGTCACATTCCACTTGTCAAATGCCCGTGTAAAAACCATAATAATTCATGCTTTTCTTGTATAGCTCTTTTCATGTGTAGATTGTCAATGGGGCAAGTGCTGTTATCTCTATTTCTAAAAAAGGAAAGCAGAGTATTGAGAAGCTAAATGATTTGACTTGTCCAGTCACACAGTATGTCAGTGGTGAAGTAAAAGATAAAACCCAAATCTTATGACAGTGCTGTGTCCCTTAGACTATCACCTGCCTTCTTTCCCCCACAAAATTGTAGTAAAGAACAATATCAACTTTAAACTGTCTGCTAATGCAGGGGGGGAATTTTTGTTTGTTTGTGTGGGTTTTTTCCTTAATTTGTTTTTAATGTCCACAGGTTGTACTGGAGCTCTGGCTAATGAATTGGTTCAAAAATACCCAAACCTCAAAGTGACTGTGTTTGACCTTCCAGAAGTCATTGCAAACGTCTCTCACTTTCAACCTGTTGGACACCATACAGCTCCAGTGACATTCACATCTGGTAAGTGCAATTATTGGACTTTGAAAGTGCCAGTCATAAAGCACTGCAGCATAAGTCACCGTGGCTGACTCCCACAGTAGGGTAAGCAGAATCTCCACCTTGGTACTAGTAAAGATAAACATAAGGCAGAGTCCTCTATGATAAGTGAAAGAAAAAACTAGACTGCGAGTAGGGAATGTGGATGAACTAAGTAATAATACTAGTGAGACATCAATGGGATACTTGACGGGGCACTCCCTATTTGCAAAATTAACTAGGTGATGACAAGAGTATTCTTAAGTAAATGCCACTTTTCTTCTTGGCTTAAGAGTCCATAAATTATTCATGTTAATGAATCTGATTTTTATAACTGAAAATTGGAAGATCTTCTATATATTCTATTACCTTTAGTTTACCTCCACTGAAGTCTTTATTCATGACAACTACCCCCTGTAACCTTGATTTCACCAATTCTGAGCTTCCCAAAATGTAGGTTGCTATTCTCCTCGGTCATTCAGAGAACCATGTTTGTCACCTCCATTGGGTCTACTTTTATTGTAGGATGCAAACTAAGATTGCTTTCTGTCTCTGAAATTGTCCATGGACTTGCTAAACAGAGCAAAAAGTCCATAGCCCATATGCACTGAAACTAAACTGATCCTAAGCCATCTTAACTTACTCTGTACACAAACAGAGTTCTTACTATACACAGTTTTTTCAGTGTGCTTAGTAGAATTGTACCTATCAAATACATATTTTTTACAGGTGACTTCTTCAAAGATAATCTTCCAGAAGCAGATCTGTACATCCTTTCCCGCATTCTACATGACTGGACTGATGAAAAGATTCACATGCTGTTAAGCAAAATATCGGCTGCTTGCAAACCAGGTAAGAATTTTTTTCATATTGTGAGGTTTGTTTTTTTTAAGGTTAATAGGGTATTTAATACCCTTAAATTTTCTTTTAAGAACTTCTATGACTATCGCCAAGTAAAGATGCTTGAATCTATTAACTTTCTCTTCTCTATCCTAAAACAAGCCTTCTTGCCTATCATTAATGGCACAACATATTAACAGACAAAGAAACAAAAAGCCTTCAGTGCATGCATCATACAAAGGATGCACTTGTTTCTGTATAGCTTTATATGTTGATAAATAAATATACCTATTTTTGATTGTATCCCTATCCTAGAAATTCTAGGATGGTGCTAAGTGCCTTAGACAATAACTGCAAACACTAAAGGTTGTGAGCGAATGTTTTTGAATAAATGCAGTTCCTTATGCTCCCTCAATTTAAAACATATGCATAAACATTTAGAAGACATGGACCTTTGTGAAATCTTCAGGCAGAGACTGCTCCTCTGAATGTACAAAGTGCCTGTCATTCTGGGTGCTAATAAAATTAATCCTCAAGGCACCATTGGAATTTGAACCCAGGGTCTTCTGTTTACTAGATAGGTGCTTTAACCAACTAAGCCACAGCACCTCTCTTATGTATAAAACACTATATATAAAAGTACCTCTTTTATATAAAAAACACAATATATGAACCTCCCCTGTGTGCTGCATTATCCCATGCATGGCATAAAAGATCTTTAAAAGCTGATAAAGAGTACAACCATAAAATGTACAGGCATTTCATTTCTATTGGGAAAATTGTTGTGCTTCATGTAGGAACCATAAGTGTACAGGCATTCATCAAATTTTTCCTTTGGGGGGGAAAAATGCCTTCTGCAGAAGAAAGATCTTCCTCTTGCTGATAAAGATTTCTCCTATGGGAGAGTTCCTACCACAGGAAAGAATTCCCCTGCCTCTAAACTTCTCCCTGGGGAGTTGAGCACCATGGAAATAGTCTCTGTGCCTTCATGAGACTGGTGTCACCTTGTCTGGGGAAGGTGTGGAGAGCAACTTCTGTATGCCACCTCATGGTCCTGGCAGGAGTCAAGCAACAGGGAAAGGTTTCTCTGTCTGCCTTAGACCAGGGTCACCCCAATTTGGAAAAAATGCAGGGGACATTACTTTTGCCTGAGATGAGGATTGGGTGGGGGAAGGGATTTGCCCTGCTGTTCTACTTCCTTACCTTACTGTTCTACAGGAGGGTCATGGAGTGATGAGTGTCCCCTATTTAGGGAAGTGCAGGGAGCTTTCTTCTCAGCTGCACTCTTTCAGGAACGGGAGTAGAGGAGCCACTGTTCCTCAGGCCTTCCCCAGACCAAGATCACCCTGGTCTGGGAAAGGTACAAGGAGCAGGGAAGAGAGGGCAGTTGCAGACTGAGCACCTATACTACTTCTCCCAGAAACATTACTTCTACTGGGGGGATAGTTCTCCAAAATTTCTACCACTAGAAATGAATACTTGCTCATGGCCAAACCAGCTAGCATGCTATACTAATTCTGTATCCTAAAAGGAAATGTTCAAGCCTCTAGAAAGCTACACTTTCCTATGAAGTAGGTATTTATCTGGACCATGCAGAATACCTCAAGACGGTTCTGCAAGACCATGTTGGAATAAATCTCTTGGGTCAAAACCAGTCTGACAAATGAATAAGAAATAGGTTGGTTCCTGTATAAATTAGGCTGGACATCAGGCACAAAATCAGGAGGTAATCTGAAGGGTTTGGCTGAGAGAGTGCTCCACAGTCCCCTTTTTCCAACAACAAAATAACAGTCTCTTCTCACTCTGGTAAAGTTTCTTTAAATGGGAAGAAAATGCTCTCAAAGTTTTTGTATGTAAAACCCATCAACATTAGGAACAATTCCTGCTGATTTTATAAATGCTTGAAATGACATTGTTGATGTTTCAAAGACCAATATATCTTATTGAATCATTTCTGGTTGTTTTGGAAATGCAGGAAGTGCTTTGCTTGTGGCAGAAATTGTGCTCAATGAAGAGAAGATAAACCCTCCTAGAGCTGTACTGCAGTCCCTCAGTATGACTGAAGGCAAGCAGAGAAGTGCCTCTGAATATAAGCAGCTGTTAGAAAAATATGGGTTCACCAGTGTACAAATAAAGATCACAGGAAACTTTCTAGACACTATTCTGGGTTTCAGAAAACTTTCTGCACATTAGGTTTTTATGCTACAAATAACTGGGATACCAAGCTTTTGATAATTTAGACAACATGTATTAACCATCTGCTAGTATGCTTTGTTTTGCCAACTGCCTACCTATGTCAAGAACTTTGTATGAAATTTCTAATGGCCTGTGGTATGTCTGTATCCCATCCAGAAATGCAGCCCCAGCTCATGTAGACAGATCCAAGATGCTATAAACTGACAGCTGTGTATCTCCAGCAGTACAGAGCTCAGCATTTTGTAATTGCCCAGCTGCGTGGGTAGGTTTTGCAGCCTAGGTGAATTCTCTGCTGCTACTGCTGCAACTAAATTGCTGTAAAAACTCAAGTTAGCCTGGATATGTCTATGTGAGCTGTAAACACTTTCTGGCTGCAGTTCTCTGGAAAATTGTTCAAAACAGAAGAAGTTTTCTCCCTCACTAAGCAACATATTTAGTTGCTATCAGCCATTTTTGTTTGTTTTCACAAAAACAGTGTTTTGAAACAACTTTACCAACAATGGAAATTTGGGGGTGTTGAAGTGTTAGTGATCCTTTCTGCACCTTAATTTCCTTTGCTGTTTGGCCCAGAAGTAGAAGAGGAAGATTTAACCCTGAGATGCATGTCTTTTTTGCAGCCAAAAGTAAAAACAAAACAAAGGATGGTATTTTGAAATGGGTCTTAATATTCTGTGCGTTTACTCCTTGGTCATTGTGGTGCCTTTGAAAAACCCACACAACTGTCAAGTCACTAGTCTCTTGTTGATGAAGATTTGCAGTTCTCTAGAAATTGCAATTTCATAAATTCTGTAAGTGAATTGTCCAGCACATGCATTTTCAGACTGAGAACCTGAATCATTCCTCTCAAACACAGCTTCGCCTAAGACCATAGTCGACTTCAGACCTCACTGCAGCAGATTTCCATAGCAATATCCCCACACAGCCAGGATGAAAGGGAGGCTCTGCCTACTTTGAACTGTTAAGCTCAGCAGCTGTTAAAGATTTTATGAACAAGGACAACAATTACATAGATTTGTCTGGCAGAGTTTGTCTTTTCAAGTTAATCTTGCACCATAAATGTCTGTCAGTAACTTAGTTTGCTCATTGAGCGCTGAGCAGGGCCAAGGTGAGCTGGTGAGTCAGCCTCATCAATAGGGGTCATACTATAATCTGTAGTACAGCCACGCAAAATCATTGTAAAAACTTGTCACGTTGTACTACTCCAGTCATGGCCAGCCTGCCACGTGTGGCCTACGGCAGGCAGACGGCACCAGCAAATGGGGCAGAAAGGAAAAGCAGAGCAGCAGATTTGGCATGTAATACGGGGCGGGAGGCAGAGCAGGCAGGAGAAGGGATCAGGGTGGGACCCTGAGAGGGTGCAGAGTTAATTTGTGGCATTCCTGCCAAAAAGTTGGTCACGACTGTACCAAGCAATCTCTTCCACCATTATTCACCATTAGCAGTAAATGAGTCAAATTTTGCAAGGCTGGTTTAAGCATTGCAAGCATTGTATTTCAAAGACCAAGTGACCTCTTTCAAAATGTCTAGCTACTAGACCAGTCTAAAACTCCTTTCTCTTTAGTACCAAAGTCTTATTTCTGTCTTTTAAATGTATACCAGTTAAATAGGACTCATTCCAGCAAGACTTCATAGCAACAAGTTTCAGGTGTTGTTCTTGCAACAAATAGAAACTTAATTCTGTTAAATGCAGCATATTGATGATGCAGGCAAGCACCAGGATTGTAATACTGTTACTGTCAAATAATTAAATTGGAACCCTCTGAGTATTGCATACTCACTTACTGAGACTGGTCATTTACATTAGAAGAGCATCACTAAGTTGTGTTTTGGGTTTTTTTGTAAATGGAGAACTTACCTCGGAAGCATCCATTTTAGCAAAGACATGACGCCGTTGTAACAAGTGGCTTTCTATGTCAACTGGCACATTTAAAAAAATTTTCACTAACTACTTTTGAATGTCTGACAAAGGGTGGTTAATGAGGGTTGCAGGAAAATGTTTTGCGCTGCAGGTGATGTCTGTATTGTCAGAGTGTGCTCACACTGTTACAAGGGAGATTTGCTGATGAGCACAAAAGATGCAGTGCTGCCTTTCAGAAAGCAGAGTGAAAACATTGCTGATGTCCTTTTCCACTTGCTTTTCATAATCCCAGTCTGCACCCAAGATTCCTAATGAATGCTTGGAATTATGCTGTGTGCAAGAGATTCAAAATTGGACATGGTAAAAGCAGTTAGAGGCAGGACTGTATGATCAGTTTAAGTATCCCAAATTGGGGAGAAGTTAGACAGATGGTCTGTCACAAATTGCAGACATAAATATGCAGCTTCCTGGACAGAACTTTGTGTCATTCACTGCTGAGTAGGTCCTAAAGTTTTCTTCTATTGTGAAAAAGCTGTCTGAACAGTGATTATATTTATGGATAATTTGGGGACATTCAAGATGAGGAAGACTTTAATTAAACTGTAATGAGGGATTATGTTGGAGGAAAAAAACATGTCTGAACTGACACCAGCAATAAAACCTGCTTGTTCTCTTTTTGCTGTTTTGGTAAATTGCTTTATGGCACTGAAGAATACCTGTGGTGATATGAGGTGATTCGCCCATTGAAATGAATGCATCTGTATATATGATATCATGTGCATGTTCATCAGAATTTAGCCCATTTGTCTGAATTTCACTTTGGAGTGTGGGATAAGTCACCATTATCTTTTACAAATAGCATAGAGGAAATAGTGCTGAAAAATGGGTTAATGATTTCCTTGTGGCCGAGACACCAAAGGGATAAGTGCAAAAGGTGGAAGAGATCGGCAAAACAATAAGATTAAAGTAAGGAATAGAGATGGGGAAATTGGAAAAAAGTATTAGGGAGTGAAGTGTGATTGAAGTGATAACGTAATGTTGTTGTCTTTTCAGTTTCTACTTTTCTAGTGAATTAAACACACTGTTTCCATTGCAGAAGTAAAATGTTTTCTCTATTGAGGAGACCAAAGGGATTGTGGTAATGGATATCTCAGTATCAGTTGACAAGTGTCAGGGTTTAGGAAGGGTGGTCTAATGGTTAACTTCCCTTTTCTTGGGCTCTACTTCAACTTTGGATTTGTTAGCTGATTCTTGGGCGGGATGGGCATCAGAGAAGTTTTCAGTCTCCCTTACCATCACCTTGATGCTATAGGTTGCTTCTCGCTAGTGTTTTCCAACATCTACTTGCCTTATTTAGAATTAAAGGTAGAACTGAAGACTTCATTTCTGGGAAAAGAGTTAATATATTATGCCCAGGAAAGCCTGTCCTTTCATGTCCAAACCCTCCCTACCAAGAAACACTATCCCCAACCCAAAGTATTGATTGACTAAAATCTACTACCACTGAATTTAGTGGTAGTTTTCCCTTGATATAGTTGATCATGGGGCTTAGAGTAGTTGACAGGAAAAACACTACAAAGTAACTGTATTGTTCTTTCTTTTTGGAGGACTCCATCTGCTTGGAGCCAAAAAATAAAAAACCTTCAGGGCTGCATCCAGACAAGCTTAGTTGTGCGGTATGTGGTGCCACAGACTGTACATGCAGGCATTCTCTGCACTGCTACCTTGCAGCACAGAGGAGGGGGATTTGACCCTGGGAGATCCTGGGGTCAAAAAAACAACTGTAGTATCAGTGGTATGCCATCCAAAATTGGAGCTTGGCTGGCCAGAGCCATACTCTGGCTGCCATCCAGGCTTCCTGCCACAGCTGCAGCCCCAGGAGACCGCTAGTAAAGTTGCTGGCCTCAGCCTCCCCTACCTCACCCGGGCTATCCTGCCATGTGCGCAGGCATTCCTGTGGGACAAACAGTAGTGGTGCAAGGTGTGCTGCTGCTACTCATCCCTGGAGAAATACATCCATGCTTATCTGGACACAGCCCATGAGTCCAAATTTAGTCTGGTTGAGGTTGCAAGGAGATGATGGTTGCCATGTACATTTTCCTGAGTGACCAAATTTAAAACAAATTTGGCTGGAATTGGTACCACTATTAGCTGCTGCTCTTAGTAAGAAGAGCTGATGTGGTCCCGACACACAGGTCCTCATTCTCTCTTACTTGAGACCATCCATATATTTTGTGTAATATCACTTTTTTGTTCTTTTTCTCTGTATATTAAATGGACTCACTGCACATTTGTTTTTGTCTTAATGCCATTCAGAATGTGTGCTGTTCTTTGTCAGTTGTGAAAACTTAATTCATTTTTTCCACTGTCTTATACATGTGTTTCTACCTACTGCCTGGAAGATTTACTGCCTTCAAGCCATGGCATTCTGGGTTAATAGATCTTAAGACTATAAGAGACCATTATAAGGATTTAGTTTACTTCCTGCATAGCCAACACCAGAGAAGAACTTCATTTTTATTTAAAAAGTATCCTTAACTATATATCTCCCCTTCAGCGATGATAATCTTCATATGCAACTTTTTGCTATATACAGGCATCATACCCAGGGTGGCAGTGTATTTATTTCTTGACTATATTTTGTCAAGGTTTTATAGATGGCATTTCCGTGTCCCTGTTGTTTTGAAGTTATTCCCCCCCTAGCAAATTTAGTTTCTTTTCTGTTCATATTTTCCTGTACAGGTTGTTGCTTCAGCTGTTTTAAGTCAAAGCAAGCTCAGTTGTTTAGAAATGATAATGTAACCTTCTATGTGATCAGGAGCAACAATTTTTAATTTGGCCAGTGAGGCAGAGAGAAATTGTGATATGAAGAAAAAAATTCTCATACACAATCTCTTATCCATATTTTGGCCACAGCCTATAAATACTTTCATAGAATCATAAACTTGAGGAAGGGACCTCAAGAGGTCATCTAGTCCAACCCACTGCCCGAGACAGGGTCATCCTAGATGAATCCATTGTCTAACCTATTGGCAAAACTACACGGTTGGCCCTGGAACAAGACAAAACCCAAACAAGTAAAGGAGGGGCTCTGCTATAATTGTTGTTAGAATGTGTCCAGGAGATCCCAGGAAGAGGACCATACCATTTACCATAGAGAAAGGCAAAAACCCCCCACAGTCTCTACCAATCTGATCAATCGCTCATTTTTCTGTGATTAAAATGAAACGCCACTAATATATATTTTCAGATTTAAAGTAAACCCAAATCTACATTTTTCCATGATTTTAAAATGAAACATCACTTGTGTGTGTGTGTGTGTAGTGGTTTTTCATTTTAATCACAGAAAAATATGTATTTGGGGTTACTTTTTTAAATCAGAAAATTGGGGATCTTTTTAAGCATCCTTGCTTAGCACAAAGCCTGATCCCCACAGCAAAAGTAGAGGTGGCTTCTATAGAACAGTTATTTTCTGTATGTACACTACCTAGCAAAATACTTCCCTCCATCCACTTGTCTTTTAGACACTCTTACAGTGTAAATATTAAGTAATGGCTGTTTCAGAGAAAATACAAGTGTTACTTCTGTTTTTTCTCACAACCTTCATTTCAGGTCCAGCACATGTTTGCCTTAGGAGAGGAGAGAGATTAAAATGTGATTTAATAACCAGTTATATTTACCCCCTTGATATTGAGGAGATGTTGTTTTTAAAGGGATTAACGTATGTAATAGTTTGATTGCATATAGTTGTTTGGTCTAGAAACTTGTGAGTGAATAATTGAAAATGCTACTAGTATTTCTTTTACATTTTTCATAGTATCTGTAATTCTTTTCAATCTAATCACAGACTAGAATTCTGGCATCTTTTGTTTTAAATTAGGCTGTGGTCTTCTGCTGTCTGAAATGGTGTTGGATGACGAGAAGAAAAACAGGAGCACAGCTTTACTGCAGTCTTTAAACATGCTTGTGCAGACAGAGGGAAAGGAGAGAAGTGGATCTGAATACCAAAGTTTACTAGAACACCATGGATTCACAAGTGTAAAAATTAGGCTGACAGGAAATTTGTTAGATGCTATCTTTTGTACCAAATGTTAGAAAAATTGTATTCAGCAATTTAACTGGGGCACATCAGTCTGACATCATGTCTGATGTCTTTTTAATTATGTAGATCTATAATTGGTTTCCCATTAGCCTCTTAAGTAATTAATAGATGACTTTGGAAATTTCATAAATTACTGTATTTCAAGAACTGAAAAATTTAAATATTCTGAAATATGAATAAAATTTCAGGATTATTTTCTTCATTTTGCAGCAGTGATGTTTTGATCAGATGGAGTTGCTAGTACTTTCAAAAATCGCCCACAATTCGTATGTGGCTGTTTGATTATATTATAATTTTGAAATCATTAATGAACCCTTTTTCTGTTGTTAAGTCAGATTAGAGCAGGGGTAGGCAATTATTTTGGGCAGAGGGCTGCTTGCTGAGTTTTTGGCAAGCCATTGGGGGCCACATGATAGGCAGCCCAGGGCGGATTAATATTTTTCTAAATTTTTTTAGGGGATCCGCGGGCTGGATAGAAGGCCTAGTGGGCCACATCTGACCCCTGGGCTGTATTTTGCCCACCCCTGGATTAGAGTGACTTTATTTCTAAACCAGCTTATGCTACCATATGCTTTCACCAAGGGGATGTTTGGAGATAGGCTTAAAGTAGGGAGTTATGGGTGAGTGGAAGCTATGTAGTGGGACTTCTCGTCTTCAATAGCACTAGAACCTTATAGCTAGGGATCCTAGTTTTCTCTGATAAAATCCCCAATTTTTGGTTTTAAAAATGAAACAACACTATATAAGTATCAATTAATGGTGTTTCATTTTAATCATGGAAAAAATGTGGATGTGGGGTTACTTTTTTTAATCAGAAAATTGGGGTTTTTTTTTAGTTGGAGAAAAACCAGGATCCCTGCTATAGCAAACATTCAAGTTTTAGTTTCGCTAGTAAGCAATTGTTTGGAACCCCTGGGTACATCTGCACAATATTCTTTACTGTGCAGCAGACTAATTTGCTGTGCAATAAAGCATCACCATCTACACGTGTGAAACATGGGGGGCAGCAGACTACTTAACTGCACTACTGGATAGTCCTGTCAGATGCGAGTGGTATCCAGCAGCCCAGTAAATTACCATGCTTAAACACACCTAGACAGTGATTTTGGGATTAGTTTACTCTGGCTCAAACTGAGTGGAGTATATTCAGTAGCATTAATTGCATTTGTAGATGCACCCCCTGCATCCATATGGTTTCTACATAGTCTTTAAAAGACTTTTGGCAGAAACATGGGAGGGGGGAGGATTTAGAAAGAGACCTGCAAGTGGAAGACAGTATAAGGTAAATGATGAATGTGCACAAGTACTAATCCTTGCATTTCTAAGGTAGGCCAGGGAAGATTGTGAAGAGACAGAAAAAGGGAACAACAGCAAAAGATAAGATAAAAATAGATATGGAAAATAATGAGGACAAATTTTATATAAATAGAAGATTAGAAGGAAGAAGTGAGTTAGGTCTGAAGCTTTGAGATCAGAAGTAGGAAAGATAGGTTCCATTTCTTTTTTAGATCATTATGGGGTTAGGGCAGGGGGAGGGGAAGTAAAACTAGATTAAAGCAGTGATTCACCGTGCTTTTGAGTGATGGGTGGAAATAACCCAGTTTGGGTCCTAGGTGGCTGATGTCACTGACAGCTTCTGCCCTTGCAGTTGGAATGCTGCCAAGGCTTCCTTGTAGGCCAGATCTGTCTCATGCGCTGTAGGCCTGGGGCGGGAGGGAGGTGGGAGAATAGTAGCACTACCATGATAAATATCAATTTAGAGCCAGAACAAGATCAGCCTCATAGATACTTTGCCCAAGAGGGTGCCCCAAATAGATGGGGTAGGTGCCAGGGATGCCTACATTGGGAGGGTTAATTAACTTGCACTGCTTATATGCTAAGCCATGTACAATACTCGGTAGGAAACACAAAGCACGTGGGTATGTTGAGCGTAATGCTTGAGTCAAGGCTGCATATTTAGATGTCTCTGGTGCCTTGGGTTCTAGCATGTACAGTCCTCTGCTGAGGGTAGCTGGGGAGGAAGCCCACTTTTTTGAACAATTGCTTGGTGATTAGAGCACTTGCACTGAATGTGGGGAAACTTAAGTTGTAGGCCTTCCTTAGTCTGAAGGATACAAATGTACATCACCTACCTCCAAGGGAGTGCCCTAACCACCAGGTCCTAGTGTGGCTCAAAGCCCTCATTACTCCCCTTTTTCCTCCCCTCCCCCACCATTAAAACTGGAGCCCAGGACATCTCAACAGTCATGGGAGCATAAGGAAGCGAACAGGAGGGAGCCTGATGCTATGGTTCAATGATGACAAAGCCATTTAGGGAAGAAGGAGGAATTCTGAAGTCTAAGCCCTGTTTTCAGGAATATTTTTTTATTTTTATCCAAAGACTGGTTAATGCAGCGATCCTCAACCAGGGTCAAGGGTCTGTTTATATACTTTTAAGGGTGCCCTCAGGAGCAAACTCCTACATATGATTCACAAGATGAACCAAGAGGTTTCAAACAAGAATCCACAATGTTAAAAACATTCTGACCTGTTGTGGTCTTTCTAAATTCTTTGCAACAGAACAATCATTCTAGTATGTTTCCATAGTCAAAAAATAAGTGAAAGCTAAGAGCTGACACATTGTAGCAGGTACCTTGAGTCTAATACAGGATGCCTCAAGTCTAAATAAAGGATTAGAATGAGTAGTCTAAAGTAGAATGAATAAACAGTTCTTGCTTTTTCATCTTCTGGTCCTGTAACTCAACATGGCCTATAATCCCAGTCTCCCACTTCTTGAGTAAGCACTTTAACCACTAACCTGTTATGAAAAAAGATAAATCGCTGCACTTTCTACTGAAGCCAGTGCTGTCGGTGTGTGTTAGGTATACTCTGACAGAGTCTAACAAGATTGGGCCTTTTTGGGAAATCAGGTGGAGTCCCATCCCCATTGTGGATCATAAGAGAGCATGGTGGGAATTTGGCTCAGCCTGGGGCTGTTCTAGCCATGCACAGAAGCCTGAATTTAGTTGCCTAGGGATCTTTGCAGAGGTGCTGAATGAAAGAAGCCTAATAAGCTTTGTGTCTGCTGGATCTGGAGTTGCACATAGGTATTTAAAGTCAGCCTGGGTCCTATGTAAAGCACACAATGTACCAATCTAGGTCTGGAACTAAATTATATACTACAGATTTCCGAAGTAATATCAGCTGCATAAAAATATTAAAGTTATAATGTTGTTTCTCTAATAAAATTGACTGCAAGACTTTATGCCTACAGTTATTTTTCATCATTGACATTTTCATCCCTGCAGCATTTAATGTCTATGCTATCTGTAAATTGATCAGGGATGAATGCAATGCTTTTAATCATCAGTCCTTATTACAAAAATCAGGGTAGTTGATAGGACTTGAAAATCAGTAAATTGATTTTTGAATTTGCTAAGTTAAAATTAAAACTCTACAAAAGAGGTTTGTCAAAAATCAGCATCTTGCTGTTAAAGTCTTACCAATAGCCCTAAGAAATGCATAGTCGAAATGGTTCTCTATAGGTCATGTGATATTTAATGTAATTAAATTAAATCATGAAGACAGCATAGCACTGCAGTAACAAACTGTGACTATCTCTTCTCTCTCTAAATATGTATTTTCTATGTCACCTCCATTATCAGTACTACATACAGTTCTGTATTATGCCTGTAGACTCCCCTTTGATTTGTGCTCATCAGTTTTGAGACCAACAGGCTATGTATAACTGAACTTGTTCCACTTTCCTCACCTGTACATATCATCTGTGCAGGCAGCTGGAAACTGAGTCATAGCTCCTGCAATTATTTCTTCACCTTTGTAAAATTAAACTTGAGTCTTAAGTACAAAGTTCATCCCTAAGGTAAGTACCCTGACATAGCAGAGATATGTTACAGATGAGGTTGGTGAAAAATCCTTGGGTGACATCATGTCCTTTCATGGCAAAACTGCACTTAAGAGCAAAAAGATGTAATTGAGGTGGCCCTGACAGGGCTCTCCTTTTGTGCATCCCCCTATGCAAATATATGTTGTGCTTTTTTTGTCTGACCTTTCATTAATTCATTCTGGAATCAATGCACAAATGGCATAGACATTAAATAGTTCAGAGATGTATGTATTGCAGAAAGGAGATTAGAGTTATGCTCAGATAAATGCATATCTGGCCACTGCTCTGTGAGATCCAGTGAATATTTACTTAGTATTATGCATGAATTATTGCTCAGAAAAGAATTTCCATATTACACGCATTAAAATATTACAGAGGTTGCTAAGAGCATAAAGAAGTCGGGGACAAATGCTGCTGTGACTCTGTAATCCCATCAAAACTGGAAATGAGAACTAGGATAGCAGTTCTCCATAGCAGACTCAAGACAGACTTCTCTGCATGTTGTAAGATTTCCTGGAACTAACAGACTAGTGGCAAAGCACAGACTCTGAAGCTGTAGCAATTGGAGGAGAAAAGGGGTGGTGACCAGTTCATTTTGCTTAATATCAGCCAGCAGCTCACCTCTGATAGTACTACTTCAGATTGTGAAAGTGGATGACAGAGTTATATTAAGGAGGGAAGATTCAATTTTATATAAAGAAATACAGGTCAGAAATAAAAGGAAAAGAAAATGGGAGAGAGCTGGACCTGTTCAGACAATGATGTTAAAAATATTTCAGCCTAAGGGACTCCTGATCCAAGGTGCTCCTACCATACATGAAGAGACTGATGCATGTGAGCATGGTGCTTACTGACCATGTTCTGTATGCCTTGGGACTTAATACCTTTGTGTTCACTTGTCTTGGCCATGATGGTGCCTCCTTTATAACTGTATCACAGTAGAAACATCTCACATTCCTTCCTTCCCCCTTCATCTTCTGTGTTTAACAGGAAACCTTCATTGATTATTTCCCTAATACCCTTCCCAGAAGCATGCGTCAGTTCTGTATCTGTTTCCTGTTTCTTCTCCCTCCATATAACCAAGCTCTTCTACCCCACGTCCAAGTAAGCCTGTATAATATGTTTCAGAATTTCATGTGGTTAAGCCTAAATCTTGTAAGGTGGAGTGGAACAGTCAGATTTTCCAGATGATCTAAATTACATGTACGAATACAGAAGGAAAGAAAAAGAAAGGAGGTGGAAGGGGGACAGTAAGGATAAGAGTGATTGGAGCAATGATTTAAAAAGGAGGAAAAAGAAGCTAAAAATAAAGATAAAAATTGCAGAGGCCTGAAAAAAAGATGGCTTTAGAATAGCATGTACTGAAACAGTGAAGAATGATGGTAGACTAGCCTGGGAGAAAATAACTGCTTGTAGTGAAAAATCCTACTTCATTTTACCTACCTAAATGACACACATGACACTGTGTAACTGCAGTTTGTGGCACTAATGCAGTTCGTGATTTAGAGATGGGTAGTTAGCTGGGTTGGTCTGAAGTCAAGGAGAAGGCAGCATAAAGCTGCACCTTACAGATTAAATCAGAGATGCATAGGCTTTTGTGAGGCCGTGCTCACTTCATCTTTGTGTGTACAAGCATACACCCAGCCACTGAGTAGGCTCAGGAGGTCTGTGATGTGGCCAGGCAGATGTACAGAAAAATAGAATGTGGAGGGGGCTGCCCGCACTGTAGGTCCCAGGAGCTTGAGGGGGGGAGCAGAGGGCACATGCGGCACAGCTCACCTGGGTGGTGCAGTGAAGGGGAGTTCTGCTTCCCCCATCTGGCCTGCAACTGCATCTGCAGTGGCTCAGTTTCTAGAGAAAGGCAGAACTAAGATGTCAATAATGCCTAATTTGTGGCTAGAGTACTTAGTAAAAAGCTAATTCAAACTCCCTTTTGGGGGCCTAAATCCTGGGTCTACTGCTCTCTGGGGAAGTGCTGTAAATGCTAGGCTATTGGTATAAAATAGTAAGGGCCCTCAGAATAAGGATATACCATGGAATCCTAAATTGTGTGTAAGTACTAAAAATGGCAGTTATCTGGCCTCATACATGCCATTTAAGTGTGTAAAGTGTATGGAACAGGACATTCAGTTGTGTCTATCCCAGAAGTTCCCTAAATCTACTGGCATAAATTTACTCCATAATCTCATTTTGCATCCTAACAAAATCTCAAAGCCCTGGAAAATGAAGTTCTTTTAAAAATAGTTTTGGTTTTATCAAGAAGAAACAAAAAAACTACAAACTCCTATAGATCATTATATTAGGAGTATGTTAAAGTGTCATAGTTAAGCGTTCAAAAGTCAGAAAGTGCCGTAGTTAATTTAAGGCTGCATGGGCTATCCTTGTGAATATGTTTTGCAGTTTTTGATCATAGTCACATATTGTTTCTCAAATAATACAATATAATGTTGATCTCATAATTAAATCTATACAGACACAGTAAGTCTAGTTGAAAGATCAGTAAGTAAAATTCCAAACAATTTTCTTTACATGCTTTGATGCATGTTGTGCATCATCTGGTAGGATAGAGTCCAGGCAAAGTGCATAGTACACTGTGCATAGTACACTGTACTTCTACAACCTTCTACATGATAAAGGGATACAGTCATTTTGAAATCTGGTAAATTACATGAATGTGTTGGCATTGGTTACAGAGATTTCTCCAACTGTAATTTTTTGCTGTTCTATAATCTTGCTTTCCTATGTTAAAAAAATATTTTGTTTTGTTTTTCAGTATATGAAAGTTCCATATAAGCTAATTAGTGAAGCTAGTGACATACTTTTGCATTTAACAGCACTTCGTAAGCTAAACACTAATTTGGGGTCTTTTAAAAAAAATATAGGTATCATTTTAGATAGAAATGCGGTGTTTAAGCTGAAAATATTACTTTCAGTAGTTATGTGGGATCTGATGACATATACAGGTCATGTAAGTTTGCAACAAAGGCCCGCATCCTGCAATGAGCTTCATGCAGCTGAGTATCTGATTACACATAGAGTGTATTGTTGCCCAGGCCTGTAAATTAACTTGGTTGTCAACTGTCTCATCCTGTACCATAGTGAAGCATTTAAACTGAGATAGCTTCATACTAAGTTTGAGCACCCCCTGAATACCTTGTTATGCTGATAAAGTATATGCTCCTAAATTTGATTTGTAGTTTACTGCCTCATTTCCTGCACTGAGCCAAAGACTGTTAAAAAAGAAAATGTATATGCGAATGAAATGCGACTGCTGACAAAACTTAAATTGCACATTAGAAACAAAAGTTCTAAATTAAAAAGTTAAACTTTATGACAATGGAATAACAAAGTCATGGGTTACATGATTTTTATCAAGAAATGTTTAGTGTCAGAGAGAAAATGTACATTACTGGGGGAAGGAGGAAGTGTTCGTTTGTTTTTTTATTTGGTTGGGTCTTTTTGAAGATTGCACCACAATGTGCATGCCTAAGGAAACAACATTTAGACCATGTCTACAAGGGGTGTTGACACTGAGCAGAGCACACTGGCCAGTGCCCACTGCCCCCCCCCCCCCCAAATGAGTCCAGGAAGTTGGTGGATGCCAGCCAGTGAAACTGTTCAGAGACATGAATGGCTCATGAATGTTGGAGACAGGCCTATTTCTTACAGAAACATGGGCATGGTGAGCGCACACAGAAATCCCCTCTGTTTCTAGGAGTCACTAAGTCTGCAGGAACAATCTTGGGACAACTAATGCAAAACGAGGGACAGGAATGCATGTGATACAAGGAATGTTCTACGGGGAATTGTGGCACAGAGCACACTGGCTAGCATCCACTGGCCCTTGAACACGTCCAAGGAGCCAGTGGATACTGCCTAGAAACATGAGCAGAGGAGACAGAAACTGTTGGCGACAGATCTATTTGTTATGCTACTTTAAGGGTGGGCTAAGCCCACTGGGAAGACTTTAAGTGTTCCTTAATTGGATAGGCTACTGGGGCCACAACAATGGATTTTGTGGGACAACAAATCTGAAAACAGGGAAGGGAGTGGGAAGATTAATAATGAGTACTCCAAAGGTGGGGGGGGCAGCGCTGCAGTGCAGAGCACGCTGGTCAGCAGCCACTGCCCCCCAAACGAATCCAAGGAGCCAGTGGATGCCACACAGTGAAACTGCCTGGAGATGTGAGCAAAGGAGGCACAAGAAGATGGCCCCATGGCCCCCTTTGTTGTTGGAGCTGGGTCTATTTGTTGTGCCAAAGGTCCATGGCCAAGGCCCAGTAGAGAAACTATAAGCCTCCTTTAGTAAGGGAGGCTACTGCAGACATCTCACTTAACTGCTTGGGACAAGTAAAAAGAAAATGGGGAAAGGAGTGAGGGTCATAAATAAATTATGACCGATCCAGAAGGGGACAAGGAGCCAGTGCCCACTGCACATCTGAATGAGTTCAAGGAGCCAGTGAAACCCTGCTAGGTGACATAAGCAAAGAAGAGACAGGAGGTTGGCCCCACACTCGCTGGGGATCCTGCACTGTCAGGGGCATATTTGATACAAAGTTCACATGAACTTAATGCCCAATGAGCAACAGTTACTCTCCCCACCCTGTTACTGGGGGGCAGGAGCTACTGGGTAGATGCTAATCGATTTTGGGGAACTAAAGAGAAAATGAGTGGGAGTGAGGTCACAGGTTCAAAACGAGTGTGCTGAGAGGGGACAAGGAGCACAGCACCCTGACCAGCACCCAGTGGCCCCTGAAGGAGTCCAAGTAGCTAGTAGATGCCACCCAGTGAAATTCTACCTGGAGACATGAGTGGAGGTGGGAAAGGAGGCCCCACAGTCACTGGGGGTCCTATACTCTCAGAGATAGGCTTATTTGATATGTAAAGTTAACATAGGCTTGATGTGCAAAAAGCAATGGTTAGCCTCCCTCCCCGTGTCATTAAAGGGTACGCATCATCCATGTGACACAGGCCAATTTGCTACTTTTAAGGGACTGTGGGCCAATGCCCACCAAGAAAAACTACAAGTAACAATTAATTTTTTGAGACGAAGTAAAAAAAGAAAATAGCAAAGGGAGCAAGGCCAGAGGTCCAAAATAAGAGATCTGGAAGGTGACATGGACCAAAGCACCCCAGCCAGCACCCACTGCCCTGCAAGCAAGTCCAAGGACCCAGTGGACGGCGCCTAGCAAAACTCTACCCAGAGCTGTGAGCAGAGGACGGCAAGAAGAACCACCCAGCAGTCACAGAGGTCCTGCCCTGTCAGACATAGGACTTTAACACATGGAGGGATTTCATGGGCCCAGGCCCTTCCTGCCAAGGAAACAAGAAGCTCCCTTTAGTACTGGGGGCGACAAGTGTCGTGTTACTGACTACTTGGGACAAATAATAATGAAAACAGGGACAGGAGTGGAGGTCAAAGGTTCATAACCAGAGTGCCAGGGGGAGACAGGGAGCAGAGCACACCAGACAGTGCCCACTGGCCCTCAAACAGGTTGAAGGAGCCACTGGATGCTGCCTAATGAAACTGCTCGTTGCGAGCAGAGGAGGGACAGGAGGACCACCAGGGTCCTGCTCTGTCAGACACACCAGGCGTATTTGTCATCCTTCAATCACAAGAGCCTAGCCCACCAAGTTTCTTACTGGTCTCCCTCAGGCAGGGAGGCTACAGGAAAAGATGACGACAGACTCCTTGGGACAAACAATAAAAACCAGGGACAGGAGCAGAGGTCACAGGCTCATAAGAGTGCCAAGGGGGATCCAGAAAGGGGCCCAAGGAGGTGGGGACACGGAGCACACCAGACAGCCTCTATCGGCCCTCAAATGAGTCCGGGGAGTCAGTGGATGCAGCTAATTGAAACTTTGCTCATAGATGTGATTTAACCCTCTAGTCACTGGGGTCCTACCCTGCCGACACGGGAGCTTGGCAAGACAGTCCCGTGCTCCAACCCCGCATTCTGCTTTGACGTGTGTGAGGAGGGAAAGGCACTCCGTAAGGGCAGCACGCCAGGGTGCCCAACCCCGAGCCCCTTCCAGGGGTGTAGGTTGTAGCTGTGTTGACATAAGGACGCAAGCAGACAAGGTTCTTGGGGAAATCCGGTATCTTTATTAGGCCAATTCAAAAGCTGGCCTAATCCCTCCATGTGTTAATTCTCTGCAAGCTTTCGGGCACCAAGAAGGCTGAGGGAAGCGCAGCCTGAGCGGGGACAGGCCAACGGCCGCAGGCACCAGAGTTTGGCAGGGAGTAACTGACAGCGACCGGCGGAGAGAGGGCGGAGCCTGGGCAGACACGTCACCCAAGGCGCGGGGTGGGGGTGGTGAATCCTGCGCAGTGAGGCCGGCGCGACCCAGCCCCCTCGCACGCCGCGCAGCCAATGGGGTGCGGCGGGGGGCGGAGCCGGCGGCGTTGGGCATTTAGCTCATGCGCGCAAGCAGGGAAGCCCTTTCGGCGCGAGCGGCCGTGGGAGTCTCTTTGCTTGTTACCCCGCGGCAACTAGTAACAACATGGCAGATCAGGCCATCTCCTTCCTCAAGGACTTCCTGGCGGGCGGCGTGGCCGCGGCCATCAGCAAGACGGCGGTGGCGCCCATCGAGCGGGTCAAGTTGCTGCTGCAGGTCGGCGCCGCGTGCGGGAGCCCGGGGCGCGCGTGACTTTCCCCCGCCTCCCCACGCACGCGCGGGTCCTGCCGGGAGCGCCGCTGGCGCCGGCGGGAACAATAGCCGCTAGGCGGAGCCTGGCCCGGCCCGGGGGTCACGTGGGTGGCGGCGCGTAGCGGTTGGAAGCCGGTTCCGCTTTGTGACGTGTTGCCTGATGGAGAGGGTTCTATTGACCCCCCCACACTTACTCCCGCCGCGGAGCAGAGGTGGCCGCCATGCTTCCGGCCGTCACGTGACCACCGAGGCTGCCGCGCGGCCTTTACGTCACGGGGTCTGCAGTCGGGGCCTTTTCCCTCCCACTGTCTTGGCTCCCGTGGAGACGCCCCCTTTCCGCAGGTCCTCGACCGAGGATCTGGCGCGCTCCCCCTCCCCACCCCGCTGATTGGTTGCCCCTTCTGGGACGTCATAAAGGCTGCAGCGGCAGCCAAGCAGACCTGCTTTTACAGCCCAGCCCTTCCTGGGCATGGATGAGGGAAAGGGGGATTGAAGACCGTGGGAGAGCAGCTGCCTTGTTTGGGAAGCAGAGGGAGGGCTGTGGAGCTGCCCGAGGCGCCATCCCAGCTGTTTCTTGCTCCTTTTTTTACATTCATTGTGTGGGCTCTAATTGCTGTCTGTTGTAAGAGAGCTGCTCTGGGGACAGAGTCCTAGTTCCCTCTCTTGCTTCTGATTTCCTGTGACCTTGTGAGGGAAAGTGGCAGTTGCTCTTTGCTTTTGCCCCTTACCTCAGATGGGGATAAAAGCCATTGAGCACCCCCTCCCCTGTGGGACGTTGGCAAGATAAATTGGGTCAAGGTGGAGAGGAGAGAGGAAGTTAGTCCCCTGTTACTCTGAAGTCAGTCAGAAGATGGAGGAGTTGACGTACTGATTGCTGTGAGGTGAATGTTAGGGGTCAAATGGCTCATGCATTAAAGCAGGGGTTCTTAACCTTTTTTGTACAGGAATCTATTTGCAAACATCAACATTTACCATTTGTAAAGTTTGCTTGTGACCCTCTTGGGTATTCTTGTGACCCACTTCTGGGTCGCGACCCATGGGTTAAGCATCACTGCATTAAAGGTTTCCAGTATTTGAACTAACCCGCCTCAACCTCCTTCTAAAGAGCTTTAAATTTTGGAACCTCTTCACCCCTGAATGTTGGGGTTTTGCACTTGATTGCAGCATTGTACTAGTTTTGGTATCTGCTTTGGTAAGTTCTGATTCTTTTTTTTCCTGTGTTAGTAGGGAAAAACAACTCTGAAGTCTTTTAATGTTTTTTTTTTTTTTTTTTAAGAGAAAGGGCTGGTTGTTATTGTTGGACTACTTAAATTTCCTTTTTTGGGAAACCACCAGACAAATATTAATGCTTTGATTTGCTTCACCAATGCAAATACTTGCATTATAAAATTAGACTTTGGGTAGCTTCATTTTATATATTTACTTTATGTAACAATCTGACTTTGCCTATTTTACCCTTTCAGAAGTGATTGTAAAAGTAGTTTGTGGTGGTGAATGGAGGCCTGCTTTGAGAAATAATTGGGTAAGGCCACTCAAACTTGGGAATCCTCATTTCTTTAGTATTGCAGTATAAATATGGAACCTGGACTGAACTTAAAGTATTTTCTGCATGCCATCTTTCTTTATGGTCAAAACAATAATACTTTTTTTTTTTTTTTTTTTTTTTGGGCAGGTACAACATGCAAGTAAACAAATTGCTGTTGATAAACAGTACAAAGGCATCATTGACTGCGTAGTGCGTATCCCAAAAGAGCAAGGAATCCTATCCTTCTGGCGTGGAAACTTCGCAAATGTTATCAGATATTTCCCCACTCAGGCCCTCAACTTTGCCTTCAAGGATAAGTATAAGCAGGTGTTCCTAGGTGGAGTAGACAAGCACACTCAGTTCTGGAGGTATTTTGCTGGTAATCTGGCCTCTGGTGGTGCAGCTGGTGCCACTTCTCTCTGCTTTGTCTACCCATTGGATTTTGCAAGAACCCGTTTAGCTGCTGATGTTGGAAAAGCTGGTGCTGACAGAGAATTTGCTGGCCTCGGGGACTGTCTAGTCAAAATCACCAAGTCTGATGGTCTGCGTGGCTTATATCAAGGGTTCAATGTCTCAGTACAGGGTATCATCATCTATAGAGCGGCTTACTTTGGAATCTATGATACAGCAAAAGGTAAATTTGTAAAGCAACTGTAAGTTATATTATCAGTCTTAATGATGACACACCCTGACTTCTGAATGCCTGCTTATAGTTTTAATATAATGAGCCAAGTGGCTGTTTGAAATACTTCTGGTGCTATTTGTCTGAATTGCTGAAACCAGTATTTTTTCTGATTTTTAGACCTGCTAAAAGCTTCAGAGTAGTATTGGAGCCGTAATGCATAATACTGACTTTTACTAGACCCTTGTGAAAATGCAGGATGCAACTTTATGATGTTAGGGTTTGCAAAATTTAAGAGCTGCTTCTTAGCAGAAACAACACATCCCCCTTCCCCCACTTCTAAATGGAGTTCCCCAAAATTTCTTAAACCCATTTAATTGACCCTAGTAATTAACATGTTTATATAATTGGATACATTCATATCATAAAGACACCTATTGCCCTAATTTAGTAGTTAAACAACTGCCTTAATTCTCTCCGTCAACTCACAAATAGTTTCAAAGATATTAGAATTGAGGCATTTTCAAATCTGGGTCAGTTGACTTGAGGCATTTCTGACGGATAATTTATCTCAGGGCTTTGCCTTTAATCTGAACTACTAACAGAATATTCTTCACTGTTATAAAAGCAATCTGAGTGCAGTTCTGTTGTTGCACTTCATGCATGTCTCTCCTTTTCACAGGAGATGAGTTGCTTTACCCTTTTGTTTTGATTCTAGTTGTTAATGAAGATGCCATTACTGTTGGTGTTCCTAGGAAAGCACCTGTCATTTAATATTTTTGAGTGGGTGTAAGACAAGAATTTATATTGTGGCATCTTAATTGCAGGAATGCTCCCAGACCCCAGGAACACTCACATTGTGATAAGCTGGATGATTGCACAAACGGTGACTGCTGTGGCTGGTGTGGTTTCCTATCCTTTTGATACGGTGCGACGTCGAATGATGATGCAGTCGGGACGTAAAGGAGGTAAACTTCAGTTTTCCCATGTAGTTTGAAACTATTCTGCTGTCTGCTATATAAATCTAATACATTACCAAAATGACACTTGGCTATTGTGTTTTTATTTGACTTCACATCTGCTAAAAATCAATAGCCAAGACAGCTGAACTCCAAAAGGGAGGATTCTTTGTCTGTAAAGAGAGTGGGGTCATGATGGATTTAAGTACCTCAAAAGAACAGGTGGGAAATTGGACTTTTTTAGGGGGCTTTTGCATGTCTTTTTGCATTTTACATCAGTGTGTTTTGCTTAAACAGAAAACAACTTTTATGCTTCATGAAGCCAAGTATAAGGGTTGTTCCAGCCCCAAATTATGTAAATTGCAAACAAAATACTTTTGTTTTTCTGCAGCTGACATCATGTACAAAGGAACAATTGATTGTTGGAAGAAGATTGCACGGGATGAGGGTGGAAAAGCTTTCTTCAAAGGCGCATGGTCTAATGTTCTCCGAGGCATGGGGGGTGCCTTTGTGCTCGTGCTGTATGACGAATTCAAGAAATTTGTTTAAAAGACCTTTTAACTAGATTTGGAAACACAATTTAGCAGATCATGTAGAATAACTGTACCATTATGGACCATTGACCTTCAAGAAATTCTTGTGTTGAGTCTTATTTATCGGGGCTAGATCATGTTTGTAGATGGGGCTAGAAATTTTCCAGGGACTGATCCACTTCAAGATTTGTCTGAATAAAGGCACTGAAACTGACAGTTCAGCCTAGCAAATTTTCCATATTGGTGATTTAATCAGCACAATTCTGGGCCCAAAATGGTTGATTGACCAAGCAATTTAGGCAACAATTGTTTCTAAACTTTTGTTTTTGGCTCGGTCTCTAGTTTCAAGTCCTATCTACGACCATAAAACTGTATTTGAGAAGTACTTGTTAACAAATCATGTTTTTTTCCACTTGTACTCAAGTGCACTATGTACCACTTTGCACAGCTGAACATCTAGCAATTATGTTTTTAAATTGGGGTATTTTGCTGTAAAACAATAAACAATACTTACTCAGACTGGTGAACTTTACTGTTTTGTTTTTTTTGTTTGTTTGGTTTTTTTTTGTTTTTTTTTGTTTGTTTGGTTTTTTTTTGTTTTGTTTGTTTTTTTTATAAGGTTTTGTTTTTCTATGACTAGCTTGGAAGCAGTTTCCCAAAGCAGAAGATGCCTCCTTTGAAATGGTAATTGTACCAGACAAATCAATGGATTGTAAGACGGTACATCTGTTACATAGGTTTATACCTGAGATATGCCAGATCTTCAAGCAACTTTCATTTACAAATCGGGTTAGTTAAATGGTTGTAAATTTCCATCTTTGATAAGAGTGTCTTGGATTGCTGGCTATGGCTTTACAGAGGAGTCTTAGTCCTTTACTGCTTTCCACAGAGTTTATCTACGCATACTATTAATGCACCATAATCAACTCTGGAGCAGTTTGTCTTTGAGTCAGCTGGTCCCAGGCATATTGCCCACAGATGTACCTGAGGCAGCGGCAGTTTGAGCTGGGATGAAGCAGCCCTGGGCTAGAAGGGAGAATGGGGGGGGTGGCGGTCAGCTCTAGGTCTTGGGGTTGGATGGTGGAGGGGCTGACTGGGCCCCCAATTTGCCACCAACTGTCACTGTACATGTATGTTTAACTGCACTTAATGACTCCACTGTAAGATAATACTGCTGGGAACAGTACTATCTTACAAGGGAATTAATTAGTTTACTGCAGCCTAATACCAGCACACATGTGGTCTGTGGTGCTTTCCTGTAGAGCTAATTAGTCTACTTGGCAGTAAAGTGCATGTGTGGATGCACCCATAATGTAGGAATGTAATGATTGTTCTAAGGATCTCAGCAAGGTATTTAGGGTCCCATTCTAGGTAATCCCAAAGGCAGTCACCTTGAACTACAAGAATATTGGTTTTTCTTTTCTCTCTGCCCAGCCTTTCCCCTTGTGATTTTTTTTTTTTTTTCCTTCATCCTTTGGAAGAATTCATGACTGTTAAGTACAGAGCAATGAATAATTCAACTTTTTAGATTATACAGAGTAGTATTCATTTTTAAAACGAGTGTTAGAAGTTTTTTTTTAAAATTGCACTGGACTAGGAAAGTAGGTCACTAGAAGGCATTATGGCTGCTTGGAAATGTTATTTACTTGCATGTGTTCTTATTGTCTGGCATCTTTAAATCAGGTTGGGCTTGATCAGCAACCAGTGGGTGCATCTACATTGCATGCTTTACTAATCAGTAAACTAACTTGCTCAGTAAAGCATCACCATCTAAACATGTGCCTTAACTGGTCTGTTGTAGCCTAAATTATTGCACTGCTGGATAGTCCTGTCACAGACCACTAGTATCCATCAGTACAGTAAATTAGTGCACTTAAACATGTGTAGATGTTGTGATTGGATTAGTTTACTGCACAATTTGCACTGGAGTAAACTCAGTCATATTAATTGCATATGTAGATGTGCCCAGTGCGTTTATAAAGGGATTTGGTGTGGGACAACAGTCTTTGGGAGAGGAGTGTTTTGATCTCCATGTTGATCTGTCATTTTGTATGCTCTAGTTGCATGGAGTTTGATATGATAAATTGGCCCTTTTTTTTAAGGGAGATCAGGCCTCAATTTTCAGATCTTTGTACACAGATTAATGCTCACTTGTGGGAAGACAGCAAAAGCAGCGTGAACTATGTAGGAGATCTAACAAATGGGCGGAAGACTATGTGAACAAGCTTGTTCATTTGCTGTTTAGTTGAGATGCTATTGAAATTTAATTTATGTGTTACTTTTGGCCCCTTTCCCATTCAAAATCCAGACAGTGAAGTTCAGAGCTTTTTATGCTGCTGCGCTTAATACAACACATTTAACGGCTAGGGGCAAGAGACAGGATTTCTGTGTGTGAAGAATAGCTTACTACCTTATAGCTATATTTAAATTAACTGAAGGCAGAAGTGTTCCAGCAGTATTGCTGATGCTGTAAGTGGTGTATATTGGGAGGAATCTTTTTCTTTGGCGTGCTATGGATACTTTTATCTTTACATGACTGATTAGCTCTCAAGTTTGCAGCAGTAAGCATATTTTCCATCTGGAAACCTAGTTTTCCATATAATTAAATGGTAATACAGACACAATTCTGAACTACTTAATCATCTGGTATTTCTTTACCTTCAGTTCTAGTGAGCATGGTCCATTTGGCATTTCCACTGATTTCACTGTGGGTGCTGTACTTGTGGGGTATAACTGTGGGGGGGTGGGGGTGGTATGTGATCTGTGCATAGGTGCCCCTGCTCAGCCCCCTGAACCTGTCAGCCTCCACCCTGCGACAGTCCTGACCACACGCCAGCACTGGGCTTGTCTGTCTGGGCTCAGCAGCAGTGGTTGGGCATAAATGTGGGCTCAACGACAGACAAGCTTATCTTCTCTATATCATGCCTCTCTTTTGGGTCAAGGGGGAATTTTATTTTTACTTCTAATTTTATTACATACTTCACGTCTACATTATCTCATTTGATATGGCACAATGCAAGTTCTGTTTTTGACCACTGTATGGTAGCTTAGCTATGTTCTGTAGACATGCGGTGTCCTCTACAAGTGTGTAACAGTCTTTGAGACCTTTCATGTGTGTGTTCCTGAACAGGTCCCCGAGTCTCTTTCACTTTGGATCCAGCATGTGCACAGCTTGAAGCAGGCTTCCCACTGACTTCTGCTGCTATCTTTTACTGTTTTTTCTGGTACTAATCCTGCAGCTTGTTCAATTGCATTTTGGTATGCTCTTTGATTGAAAGCTTTTCTTTTCCCCCTGCTTTGTGTTATCTGTCATGGTGCTACTCTCAAGCCACCTGTTGCACTGCTTGAAGCGGTGGAATTCAGGATCTTGTTCCATCACTTGCCCATGTTATCTATACCTTTCTGCTATGAGCATGAAGCAGGACTACTGTCATTGTCCAGAGCCCTGCCATTAGCTTTACAAGCTAAATCTCTACTTCTGGTCAATTATTTCTGCCTTCCTGATCCAGTCCCTGTTTTTAATGAATATTTGTAACACAACCAACCAGGGGCTAGTTATGTGTTTAGAAAACCAAATAGGTAACTTGCCTCAGCTCAATTGATATATAAGACTCAGACTATCCAGATTCTTAAGGTCATGATGACCGAAATACTGCTTAGCAGTACTCATGCCAGCACAAGGGGCAAGACACCCTAGACTTGTCCCTTGCATATTTATTCCCCACTGGGTCCTGATTCCCAGTGGGAGGGATGTTTAATTTCAAAATCCTTCACTTTCATATCAAATTACAAGAGGTACGTGCTGGGATGACCCTGTTATAAGGCCAGGCAGGGGTGCTCTGGCTGTGGCTGGCACTGCACATCTGTGGGGTCTGTGAGCAGTCTCTTAATTGCACTATCTGCTGCACTTGTGAAGCATGGAGAGGAATCCCCATGCGCTGGAGGCAGCTGATTTCCCTGCCCACTGTGGGCAGTGCCAGATCAAGGCTTAAACTACTTAAAAGTACAGTTTAGGGCCTCACAATATGAGGGGCCTCTAACTAAGAAAAAAAACCTGGACTTTTCCTTGTAATGTGACAAATATGCTTATCTATGGCTCCACAGTTATTAATTTTGAGTCCATAAATTTGTGCAGAAATAACAATAATTCATGTTAATTCCATAAAAATCCACTTTTATGAATTTTGTGGATTATTTTATCATATGGGGCCTCTTCAACTGGGCATAGTTTAGGGTCTCAGCATTAATCCAGCACTGTTTGCAGGGCTTCCCTCCTGTGCTGTGTGAGTGTGGTGGGGAGCACCAGGCAACAGAAACTGCCTGGCAGGGGCTTTATATGGTTCATATGTGTGTGTTTTTGTATTGCATTAAAAATAAAAGGGAGGGGTGGGGGGAGAAGCTAATCAATAGAAGTGAAACAATGATCTTGGCAGGTAGGAAAGGTACCTAGCACTTAAGGTCACACATGCCATAGAATGTCAGTTGGATATCTTTTATTGGACCAACTGTATAGATGGGATAAAGCTAGATAAACTTTCAAATCCAAAACTTCCTTTGAAAACTTGTCTAATGTTATCCCAGCTATATAGCTGATATAATAAATGCATCATCCACAAATATCTTTGCTCCTTTAAGAATTATAAGCCTTCAGGATATTTTTTTTGCCATATAGCCCTAAAATTCTCCTCACTCCCACAATACAATGCCTTTTAAGAATATAGAGAATATAATTAAGTGAAAATGCTATTTTCAGATCTATTTTCTGAAATAGACTCTATTTAGTATTGAATTATAAATAAGAATCTTACTTATCCCTTCCCTCAATTCTATCCTATATTTCACAAACTATAAGCATATTATATATTACTACCTAATTAATTTTTATCTTTAATCCAGCTTTCATCCAGCGTTAAGGATGTTGAGGTGTACATTCTCTCTGGAATGTTGTCCATCTGTTTATGCTTTGTATCTTGCATCACATCCTGTGAAGATGCTCAAGAAAAAACCCAGGGATTTTGCATGGGTGCATTATCTGGAATTTTATTACACTACCAAGTCCACGGTCTGTCTTTCCCAAAATGACTGCATTATATGTTCCTAAAATGGGAATCCTAGTTAGCCATTAGAGTCAATCTATGATCTTTGTGGAGTCTGAGTTTGCTTTCATTTCCTAAATATATTTTTGGGAAATTTAAGGATGGGAGGCCTGTAAACACTGGTGCATCCTAATGTTGACCCAAAATCCCAGGTAAGAGGGTTGCTCATATATGCAATGCAGTTGCCAGTATGGCCCAGGGGCACATGACTCACACAGTTGTGGCTTTTACTGATGTGGGTTTCATGGCATGTTACCCCTGGCAACTTAGAAGTTGGACAGCTCTGCTGTAGATTGTGCTGCAGGTAGCAGCTGCATATGCAAAAGCCTGGAAAAATATAAATAGATTCATAGATTGTGAGGCTGTAAGGGATCCCAGCCAATCATTAAGTCCAGCCCCCTGCACCAAACAGGGAAGACAACTGGGGCCAGGTGACCCCAGTGAGGTGACCATCCAATCTCATCTTGAAGATTTCCTGGGTAGATGATTGCATCACCTCTGAAGGGAGCTTATTCCACAATCCAGACACCCTAGCTGTGAAGAAGTTTTTCCTAATATTGAGCCTGAAATGGTTTTCTAGGAGTTTGGCCATTACTCCTGGTTTTCTAAAGGGCGCTCTGGTGAACAGTTGTTCACCAAGCCCATGACTTACACCCCTGATGCAGTGGTAAGCTGTCACCAAGTCCCCTGAGTAGTATAAAGGCTCTCTGCCCTTCAATGCAAATGTGACAGGTGGGTGGGACTGTCCCACCTTTTATGGTGCGTGACATCAGCAACTCCTCCCCTGACCCTAGTCATGTGGTGTGTGATACCAGCACCACATGGTTCATGACATCAGAAGGACAACCCAGGCAGACTCTCAAAGCCCAACCCCTCATGCTGCAAGATCTGCCCTAGATCACATGGTGCTGTTATGGCCTATCAGGTCCCTGACCGCTAAACAGAAGTTGAGAATTTGGAAGATGGTGTCTTTGTGCTATAGTTTAAATTTGTTCTCAAGTGTTTGCACCGCACGGGTGTTAGCGTGGGGGTAAGTGTAGTGGGGGAATCTGTTAACAGACATGTCTACACAGGAGGCTATGTTAAAGGAAGTTTATTACTCTCCTGGTG
>JAGPOW010003316.1:77829776-77877812 GCA_030014935.1 Caiman crocodilus
ATGAGGGGTTGGGCTTTGAGGGTCTGCCTGGGTTGTCCTTCTGATGTCATGAACCATGTGGTGCTGGTGTCACACACCACATGACTGGGGTCAGGGGAGTTGCTGATGTCACGCACCACGTGACCGGGGTCAGGGGTGGAGTTGCTGATGTCACGCACCACATGACCAGGGTCGGGGCAGAGTTGGTGACGTCACACACCATAAAAGGGGAAAGGGGGCGGGATGTCCGGTCCCACCCACCTGTCATATTTGCATTGAAGGGCAGAGAGCCTTTATACTACTCCCCTGTCAGCCTTCTCTTTTTAAGGCTGAAGAGTTACGGGTCCTTCAGCTTTTCCTCATGTCACTTGCCATGCAAGTCCCTGATCATATGGGTGGCCCCTTCTCTGGATTCTCTCAAGCTTTATCACGACCATGTTGAAGTGCAGTGCCCAGAATTGGATGCAGTACTCCAGCTGTGGCTGCACCAAAGCCAAGTAGAGTGGAAGAATCACTTCTCTGGTTTTGCTGGAGATGCATAAATGTAGCCAAACCTCTACATTTGTTTCATCCAGGGTTACAGCTGGGCAATGTAGCTCACCTATATTTGTACAGGCTAGTGTACAGGGAAAAGTGAAGCAGCAGCAGCTCCCCCCTCCCCTCCCCCTGCATTTGAAACTGCTCCAAGGTTGCAGACAGAAGTGCAGCTCCCAGCTGTAACTCAGACTGATTTTTGCAAAGTATTTTGAGTTACAGAATAACCCCAGACTGAACAGAAGTTCACTGTTAGTCTGGGAGGGGCTAGCTGCTGGCTGGGAGCCTGCAGCCAGGTTCCCATAGCAACAGCCATGGCTTTCTGCCAGTGCTCACTGTAAAATTAGGAGCAACTGAAGATAAATTTTTAAAGTTGTAAGCTGTGGTAAATAAAGGTGACCAAACACCAGCAAATTGTGCTTGCTGCAAGGGGAAACAGCGAGTGCAGCCCAATTGGCTGTGCGAAGCATACATGCAGCAAATTCCCCGGCTCGTGCAGCTTGAAAAGCGCATGAATGAAAGACCCGATCGAATTGTTGGGGCAGTATAAAAACAAAGCCCGGGAAAAGGGAAAACGGGACCTACACTACTCGGTGAGGCCTGATCACTCTCACTGAGGTCCTGCGTCCACAGCTCCCTTTCCCCCCCGGACGCTCCCATCGGATAGGGTGCATCGGATAGGTGTTGAAGAGCTCTCGAGTTCCCTGTGGTTTGAGGTTTTTCAGTTGTGGAGATTGTTGTAAGGGGAACTGCTGGCAGGGATGTGCATACGAGGCATTTAAGTGCTTTGCAGTGGAGTTTACGGAGTGTGTCCATGGTATGTTCCAGTTTGTAAGTAAAGCATTTATTTCTTACGTTGTCTACAGATTTTTTGGACGGAAAAAGAGAAGCAGGGCGAAACATTCCTCAACCCTTTCATCCCCGGCCTGTTTGAATTAAGGGGTTAATCACCCTCCCCCAATTCCTCCTCACATAAGCAACTTTATTTATGTATAGCTCTACCACCCATTAAAAATGACACAAAAGATCTTGCAGTTTCCATAAGTGTATCTTGATTGTCTGAGCTGGGAAATCCAAATGTTTCAATTCGCTTTTGGAAATGGAGATATTTCTTCCACAGTAGTTATTACTTCTTCAGTTTCATATTTTATTGATGAAGTCTCAAATTCTCTCTGAGGAAAAAAGAAAAAAAATCTGTATTTCATACATGGGATTAGGAACAGATTTACTTCTGGCAGTTCCAGTTTATCCAATAGCGCTTGGGATTTTTCACAGACAGATTTGATCTTTTTGTCTGTCATTTTTCTCTTGTACAGGCACAACTCCCGCTTAGCGTTCCCAATTGGTTCTTGAAAAAATGAGCATTAAGCAGAAATAGCATTAAGCGAAACTGAAAGTTTTTGATAAACCAATGGGCAACTGTAAGCATTATAATGAAACTTTTCAAGCCTAAGTGGAATCAGGTATTAATGAAAAACAAGCATTATAGCAAAATAACACTAAGTGAAACGTTATTAAGTGGGGGTTGCCTGTATACCATAGTTTGTCCATTAAATGGAAAAAGTACATTGAATAGCATAACAGCTTCCTCCCCATCCTATGGCAAAATGAGCATGAAATACTTGGCAGTGCATTGGATGTTTCCAAAAAGGTGTAAATATATATCCTTAGACCCAACTGTGATTATTTCAGGACTATTGACAAATTAGAGCACAGGACCGTATCTCAATTAATTATGTGAAACAATAAAAATTAAAGTGTTGACTTGGACATTTAAATGATTTAATCTGTTCCTCAAAACATGAAAAAGAAAGTTACTCACTGCTTGTGATCTCCAGGGATCTTGGTTTTCTGATAAAAAAAAATACCCAATTTTGGGGTTAAAAAAGTAACCCAAAATTCACATTTTTCCATGATCAAAATGAAACAATACGTGTGTGTGTGTTTGCCTGAGTGAATGTGTGCGTGTCTGTAATAGTGACGTTTCATTTTAATCATGGAAAAATGTGGATCTTTGGGTTTCTTTTTTAACCTGAAAATTGGGGATTTTTTTTTTAAATCAGAGAAAACCAGAATCCCTGGTGATCTCTTTCTGTTTTCTAGTTGTCCATAGTAGAATCTAACCCACATATACTGTAGGTAAAGTAGAATTTTAGTCAGGTAAAATTCAAATTAAATTTAAGACAGTAATTAAGATAAAATACATCACTACTGGCAAAAGACTTGCCTTTATTTCTTTAACTTAATTCCATGTTTTAAATCAAGATTATGACATTTACCCTTTTTGTCATTCTAGCAGATCCATTGGCTAGTGTTGTATTATTCTGGATATCTTCAAGACACAAACATCTATCTGGTATTACAGCCAAATTTACCAACCCAAGCAAAAATCTAATAATTCAATCTTTACTTTTGCTGGCAGATATGTACTGAAGGATCACTAGTTTATCATCACTACAATAAGAGCACTTCTAGGATGAAATACTCCATCCAACACTAAATATCACTTCATATGAAATTCCTCGAATGTATAAAAATTGAAATGCAAGCAGCACACACACAAACAAATATACACACCTGTATTTTTGAATCAATGGCTACAGGTTCACTAAATTTGTTCTTTGGTTGTGGAATAGGAGGGAAAAAAATTCTCATATTACAATACCTATGGGAGGAAAAGAGGATGGTGAGGAAAAGGAAAGATTTGGTATAGAACATGTGCATATATTTTCTCTGCTATGTTGGAGAATGTTCTTATTTTCCTTTCCTGCATTAAAGAACAGGGGAACTAAAAAATTTGATTAGATTAACTTAAAGTGGAGTGATATTCTTAAATTATCTCAAATTTTGATTTATGTTATTTGTTTTGTTACTGAATAACAGTGTCATGCTTCTAAGTATAATTAGAGCCTTTACTCCCGTAAAGAAATACTGGGTCTCATATTCAATATACCTGTACTTTTCGAAGTCATTTACATCAGCACAAAGTGGACGAAAATTTTGACAAGTCAGCAAACTTTAGTGCTAGTGAAAAAAATTAACAATAATCATATAAATAAAACAGACACAATTACAGTTGAATAGGGTTAGTTACAGTTACCTTTTGGAGAGAAGAAGCACAAGTAGTGCCACTGTGACTGTTCCAAGTATAAAGATTAAAACTATTATGGTTAAAGACACAGATTCTTCATCATTACCTGAAAGGTAATCACAAAGTTAGTCATTACTAGCATAGTGAATAGGTTCTTATACAGTGAAGTAAAATAACACTTTGGTGCTTGATAGTAATGAATAGTTGTATAAAATCTGTGTTATTTTAGAATCCTTTAACTTGCTGCTTTCCAGCAGTGATTCTCAACAAAGGTGCCAGAGCATCCTGGGGTGCTAGGACATCATTTTAAGGATGCTGTATGCTGCTGTGGAATATTAGGAAAATTGGGCTGCATCCTCATGAGCAGGAATGTAGGATTTGTGGTGCCCCAAAGCCTTTTGAGGTGCCTCAAAACGCATACAAAGCATGATAATCCATTCACCGTGATGCATATTTGCAGTGCGACAGCAAACTTAGATGCTGGGAAATCCTGGTATGTAAAAAAGCTGCACCAAACAAAAAGTGGCACAGCACACGTGGCAGCAGCATGCACCATGAGTAGCCAGAACATGGCCAGCCAAAGCTGTGCTCCAGCTGCTTGGCCAGACCACAAGCAGTCAGATTACCATTGTTGCTGCCTCAGGAGGCCCTCAGGATTTCGAGTAAGGCTGCTGGGTCCAGCCCTTTATCCCACCTGGGTCAATTTGTTGCATGGCAAAGTGCATGTGCAGGGGCATGCCTGGGGATAACTAACAACAGCACAAATATGTGCCGTTACTATTTGTCCCCAGGGAAATGCATGTTCTGGTTTGTAGGCATGCCCCTTTAGGGGTGAAAACACGTATACAAGGCCGCATCCAAACAAGTGTGGACATTTGTTTCTCCTGGGGACAGGAAGCAGTGGCACACCTTGTGCGACTACTATTTGTCCCTGGGGAACACACACGCTATATACCTTGCCAAGTGAACAGGGCCTGCCAACAGGGAAAGCAGTTTGCTGGCAGTTCCTGGAGGCAAGAAGAGGAAGAAGGAGAGAAGCCAGGCACCAGATCCTGCCCAGGAAAGATAAGTGATCCAGCTGCCTGTACCTCTGGTTGAACTGACTGTTTGTTTGGTGTGGTGTGTGCCCTGAGAGGCTGGAAGTGACTGTCGATTGCTGAGTGAGTGTTGATTGCTGATTGTTGTGTGATTGCTGCCTGGGCCTGACAGAAGCCCAACAAAGAGGCTGAGTCAGCCCAAACTCAGAAAGATATAAAAAGAGACTCCTCAGGTGACCAGAGAGCCAGCAAACAGGGTCTGCCAACAGGGGAAGCAGTTTGCTAGCAGTTCACAAGTAGTAGTATGGTCTATTACCACACAATCACCCTTGGGCATGGTGGCAACTCGTTGTAACCAGAAGCATCCCAGCATGGCTGAGACCTCCACCCAGGCAGACCCTGTGGCCCTGGACTTCAGGGGCTGCCTGGTGCAGCTGCTGGCATCTGTGCATGGGGGCACCCCCACTTGAGAGGTATGTTCTTGGTGGAGTCTCTGGAGGGCCGAGTGTGGGAGTTTGAGGAGGAGATATGTCAGCTATGCACCATCAGGGCCCATGAAGAGTAAATTGACAGCTACTCCCAGCCCTACTCCAGGAAAAAGAAGTAGAGAAGAAAAGAGTGGAGGAGAAGGTGGCCACAAAGAAGACTGGCCACAAAGACCCTCCTGGAGCTACCTGGAAGGCAGTAGTCTCCACATCCAGAGCATATAGAGCTAGGGCTGCTCCTCCCCTGATGCTGCATAATAGGTACACTCCTCTCATACATGAGGAGACTCCAACAGAGACACCAGAAGAGGAAGCAAGTACTCTGGAGGTAAGTACTCCCACCCCTAGTGTAAGGAAATACAATAAGGAGAAGAGACTACTATGTGAGGAATGCCCATCTGTGATGATAAGAAGGAGACATCGGTAACTGGGTAAGGGAGGCTTAAAGGAAAATAAGAAAAGACAGGGAACTGGGTCAAAGGGCTCATTATAATACAAAAAATCACACCCCTAGGTGGAGAAAAAGTATGCTAATAAAACATACATGTATGTAAATGAGGTACATGGCTTAAACACAGGTATAGAGACATGCTCAGTAGAGAACTTGCATCATTCACTTGTAACCAATCATTGAACGACACACTTGTGAAACCTTTTTCAACTTTGTATAAAAATACCCAGAGGTAATACTCGGGTGTGCTTGTTACATGAATTATTCCACTCGCACCATTTATTGCTAGCAATAAACTTCTCTTGTGCTTCCACCCCTTATGTGTTTATTGGCATTTGCACACCGGGCACAATCCCGGACTTGAGCTGGGGCTCAACACTAGGAGGGAACACCAGGTGGTGGTGGTGGTTGGGACTCCTGAGGTCTCTCCATGCCCCTATTTGCCATCTGGACCCCCTAGCCTGAGAGATCTTCTGCCTTCCTGGGGCCCACATCCAAGATGTTGCAGAGAGGATGCCCAGGTTCATCCATCCCTCTCCATGCTTGTCATCCACGCGGAAATTAACGACATAGCCAGGAGTAATCTGGACTGGGTTATAAGTGACTACAGGGGGCTAAAGTATTTTTTTCTTCTGTTCTTCCTGTTGCAGGCCATGAACCCAAGAGAAAAGGCTGTGTGGAAGAGGTAAACAGACGCCTCCAACAGCGGTGCTACCATGAGGGCTTCGGTTTCTTTGACCACAGCACGCAGCTCGGTGAGAGAGGGCTTCTGGGATGAGATGGCATCCACCTCACGTGGAATGGTAAGTCCCTGTTCTCAGGATGGTTGATCTGAACGGGGTTTTAAACTGACTGGGGGGGTAGGGAAACTCCAAGTGGAGCAGGCCTGGGGACTGGCACACAGGAAAATTCTCACGTGGAGTCCACTAAGATAACTGTTTTTGAAAATGTTAACAGAACAGTTCTCCCATAGCTTCTCAGGAAATCAAGGGTGTCATTTGGGGGCCTCAGCTGCCTGTAAACCTATGCCAGGAGTATGGGGAACAAGCAGGAAGAGCTCTCTCTCATGTTCTCTCGGCCCTCACCAGGGTCCCTTGTAGCCAGGATGCAGTCCAGCTGTTGCACGAAGAACATAGTCCTGTGGGCAGCCCCAGACTGGAGATTGTGATCCATCATGTGGATCCACTGAGTCTACAGGGCCTTGACCTTTATGTAGCACTGCTGCTCAGACCATTGTTGGCAACGCTTCCATATGCAAGCCGCCATCTCCTCCTATATATAGGCGTTTGAGTGGGTGGTCTAGCTGAACTGCTGCTGCATGTCTGCCCCTCCACAGACCACTATGAGGTCGCAGATTTTTTGCTTAGTCCAGTTGGGGCTTCGGACTGATGTCTCTGATGTCAGGGACACTGCCATCACAGGTGCTACCAAGAGCTTCAGGGCCTCAGGCAAGGACTCTGGGTACCATCAGGGCTTGCCACATGCCCACAGCATGTTCCATGGTGCCTGGGGGCCAGGCAGTGGAGACACAGGTCCCAGGAGGAAAAGTCAGGGTCTGCAGCACTGCTGCAGCTGGCCCGTGCCCACAGCAGAAGGACATGGTACCTGGGGACAGGCAACAACTAGGGGCATAGGCCCCAAGGGGTCAGGCCAGGCATCTAGAGACCAGTCTGAGCCAGCTACAGAGGCATCCTAGTCTTGTGACTCTGCCCCAGGTACAAGGCTAGCCCCTTGCTGGGGTCACAGTCAGGGGCAGATTTGCTCTCAGTTATATAGATTCATAGATGTTTGGGTCAGAAGGGACCATAGCAGATCATCGAGTCCGACCCCCTGCCCTGAGCAGAAAAGAGCACTGGGGTCAGATGATCCCAGCAAGATGCATGTTTAGCCTCCTTTAAAGACCCTCAAGTGGTGAGCACCTACCTCCCTTGGAACCCCATTCCAGATTTTGGCAACCCTTACTGTAGAGAAGTTCTTCCTGATGTCTAACCTAAACCTGCGTTCTGACAGTTTGTGGCTGTTGTTCCTAGTTACTCCAAAGGGTGCCCTGGTAAACAGAGCATCTCCTATTCCTTGTTGTCCCCTCCCCTGATGAATTTGTAGGAGGCCACAAGATCACCTCTCACCTTTCTCTTGTGAAGGCCAAAGATATCCAGGCTCTCAATCTCTCCTTGTAAGGCTTTGCCTGCAGGCTCCATACCATATAAGTGGTCCTCCTCTGAATCCTTCCAAAGTTGTCCACATCCCTCCTGAAGTGTGGCGCCCAAAACTGGATGCAGTACTCCAGCTGCAGCTTGACTGATGCTGCATAAAGGGGAAGTATCATCTCCTTGGATCTGTTAGTGTTTACACATATGCTACTGTGCAGTAGCTAATACGTGGTTAATCTAGTACGGGGCAGGCAAAATACAGCCCATGGGCTTGGTCCAGCCTGTCGGGAAATTTCATCTGACCCATGGGTGCCCACCAATTAATTGTACCTCACCCAGCCCTTCTGCCCATGAGGGTGGGAGTGAGATGCCCACATATCATGGGCAACTGGTGCCTTCTGGCTTTAGGGAGGCACCAGTGGCTGATCCCAGAAGCCCCGGCAGCAACTCAGAAATGTCGCTGGCAAAACTGTAAATACAGCCAGTCTTTATCAGGGAGGCACCAGCCAGTGCTCCCCACCCCCCAGCCAGTAAGGGACAATTTCAGGGGGGGCACATGTCCCCCTGTCCCTAGCCAATGCATTGCCTATTCCCCATATACACACACCCCTGTAACATACCCTATTGTGCCTCACTCCCACCCTTGTGCACAGAAGGGCCCAGCCCTGTCAGCATGCAGCTTCTAAGCAGGGCTGCTGCTGTCACTGCTGTAGTTGCTGAGGGACCTGCTCAGGTTCTTCAGCATCCCACTCACTCCAGGCACCGGGTAGGGAAGGGGCAGGGGCAGGAAGGAAAGGGAAGCTGCACCTGGGCAGGAGCACAGAGCATGGGACTTGGGCTGGCAGCAGTGCAGAGTCCGTGCTTAGCACGTGGTAGGGGGTGGGAATACCCTACTCACTCCCCATCCATGGCACAGCACCTCCACCAGTGGTGGCAGCAGCACCAAGTCAGGGTGCTTGGGGTACTTGTGCCCAGTGCAGGTGCTGCTGCCAGAGGTGTGTGACTCCAGCCAGCACTGCACATGGGGGCAAGGAGCGCATCCTGTCCGACTGCCTTTATCATGCAGAAGTGGAGGGAAGCCCTGGACCCTGCTTCACCACAGAGTCTCAAGGCCTGTGTGGCAGGGAGTGGCAGAGACAGTTGGCTCCATCTTGTGTGGCTTTCCTCCAATGGTGCATGAGTGCAAGAGCTGCATGTGTGCCACATGGAGCCCCACATGATATAGATGGGCCAGTTGGGCTGTGCTTCTCATCCCCATGTGGTGACCAGGATGTGGAGCCACTTGTCAAGCAGCAGGTCTACCCCTGTCATCCTCAACAGCTCACCAAAACTCATTAAGCAGCCAGCCCTCCAGCCAAAATAATTGCCCACCCCGATCTAGTAACTGTATCTACAGGTACTAGCAAACTGTGCATTAGACTAATTTACTGTGACCCCATGACAGTGACACCCCACACAGGGACCTTCCTGGAGAGCTTCCTGAAGGATGCCCTCCGAAACAAGTACGCCAGTGACCTGAGGGCCAAACCCAACCAGGGCAAGATCTTCGATGTCACTTCAAAGTGGGACTCCAGCAACCACTTCATGCCCAGCGGGAGCATCATGCACTTCACAGACTGGCACTTCTTCCACTGCGCCTGCCTCAAATGCCTGCCTCTAAACAGGGCCATCCGCTTCTGCCACTGGGACAAGAGATGCTGACAATGTGGCTACACAGCAGAGACCATCCCCCATGTGCTGTGCAGCTGCAAGCTGCACCCCAAAGTCTGGTAGCTCCGTTGCAACACTGTTCAGGACCGCCTGGTGAGGGCCTTCTCGGCTGCAGCGGGGGAGGTCTCCATGAACTGCACCATCCTGGGCTGTGAGAGCCAGATGTGTCCTGACATCATCATTGCCAACAAGGAGGCCAAGAAGGTTGTGATTATGGATGTTACCATCCCCTTTGAGAACCGGTGCCAAGCCTTCACCAATGCCCGGGCTCACAAGTGGGAGAAGTACGCCTCACTGGCCGACATCCTGAGGGGCCACGGCTATGAAGTGATGGTCATCGCACTCATTTTGGGAGCGCTTGGAGCCTGGGACCCCAGCAAACAAGAGCATCCTGCGTGTCTGCTGCGTCTCTTGCCGCTATGCCAAGCCGATGCGCTGCCTTATGGTGTCCGACACCATCCATTGCTCTCGTGCCATCTATGTGGCACACATCACAGGCCACTGCCACTGATCCCACCAGACAAACCACCACTGGACTGGACCCAGAGGGGACCACCTGACCCCCCTCTGCACCAGATGGACCTTCACTTTGAGAGGATTCTTCAACAACGGATGACCCTGGTCCACCCAAAGAGGACCCCCACAATGAGACCCTATATGGACCGAGACATTTTTTCTTTGGACCACTTCTTCCACCATTGCGGACCATTGTAATGAGTTTGTGTGCATCTATCTGCTTTCACTCTCAGTGTCACAAACCCCCTCCCTCCCCTTCCCCTTTCCCCCCTCCCTGCTACCCCTGGGCTTAGTTGGCTAACATGGTATCTCCTGTAACCTAGTTGAGTTCTCCTCCTCACCCCCATCCTTCAATTTTTAGTCCCTCGCTCGGGTGCTATGCATTTCCCTACCAGCTTTGTCAGCTTTTTTGGATTCACGTTTACTAATAAAAGTCCTGAACATTTACTAATAAAAGTCCCGTGCATGAGGGACCTTGAAGTGTCCAGCAACCACTTTATGCCCAGTGGGAGCTTTATGTGCTTTGTGGACTGGTGCTTCCTCCACTGCACCCGCTTCAACAACTTGCCTCTGAATGGGGCCATCTGTTTGGCCACCGCGACAAGAGGTGCTGATGGTGCAACTACGCAGCAGAGACCCTCTCCAAGGGGTTTGCAGCTGCAAGCCACATACCAGAGCCTGGCAGCTCTGCCACAACGCTGTCTAGGACTGCCTAGTGAGGGCCATCCCAACGGCAGTGGGGGAGATCTCCATGAACCTCACCGTCCTGGGCTGCGAGAGCCAGATGCATCCTGACATCGTCATCACCAACGAGGAGGCTAAGAAGGTCGTGATCGTGGACGTTACCATCCCCTTTGAGAATCGGCACCAAGCCTTCACTGATGCCCAGGCTCGCAAGCGGGAGAAGTATGCCCCGCTGGCCGACATCCTGAGGGGCCGTGGCTACGTGACGGTCAACATGCTCATCGTGGAAACGCTTAAAGCCTGGGACCCCAGCAATGAGAGCATCCTGCGTGCCTGCTGCGTCTCCTGCCGCTATGCCAAGCTGATGCGCTGCCTCATGGTGTCCGATACCACCTGTTGGTCCCATGACATCTACGTGGAACACATCACGGGCCACCGTCAGTACACCAACCCTACCAGATGAACCGCCGCTGGACCGGACTCAGAGGGGACTGCCTGAACCCCACCTCTGCACCAGATGGACCTTCACTTCAAGACTATTCTTCACCAATGGATGACCCTGCTCCACCCAAAGAGAACCCCTGCAGTGAGACTCTGTATGGACTGAAACACTTTTTCTTCGGACTGCTTCTTCCACCATTGCAGACCATTGTAATGGGTTTGTGTGCATCTATCTTCTTTTTCTCTCTCAGTGTTGCAAACCCCCTCCCTCCCCACCCCTGGCCTTAGTTGGCTAACACTATCTCCTGTAACCTACTTGCATCCCCTCCTCACCCCCATCCTTCTATTGTTAGTCCCTTGCTCGGGCGCTATGCAACACCAGCTTTGTCAGCTTTTTTGGATTCACAATCCTAAACATTTAGTAATAAAAGTCCTGCGCATGAATAGATGGTTACATTTTGCTGCTCATTAAGTTCATTTAATGCACAGTAAAGCGTCTTGTGTAGATGTGCCCTGTGAGTGCAAGATAGAAAGTGAAATAGATAGGGAATTATTGGAATAAAATTAAGTAAAGAATATGCAGTCTTCCATTCTTACCAAACTCAATTGTTTCACTCCATTCCCCCCAGTTTTTACTTAGTTGACAGTTGTATCCACGGGCTCTGATTTTCAAGAAGTGTTTTTTCTTTGCATTAAAATTTTCAAATCTGTAGGTGTTCTCATTTACCTAATAGAAAAGCAATTATGGGAAAAAAGTACTCAGTCTCTGCATAGATGTTAATAATGTACAAATTTCCATTTTCTAAAGCAAGCTTTACATGAAGACCATTTCTTCCTAATGTAAACAGTGTGGACATATGCAGTTTCTTCTAAAGCATGTCCCTCTACTGACAGTTTTCTGTTTGGAAGTTATTTTTCCTCCGTTAAAATTTGAAAGGTCACAACCTGCAATTTAATTTTTGTGCTCAAAAGAGACTTCTTGGTCCCCTTCCTTGCTAATGGCTCTTTAACAGAAACTGAAAAGGAAGATGGACTTCTATCAGTTTGTCATATCAGAGATTTGCAGGGTTAGGTGATATTGTAAGAAGTAAATTCCTGCATTCTCCTAATGTATCACAAACACAGTGAAGAGAACTATTACTTTAGAACTCAGGCAATAATGTGTCATAATTACTATCCCATACATATTGTATAGACCCACAAGACATACATTACTCTATAAATCTATAGCACTCTTGCTGGGATTTAATTCCTCTAAGGTCTAGAATGGTTTTCAAGGACTGAGGCAGGATAAGTAAAGTAAATTGCTTAAAGGCGGCAGGTTATGGCAAATGTTTGTGCCTCAATAGAGCACCAGTGCTTTATGTGAGCTCAAGTTTTTCTGTGTCTTTAGTTAAACTATCTTAAAAGAAGGAAACAAACCATGTGTGCCACCTTTTCTTCAACTAAATGTGAGCTCAGATAATAATCAAAAGATGTTTTACTACCTTCTGAAATCAGTGGAAAATGAGATGTGTAGAAAGGTCTCTCTCCAAATCCACTGATTGTGATTTAGTGATCTGGAATTTTTCAGAATTTTGTAAATAAAAGTATATAATAAAGAGCATTAAATATTTAGTTGTCACCTGGGCATGACAATTATTTGCACGTGCATAATATTTTACAGTGATAAGTGTATAGATCAAGGCAGCAAAAAACTGAAGATCCATATGGAAGTAGAAGACTTACTATTGTAGGGGAATCATCTCTCCTTTCTGCGGGATCAGCCTGACAACAAAAGATATATTTTTACTTTATCATTATTTTATTACCAAGTAATCATAATAATCCAGCTATTTCTTTTCTTTTCTTCTTCTTTTACTTGATTGGCCCATGGTAAAATACCAATAGCATTTGACATATTTAAGCTGTGATAATTATGAGGGATCCCAGGTTTCTCCGATTTAAAAAAAATCCTAATTTTCAGTTTAAAAAAGTAACCCCAAATCCACTTTTTGCCATGATCAAAATGAAACACCAATATATACATATCTATATATTAGCAGCATTTCATTGAAATCACGGAAAAATGTGGATTTGGGATTACTTTAACCAAAAATTGGGGGTTTTTTTAAAACCAGACAAAACCAGGATCCCTGAGGATAACACTTACTGTATAATTATAAAAACTCATTCATTTACATCTACTAAAGGTCTTTGAATACTTGATTTTTCAGTTGGGAGAAACAGTGAAAAAAATAGTTATGATAAACAACTATTCACCATTCTGCACATGTAGAACCTATTCTGTGGGTTCATCTAACACATCACCCTACAGCAACATAGTGATACATTAGGGCTGTGTGAACCTTTCAGTGCTGATTCAATTCAGAGGAGATTCGGCCTGATTTGGTGAGCAAATCTCCGAATCTAGATTGAATCAGGGGACCAATTAAAAGGTTGAGATCAATCCAAAGCTCTCTGAATCAATTCAGAAAAGATTCGGAGAGCTTCAGTGACTCAGGCAGTCTCCACCCACTGCAGCAGGGAGCCGGACCCAGACTCTGAGCTGGTAAGTAGGGGGTGGGGAAGAGGGACTGGGGGAGGAGACCATGGGGGGGCCCTGCCAGGCCCCATCCCCTGCCTGCTTCCCCAGCCCTCCCAAGCACCTGCTAATTCCTGACTGCTCCCCTAACCCCGTCCATCACTGCCCTGCCCACCCCAGCTCTGGCACTTTAAGAAAAAAAAACAAAAGAAACCCCCCTCTACTCACTGGCTCCAACAGCAGTCTTGGGGCTTCTGGGGACTCGTGCAGAGCTCCACATGCAGCACAGTGCAGTGGGGAGTGGTGGGGATCATCCTCTCCCCCCAGCCCCACACTGGGCAGGAGCCAGTGATTCCAGGGTATTTTTTTATTTTTTTTAAGGGCTGGGGCTGGGATGGGCAGGACAGCCATGGGGGAGCTGAGGGAGTGGGCAGGAGTCTGGGGTTTCATGGCAGAGGCCCCCATGCAGTGAGGGGCAGTGGGAATTGCCCCCTGCCTGGCAGCAGCCAGTGAGTGGGGTTTTTTTCCCCCCCACAAAGAGTCAGGAGTTGAGGCAGGCAGGGCAGCCATTGAAAGCAGGCAGGAGATGGGGCCTGTGTGATTCAGAGATTTGGCAGCAGCTGAATTTCCAAATCAGATTCAGCCAAACCAATTTGGGAAAATGACTTGAATCACCAAATCTAATCACTGTCCCCTGAATTAGCTGAATCCAAATCTGAAGAGAATACTACCCGCTGCACACAGGCCTACGAGATGCTACATCACTGCATGGTGCTGTACAGTGACATAGCAGTCATGTGCATCTACATGTGATTGCCAGTTATGTCACCATAGTGGCATGCTTCTTGGCTATAGTTCACTGCTGGTCACGTGCTTCCCGCAATTTAAGCATGTGCCACCTGCATGGCGCAGTAACAGCCTGTACTGCACAATGCTTAGTACTTCCAAAAGAAAGTACTAGAACACGGCACAGTAACAATGTCACCGTATAGTGATGTGTAAACATGCCCTGTTTCTCTCATTTTGTTCAGTATCATAAGTTATGATTCTTGCTAAACACGAGTAGATTTGCTGTCTGCAACCGCAAATAGCAAATTTACTTGCGATTACTAACTGTGCAGTAGCACTTATGTAGACACCTGACCAGGAGCAAATCTGTAGGGCTGTGTGAAGCTTCAGTTGCTGATTTGATTCAGCAGAGATTCAGCCCAATTTGACAACCAAATCTCTGAATCAAATCAGGAGACCCTTTAATCTCTCTGAATCGAATTGGAACCCTCTAAATCAATTTGTAAAGATTCAATGATTCGGACATAAACACAATTTAAAAAAAAAATTTTCTACATACCTCAAGGTTCTAGGGGGCTCGTGAATGCTGAGATGCTGGAGTGGATGAAGCATCCCATGGGAGCATAGGGGGGTCCCCAACACACTTAGCAGTGGACTTGGAAGCACTTCTGGTCTACTTCTGGATCTGTTACGGAGCATGGGGGTGACCAGTGCCTCCTGGGTCTGGGGGTGCACTTGGGGGCCCCCAGCGGCTGATTGTTGAGCCGGAGGGGGCACAAGTGGGATTACCCTGCGTGCTCGGCGGCAGACCCGGAAGTGGACTGGATGTATGAACACTTCCAGGTTCACTGCCAAGCACCGAGGGGGCCCCCCCACTCTCCTGTGGGATGCTCCATCCACCCCAGCTTTGCAGTGTTTGTGAGCCATGCCTGGTACCTCAAGATGTGTAGAAAAAAATATTTCAAGCTGTGTCTGTGGCTGAATTGCTGATTCTCTGAATCAGCATCAAATTTTCAGATTCAGATTCAGCTTAATTGAATTGGGACAGTGATCCAAATCGATGAATAAAATCACTGTCCCTGATTCGGGCTGAATTGAATGTGATCTGGGAGCGGGGGGCCTGTGCTTGGAGATCCTGACCTCCCAGCACCAGCTCAGTGACTACAGAGCTGGCACTGGGATATCAGGATCTCCCAGCACCTGCCCCTTGACCATAGAGTTGGTGTTGGGAGCTCCCTGCTATCAGGGACTGAGCAGTCTGTTCCCTACCCAGCTTCATGATCACAGAACTGAGTAGGGAACAAGCTCTTTAGTCCACACACTGTGATTGTGGAGTGGGGGCTAGGAACTGTCCTGGTCAGGGGCAGATCCCACCCCATGCCCCAAATGGGTGATAGAGGTGGGACAGGTCCCAGTCCTCTGCTCCCATCCACTAGTGGGTCAGCTAATAGCAAGTAATCTCCATCCAGCCAACGGCTCATTGGTAGCTGCCCCACTGGTGGATTGGGGCAGGGAGCTGGGATCTGCCCTTCCCAAGTCCCCTGCCCTGATCTGAGAGTCAGGGCTAGGAGCCCTGGCTGGGGGACATTGTCCCTGACCCAGAAAGAGGCAGCCCCTGAGAGCAAGGAACAGTGTCTCAGCTCTGGCCCAGAGACAGCCATCTCCTGGCCTGGTGCTCTATGCCAGTTCCTGGGCTAGCATCCAGGGGAATCCTAGAGCTCCTCCTGGTGGCACCAGGGGCCCACTGCAGGGCCCTAGGAAGCAAGAGCTGTTTGCTGCTATTAGCAGCAAATCTCCCATTTCCCTACATGTGTAGACTCCTACCTGGGAGCATTTACTCGTGATTAAACTGCTCTCAGCTCTAATGTGCATGTAGACACACCCACAGAGTAAGTGCTACATATGGGGAAGGGTGAAGAGTTGTTTATTTTTCTCATCTAGGAATAAACTATGCAAATTAACTTATAGCAGTACATCTGACTTACCTATTAAATTTGAGAGACAAAAAGCCTTTTTTGTGCTGCTGGATTAGGTGGAGGAGAAAGACAGAATAGACCTCTAACATTGGTCTAGAATAAGGAACTGACCCTTTACTGACCCCCATTAATGAAGGTCACAGAAAGCCTTGAGATGCTAGAAGCCCCAGACAATGCAGCAACACAGAAGTGAGGGTGGTGTCTGTAGGCATAGAGATTTTTTTAAATTTTTATTTATTTATTTTTACAAGTGAGGGCCTAAAGAACCAATTCCCCAATTCCAAATGTTTTCTCATTCATACAAAGACAAGAGGAAAACTTAGCTGAATGATGCTGTCACTCACACAAAGGGATGGGGCTTTGGAGGTTTTGCTGGAAATGTTGGAATAGAATCAACTTAGCAAGGGTGCTTGGAGGATGGGAAAATGAAGGATGTTATAATGAGGCACTGCATTTTTGCACAAAGGAAGTCTGGCAAAGAATTTAAGATATTTGGAGAAGGAATGGACTCTGCAGAGTGGGGACAGAGCCCAAATATGGAGGTGGGATTAAACTGCATAATTCAAAGCCTGTATTACAGGCCATTATCCCACATCAGGGAACAGTTGGATCTGAGATTAGTTCTCCAGCTGTCTCTCACAGAAAGTAGCAAAAATCAGACAGTTTTTAGACCTACTTATACAATTTATGATGCTAGGCTGCCATCGTGTGGTCATTCTGTTTGATTGTCTCAAAGCTAAAGTAAGTTCAAAGCTAAAGTTGGTGCATGCTTGCACTGGTGCACAGCAATCCTATCATGCAAGGACTTTTAGATCCGACTTTGTCTTTCATCAGGTTTAAATTAGCCCTTTAAATTAGCCACTTAATATTCAGTGGGTGCTTCTACACATGTAATTAGCATGTAGCAATAAACTCCAGCATAGTTTGTGCCAGTCAGCTGTTCCTAGGTATAGCATCTTCATGTGTACCTGCATACCACAGTTGTTTGAGTTAGGGTGGAGCAGCCCCAGGCTGGCAGAGGGCATGGGTGCCAGCCCTGGGCTCCAAGTGGCAGCTGAGGATGGTGAAGAGGTTAGCTGCGGCACAAAGGGCTTGTCCCCACAAGCAGGAACATGGGTTTCCCCAGGGACAAACATCAGCAGCACACATTGTGCTGCTGCTACTTGTCCCCCTGGAATGCCCATGCCAGGCACCCTCTGGCATGCAGCATGTTGCCCCGGGTGGGGTAGGAGAGCCTTAGGCTAGCAACCATGCTGACCCCTGTGCTGACCCTTACCTGGAGTGCTAGGGGCCTCCGGAAGCTGCAGCATGGCAATCCTGCAGCAGGGAGCCTGGCCAAGAGCCAGAATGTGGCTCTACCCAGCAAGGCTCCAGTTTTGGATGGCCTGCACTGCCACCATGTGTGCTGCCCTACTTTTTTAAGAATGTTTTTTTTTGACTCCAGGATCTCCTGGGGTCAAACACCCTCCCCTGTGCTGCAAGTTAGCAGTACAGGGAATGCCTGCATGTGCAGTACATGCAGTGCTGACAGGTTTGCAGTGCTTGGTACTGCACATCCATGCTTGGCTGGATCCACCAAAGGTACTACAGCACAGGGCTAGCTGGCAGGCAGCCAGCTCAGTAGCACTTTTTTGCCCTAGCTAGCCCCAGTCACTGTCTACATGTGCTTTTTGGCACACTAAATAACTCTGCCATAAGATAATATTTGTTCCATTCAGTACTTTCTTACAGTGGAGTCAATTCATTTCCTGCACCCTAAAATGGGCACACATGTAGATGGTACTTAATCAGCTACGTAGTAAGGTACACATGTAGATGCACCCATTAGGTCTTAATTAACCCCCTCAATTATTTGGTCAGTTACTCTGGACTTTTAGCCCAGTTTCCCAAATGTTCTCTTGAGCTTTCCTATTCAGTTTCTTTCTTGTGACATCCACAGGATCAAGGCTGTAAGAAGGGAAGTTGGGTTGGATGAATGGACTGTAAGGTGGATAGATAACTGGCTGGATTGGTAGTAATCAATGGCTCAATGTCTAACTGGCAGCCAGTATCAAATGGAATGCCCCAAGAGTCCCTTTTGTTCAGTATATTCATTAACAATCTGGAAGATGAGATGGATTATACCCTCAGCAAGTTCACAGATGACAACAAGCTGGAGAGGTGTAGCACATAAAGTGAAGGGTAGGGCTAGGATTTGGAGTGACCTAGAAAAATTGAAGGAGTGGTCCAAAGGAAGTCTCACAAGGTTCAACAAGGACAAGTGCAAAGTCCACTTATAGTTTCATAGTTGGCAGGGTCGGAAGGGACCTGAGCAGATCAAGTCCGACCCCCTGCTATGGCAGGAAAGAGTAGGGGCATCAAATAACCCCATCAAGGTGTTCATTTAACCTCCTCTCAAAGACTCCCAAGGGAAGCAGTGCTGGCTCCTACCCTGGAAGTTGGTTCCAGATCCTAGCCACCCTGACTGAAGTAGTGCCTCCTGATGTCTAGTCTGAATCTACCCTCTGCCAACTTGTGACTGTTATTTCTAGTCACTCCTGGTATTGCTCAGGGGAACAGGGAGTCCCCCAATGCCTGCTGGTCCCCCCTGACCAGTTTGCAAATGGCCACTAGATCCCCCCTCAGCCTTCTCTTGTGGAGGCTGAACAGGTTCAGGTCCCTTAGCCTCTCCTCATAGGGCCAGCCCTGCTGCCTCCTGATCATGTGGGTAGCCCTCCTCTGGACCCTCTCCATGTTGTCCACATCCCTCGTGAAGTGTGGTGCCCAGAACTGGACACATTACTCCAACTGTGGCCTGACCACTGCTGCACACAGGGGGAGGATCACATCCTTGGACATGCTTGAGATGCATCTGTAGATGCCTGACAAGGTATGGTTGGCCTTCCTGACCGTGTCCCCACACTGTTGGCTCATGTTCATTTTGGCATCAATAAAGATTCCAAGATCAGTTTTCTGCCTCTGCACTGACAAGAAGGAAGTTCCCCAGCCTGTAGGTTTGCCACTGGTTCCTCCCTCCAGGCACAGTACCTTGCACTTGTTGGTGTTGAAACCCATCCTGTTCTCATCTGCCCACCCCTGTAACCTGTTCAGGTCTGAGTGCAGCCTATTCCTCCCTTCTAGTGTGCCCACTTCCCCCCACTTCTTAGTGTCATCTGCAAATTTGAACAGGGTGCTTTTTACCTTCTCGTCCAAGTAACTGATGAAGGTGTTGAACAGTGCAGGCTTGAGGACTGAGCCCCAAGGGACCCCACTGCCCACATCCCTCCAGGCGGAATAAGACCCATCCACCAGCATTCTCTGGGTGCAGCCCTCCAGCCAGTTAGTGACCTAATTCACTGTGTAAGTGTCAATGCCACAGTCTCCTAGTTTTTTAATGAGAATGGAGTGAGAGACAGTGTGCGACTTAGTGGACAATAAGTGGGAGATGAGCCAGCAGTATGACCTTGTTGCCAAGAAAGCTAACAGCATACTAGGCTACATTAGTAGGAACACTGCCAGCAGACTGAGGGAAATAATTATTCTGCTCTAGTCTGCACTGGTGAGACCACATCTGGGCATAGTGTGTCCAATTTTGGGCCCCCCCACTACAGAAGGAATGTCTCCAACTTTTTCGCATCCTAGCGGAGGGCAACAAAAATGGATTTATTTATTCAGCAGAAGAGAAGACTGAGGGAGATTTAAATAGCAGCTTTTAACTATCTTAAGGGTAGTTCCACAGAAGATGGAGCTAGACTGTTCTCAGTGGTGGTACCTGAGAAAACAAAGAGCAGTGACTTCAATTTACAGTAAGGGAATTTTAGGTTAGATATTGGGAAGAACTCTCACTAGGAGGGTAGTAAAACATCAAAAAAAAAGTGATGTAGAGCAGTGGTGAAATCTCTATCTTTGGCGGTTTTCAAGACCCAGCTTGGCAAAGCCCTGGCTAGGATGATCTAGTTGGTACTGGTCCTGGTTTGAGCATGGGGTTGGACTAGAGGACCTCTTGAGGTCCCTTCCAACCCTAATTTTTTATGCTAGGATTTTAAGTTCTGTTTCAATACACAGTCATAACTCTCTATATTTTAAGTATTCCCTCACTGGCCCCTTTGACTCATGTCTTCCAAACCAAGCTCTCTCCTTGCATATTCTATCACATGCCAAGCTTCTTCCATTTTTGCTATGACATTTAATAGAGACTCATACACCATGGATTAGGTTTAACTCTGAGCACTTTCTGTGAGGTACCAAGAACACCTGCTTTCCCAAGGATAGAATTTGGATCTATGAATGTCTTGTCATAGCCTTAATTTTATCTATCTTTCTCCCCCGGGGTAGCCTTGATTTAACCTTTTGTTCTTTATCTAAACCCTGACGTAGCCACAGGGACCCAGGACATTTTAAGAAAGGGAAGGCATGGCAGCAGTTAAACAAGGATACCAGACAGATTTTGACCAACTCAGTGAAATAGTAGGCAAGGTCTAATGGGTACAGGGACTCAGGAAGCTCCCAGTTCATAAAGGATGAGGTTTCAGAGGCTCAGGAAGAACTTTTGGATGACAGAGGTAAAAACGCATTTTCACAATTTGGGATAGTGAACAGAATGCAAGATGAGTTTTTCAAACATCCCAAGGAAAAGCAAGTTGTAGTGTCAACTTATTTTATAGTCTCCCCAGGATCTGGGTGTTTATTAAGGAGACAATAATGGCAAGAGAGAAATGGACTACCAGAAGCAAAAAAAGCCCCACAATATAAGAATAGGAGAATAAATAAAAAACAAACACAAGATAATTATTTATGCTCGCAATATTCTGCTATTTAAGAAAGACAGCCATGAGTTAGCAAAAGAGGCAATAGACTAGATAACATTTGGGATGGTTGGATCTAAAAGGAAGGCTAGTGCCACACATGAGGAATAACAGGACGAGAGAGAGAGAGAGAGAGAGAGAGAGAGAGAGACTGTGTGCGCGCACGCACACACAGAAGACAGACTAGTGTTGAGAATAGTCTGAAAAATTACTCTTACCATAGCTGTTTTTCTTTGTATGTCTATGTTATATTGAAAACACCGATTCCCTTTTTTCTGCTTTGTACGGGGCGGTTCCCACTCCACAATACAACGGGGTGGCTCTTCAGTACAGTTTACAGTGATATTTGTTGGAGCGGTAAGAAGTTCTGAAATAGAACCATCCATGTTACAATTGATAAAGGACCAGTTTGCCTTGGTAAAAGATACGGTCAGCCACCTGCAGCCACGCATGAGAGAATATATTTCTGTACTGTGTTAAACTGGAGCAATTTTTAACAAAACTCTCCATAGAACTTTATGCAATTCTCCAGTGCTTTTTTTTCTTATTAAATTCAGTGGTCCAGTCAGACCAGTAAGCTTTGTGGCATTTATTTTTATATTACTTCTAATCTAAGCTTAAATTTCTAGTTTGCAACTGAGTGTGGTATTAACAGCTTATATTTCTAATCTCAGAAGTGAAAAGCTGGACATTTTTAACACAAAGATGCTTGGGTCTAAATCCTAAATGGCATATATGGCTGCGTAACTGCAGCTTTTAGCACTTGTACATAATTGTGTACAACTCCCTGCAGTTAAATACCATTGATCTGAACACATTGGCTGGAGGTAAGAGATGGAAGACCCATCCATGTTTTAGCCCAGAAGCCAAATGGTGAGGATACTTGTCCAGGGAGCAAAGGGTTCTAGGCCTGTCTCATCTAGAGGGGTTTTGAACCTACTTTGCAGGCCAAAGCCTCTACATATCCCAGACCCTCTTCAGACCTCTTTTTAAAACTGGGCTACTGCATCTTGCATTTGCCTTTTCATTTAGCAAGCAGCCCTTGGAAAGTTTGTGTCCCGGTGGAAGAAAAGGCCTATGCTAGAACCTAGGATCCCTTCCCACCTACAATAGCATCCATATAATTGAGCCATATATACTTCGCTTGGTTTTCTTTTACTTGGCTCCATGTGTCTTCTTCTCTTGGTTGCCCAGAGGGCCAGCTTTAAGAAGATAACTGCCAAGGAGCCTGGAAGCTGTCTGTATTATGGCACTTATTGAAAAGCAAGTGATGAAGTTTCAGATTCTCCAAGAATGAGGGAGACTACAGTCTGCTCCCTGGATAAGCACTAACTAGTAAGGTTTGGCGCTGCAACATGCATTTAATCCCCTCTTGTTGTGGCTTTTCTGTGACTAGATTCCTGGGACTTACCTGGTCTTTTGTGCATACAGGGGTGATCCTATTTCACCCTATGCCCTATTCTTAGTAGGGCTGTACTCAGATATGCAGGGGTAGGTGGGCTTGTGTGCCTGGATCTGAATCAGAAGCTATGCATAAGCAATAAACCTGCAGTTAGGTGCCAATGTACATACCATTTATGCTCATACAATGAAATAGGATTTAGTCCCTGGGCTTTGGGGCAGTCAGGGAAGTATGGCATAAACCAATTGCACAGCATCTATCTCCCTACATTATAACTACCATATTTTCTTGCATACCACACATTTTCAAATAAGATGCACCTTATTTTGGGAAGGCAGACCAAAAAAATAAATATATCACTTGTCCCAAGTCATGGCTGAGTGAGGCTGCATGCATAGAGCAGGGACAGTTTTCTCTTCAGCATCACTCTCTCTTCTTGCAAACTCTGCAGCTCAAGCTTTAACCACGTGACGACCATTACCAAATTGGCAACAGCTTTTGGATGAGCAGCCACAATGTTTAATAGCTAGAAGTTATTTAAATAGAATTTGACCTTCCTTCATGGAGCCATTACAGCATCCTCATGCTTCCATTCTGGCATAGAAATCAGCTTCCTCAATTAAAATGCACCCCAGTTTTGGAGAAAAGGTATGTGTGGTATGTAGGTAAATTAGAATCCTTGAAAATGATAGAAAGCTAGTCCTTTTTGGGGTGCTAATACTACAGTACTGACATCACTGTGAATAATGCTTTATATGTACTAACAGCCCCCAAACTGAGTAGCCCCTCTGATTTTCACAGGTTGTGATAATTTGTGAGCTGAGCCTTGAAAATAAGGGTGGTTTCAGGACTGCTAATACCACAGCACTGACAACAGTGGGTACGTTATAAGCAGGGACCCTGGTTTTCTCTGCTTAAAAAAAAACACACACCAATGTTCAGGTTATAGATGTAACCCCAAATCCACATTTTTCCATAACCAAAAGGGAATGCTACTAATAAATAATATATGTACACAGAGTGGCGTTTCCTTTTGATTACCCAAAACTCACATTTTTTGTTACTTTAAAAAAAAAAAACAAAAAAAAACAAAAAAAAACCACCCCCCAATTTTCAGGTTAGTAGTGAAAACTAGGATTCCTGCTTATAAGCATTATTTACATTAAATCTGGGTAAGTGTATACTCTGGGTAAGACATTTTTCAGTCCTGAGATTATGTACTTGGATGAAGGGTACTGTAGTTTAGAACAGTGATGCCACCGAGTTTCAGAAGTACAATGTATATTTTCAAATAAATTAAAAAGCTCTTGCCTCTCCTAGCTATTTTTTTTTTTAGGTAAACATTGCTGGATTAATTATAGTTTCAAATTGTAACCAATTACATCTTTATAGTCATAACAACTAGAAAACACAGCTCTCTATAGATGAAAGCTGAAGAACACTGTAGAAGGCAGGGTCAAATTACACCTTAAAAGATTAACCAGGTAGATATTTATGTAGCACAAGCTTTCATAGGCTGAAGTTCCTTTCATCAAATGCTGTAAAAGGAGGTACAGAAAGCAGTGTATAATTCTAAAACAAAAGGGCGGGCTCTCCTTTATCTGCTTGGTATCAGAGTGGAAAGAAACTTCCTGCTTACCAATTTCATAGAGCTTAATGTTCTCATCATAAAACTGAATCTTTGATTCTTTGCTGGATCCATTCACCAAGAAGTAAACTGTGGTGGTGAAAGGCACTAATACATCTTGAAACCTACATCCAGTACGTCTTCCATGTGCATCTTTTATGTAATGTTGGCATTCTCTCTCACTTTTCCTGCAAATACCAAATTGTTTCAGTTAAAGCACTAAGGGTAAGAATCTACTTTTCCTATGGCACATCCATGTAACACTTAGACCTTTATTCTGTTTCTCAGACTTTCAAGCATCACTCATACTTCTGGGAGGCAGAACAGGCCTTAGACATCCATACTTCACTTAAGAGTCTAATCTGTGTGACTAGCTTTGCCCAATATGGTTAGGTATCCATTTAAAGAAAGGTCATACTTCCTTTGTAATTCTTCAAAACTTTGATGGGTGTAAAGGTACAACTTGAGACTGACAAAATAGAAGGAAGAAAGCATACCCACCATTTACCAAAAGCCTTGTGGTTGGGACAGATGGCCCTGGAAACAGGAGTCTATTTACCGCAAATTTAATGCAGCATTGGGAGCAGGAGCCAGGATCCATGGAATTCTCCTTTCCAGGCTAGTGCTCTCCTCAGTAGCCGAAGTATCAAGATCCCTCTGCTCATGCTCCTTGGGTGCCTCTACATGCAATTAACATGCCTGAATTTTCTGGGCATAGTTCCAGACTGGCAGAGGACACAGGGGCTGGTCCTGATCTCCATGGGATGGGAGAGCTTTGCCAGCAGCCATAACAGCTCTCTGCTCCACAGGGATTGGACAGGTCCAGATATCCATGGGACTGGCATGCAGTGTTCCACCAAGCCGGGACAGCTCTCCCTACCTCCTGTGGCCCTCTGCTACCTAGGCTAAGTGGGAGCAATTTTCAGTCAGTGTTTACATGTGCGCTTTGGCACATTAGTTTAATGCACCATTTTCTAAGTACCTGTATCCACAGGTACTTAGAAAGTGGCAGATTAGACTAATCTGCTATGCAGTAAGTGACACTTCACTGTGCATTATATTAATTTAACATGCAGCAAAGCATCTGATGTTGCTGCACCCCTTGTGCCTCATATCCTTTCACATGTTGGTTTCCTAGTGGGCCAGCTTCAATAGGAGAGGTGGAAGTTCAGTTAGCTCTGCCTTTTGTTTAGGACATTTTGTTAAAAGTGAGAGATGTAGGTTTAAAACACCCCCAAAAAGGTAAGGGAGGACTAAAAGTATGGGTTCATGCTTCTTGGGCAAGTGTCCTAACCACTAGCTTGTTAGGCAAATGGTTTGTAGCTTTCCCCCCTGCTGTCTCTATCAAAATAGTTGCTAGTCATGTTTCAGAGACTTGCACCAAATCCTTTAACTTTAACCCAGGTAGATTTAGGCTAGATGGCACTTTGCTCATATTGGATTGTAAGTGGCCAGGCCTAACTATACACAGTAGAATCTGAGATAAATCTACATATATGGCAGTGAGCATCACTTATGCCTCTGGGAAGCAGCATTTGTCCAAGATAGAATTTGACATCCAAGTGCACCTTTACAGGTACAATGGGCAAAATACTTTTTGCCCTGAAAACATCTATCAAATTAGAATGCAAAATTCTTGAACCAATGAAAATCATTTACTTTGAGAATTTCTGGTAAAGAAAATATTGAGTATCTTCTGGAGCATTCCTGCCAGGAGTCCAAGTGCAATTCATGAAGGAAACATTATAAATCATACAGGCAAAGTTTTCCACCGATGTTCCGCCCAAACCTAAAAGCACAGGAGAATTGTAAGTCCAGTTATGCATTACTGGTTAGATTAACCAAGAAAACTAATTAGCTGACCAAAATAAGGTCAAAGCAAGCAGATTTCTGTTCATGTTAGTTTGACCCTGAGAAGTTTTGAGCATTATCATTTTCAAGTGTTTAGTTCAGGCCCCCAATTGTAGATGCTACATTTAAAATTGCATCATATATAATTATCCACAGATGAAGTTATGACAGTTGAAATATGGCTCATATTAAATCATAAGTTGCTTCAGTGAAGATCCCAGTTATAGTTAGAGTTTTATTTTGAAACTAGAGAATTGCCTGTCAACAATGATCAGGAGTGGTGGGGGATGGAGTGCCACCATATTGTGCTGCTTCCCAGGAGTCGGTGGGGAGGAAACTGGGGAGTGCTTGCACATGGCAGCCACTGCTACCCACTGCCCCATGCTGCCACTGCTCTGTGTCTGGCTCCCATGTCTGGAGTGCCACCATGATGGCAGGGACAGAGTGGGGGTGGGGAGGGGGGGGGGAAAAAAAACGGCCAGCACTGCTGGCCTTGACACCCTACCCCAGCTCTGCTTCTTGGAGGCAGCAGTGGTGTAGAATAGTGGCACTCCATCCCTGCCATTCCCTCCAGCCCCCTATGCTGCTGCCACCTCCAAGGAGCAGGGCTGGGGGTGGGGCCTTGCATACACACGCACTCTGTAGAATGCACCATTTTAACCAGAAGTTGTTCTAAGCCATCTCACTGATGAACAAAGCAACACTTAATTTTTAGGCACCTGAACCCTTAAGTAGAATCCAAATCCCTGATGAATCCATGGAGATAGTGGAACTCTCAAATGGGTCCATCAAAACCAGAACAGTGAGGGAAGAACCACCTGAAGAATAAGGATTTTTCTGCAATTCCTCACATCTTGCAGCACTTGGTCACCTCCCTCTATTCTTGATTCACAGCCAGCAATACTCTTTGGAAGGTAGATGTCCACATAGCTTTTCCTTCAAGCACTCAGTAAGAGGAACAATTTTCCCAGCTGATAGAAAGTCAGAATTTGTGCCTTCCTTTTGCCCAAAAAACTCAGAGGTTATAACATTGAACATGGGTCAAACCCCTTAAAGGGTGACCATTTTTTCCTCCTCTGCCAAGGGAATTCAAACCCAGAATTCCTTACTCCTAGGGAGCATATAAAATGTTAAAGAGTGGTTAGATTGGGGTGGGCAAAATGCAACCCACCGGATCATTCTATCTGGCCCATGGGGCCCCTAAAAAGTTTAGAAAATTAATAAATAAATACTTATCTTCCCCTGGCTGCCTGTCATGCAGCTCTCAACAACTCGCCAAAACTCAGCAGCCCTCAGCCTGGAATCTTTGCCTGCTGCTGGGTTAAATCGCATTAAAAATGGCCACCCAATCTAATTTAGTTCAGCCAGGTACAGACCTACAACTTAGATCAACTCAATGGAGGCAGGCATCCAAGTACTAATTGTAGAGATTCAGGACACTTTTTGACTGATCTAAAAAATGGCCAACCTGATCCACGTTAACCCTACCTCCAAAAAAGGTACACTCAACTTGGATCAGGCCATCTATTTTTAGATGGATCCAACTGTCCTGAACCCTTGTACAGTTGTCAGCACAGCCCCAGGGCTAAGAAAGCCCAGCTGCTGACCTCAGTCATGTGGCTGCACTTTTCCTTCTCCCTCCCCCCCACCCCCACGCTGGGCTACTTTGAAACTGTTGGTTTCTCTCTGTACTCCCAGATGGAAACCATGCCCATGCAGACCAGCCAGGCCTCCTCCTGAGCTCAACCCCCCCCATCCCACAAGCTGTCCTCTTAGTGCTCATTTTACTGGTATTTTCCAGTGCTAGGAGCCAAGGAAATAAGCCAGGATGTGGGGAAGGGCCAGAAGAGATGGGAAGCTGGAGAGAAAGGTTTGTTCATGAGTGGTTGTGCATCTGGGAGTGTGGGAAATTAGAGGATCAAAAATAGGCCCCAGTCCCAGGGGTACCAAAGGCTTCCCCCATCTCCTCAAGCTCCTGAGGAGTCTGCAAGCCCCCTGAACCCACCAGACCTCACCAACCCTGCCCTGCTGATCCCACTTGCTTCTCAATCCCTCCTGCAGACCCTACTCCCCCCACAGGAACCCCACCTGCCTCCTTGAACCCCATGACCTCCCATGCAACCCCTTGATTCCCTCCCTCCTACTAACCCTCAATCTTTCCCACTGATTGCCCTTAGACAGGGTAGCCATTTTTAGCTACATCTAACTTCCCCCTAACCATCCTGAATGGATGTAGGCACCCCTAGTGATTTGTTAGAGTATGCATCTAGGTTAGAGAGGCTCATGCTAGTTTCTTCTTTCTGGATCAAAGAAAGATATTAAAAATTTATGCCTGGCAACCCAGCTTCACAGGGGAAATGGAGGGTAGCCTGTTGGTTTACATGGGAGATGTGGGTTTAAATCTCTATGGAAGGAATGGAGCCCGAGTTTCCTACTTCTAGAGTGAATGCTGCGACTAGAAGCCTATTGAAAGAGGCAGCAAGGTTCTCAAGGAAACTGGTGGCTGCCACTGCATTTTTCCAAGGACCTTAGTCAGACATGTTTGCCCTGGGAAGGCTTATTTGTTCAAACCTTTCAGCCAAGATAGAGGAATGACTCATTACTGGACCCCAGCAGTAGTTGGATGCCAGTGTGTTCAACTGTCATAGTTGATGCACCTCTTCCACATCCAAAAAGGAAAACTTCTAGCATCTGGGAAACCTTGTGGGCAAAAACTATAAAACCTTTGACTTAGGCACCTGCAGCAGCTAAATGAGGGACATTTAGTTTCAGTTTAAGGGGGGGTTAAGGGGGAAGGTATGGATATTTTCCAGAGAGACGGAAAGACAAAAAAAGCAAGCAAGCCAGCCAGCCACAGATAATTGCAATCCTGGAAGCTCCTTTCTAGGTCCAGAGAGTTTTGTTTTTTTTTATTGAATCTAAAGAGGGACAATTCTGCTGGCCTAATGCCTTGTACAGAATTCAGCCCCAGATTTGTTACGTAAGAGAGCCATTGTAGCACAATTTTCAAAAGGATTTTTAAATAAGAAACTGAAGTAAATTATAAACTTCTTTATAGAAGTGTGTTTTCAGGGGTTTGATTTTTAACAGGTGTTGTAGACAGAGAAAACCTGTCCCAAACACTGGAAAGTTACCTTCAGGAATAAAAGTGCATTCACTTGAATATGAGACCATGTCATAGTTTCCTTCAACTGTAAAGTTTGCTCCTTCATGTATAGGCCTCCTTTGAAATTTGCAGTTTTTCTTGTATACCTGAAACAACATACATGTGTCAATTCCTTCACCCCCCCCCCCCCAACTTTCCTATTGTAGGTGGCCGTTGCCCCAGGAATAACCCAATCAAAATGCCAACTGCAGCTAGTGGGACAGCTCACAGTGGACAAAGTTACAGAGGTGTGCATGTCTTGTGAGGGTCCAGGCCTAGATTTGCTCTGTTCCCAGCTGCATTAAATTCCTGAAGGAGAAGTCCAGAGGGAACTTCAGGCATTTTGTGCCAAGGGTACAAACAGTTTATTCTTTGGCTCCCCCAACACTTCTCTCCCACTAAAGTCCATGGAACTCCTTTATTAAGGAGCTTTAGCAGATTTTGTAGGGAACTATGGATAGCAGCAGGGTGCTCCCTTCTCTTCTGGAAGGGAAATGGGGGGAAAAAAAAAAAAAAAAAAAAAAATCTACTCCAGTGTCCCACCCATGGGCCATTGTGACCATGTGGCTGACCTCCTGCATCACACAAAACACTGAATGTCACTCAGTAATAACTTATATCATGTTGAACTCTTACAGTAGAAATATAAAAATCGCCAAGCTGAAGCAGATCAACTATGGTGGGACCTGCGTGTCACCCAACAAAGATGATGCTTCACAGGGAGGCATGGGATGCTGGGGATTGCCCAATTTGTACCCCAGTCCCTGGCAGGATTAATGCCGACCCATGCCTCCACATGAGGCATAAGTCACTTCTGATCCCAGCATGGAGACACAGGGTGTCCAGGATTCACTAGGTCCCATGCTGGCAGTACTCCATTTACAGAGATGTGCCCTGGGGTGCATTTCTGTAGGTGGAAAAGCAAGGCAGGTGCTCCAGGGGCTTGAGGGAACCAATCCAACCCAGTTTTCCTGGGATCAGGCCCCTCAAGTCCTGGACTCCTTCCCAGGGTGCTAGGAAAGTGCAGACAGCTGTGGGCTTCCCACATGCTACCACCATAGATCAAGGAGATAGCCATAATGAAGTGGCACAAATTTACCAATAGCTTTAGTCATGCTGCCAAATGTGGCATGACAGGGTCAGGACATCGATTTGCTCTGCATTTGTTGCTGCAGTAAAAAGTTATGGTGATGCAAATATGACATCAAGCAATATTTGTTTCTACCTTTTCCCACAGCAGTGATATTGCTGGACCCAAATGGGGTCCTCAGTCGGTCATAGCCCTGTCTTGCTCTCCTTCCTAGTGATTTTCAAAAATCACTGCTTTTCTGGATATTGTCCCTCATTCTTAACTAATGTACAGAGACCTCCAGGAAGTCTTGGAAACAAAATGAGTAATCTAGTTGGCTATTAAATGCGTTTTTACATGTGCTCCCAGGTGGGATCTTTAAATTAGAGGGGCTCATGTATTCAGTGTATTGCCCTTCAAAATGGTGGTGGGGGTGCTTTAACTAAGGCTTATTTAACAAGCTTTAAAGTGCCCTCACCACCATTTTGAAGCACAGGGATACTGATACACAGGACACGAAGGCCAACAGAGCATACCAGTTGGCATGCTCTAGCAGATTCAATTAATTGAGTCTGTTCCAGCACATCAGAGCCGCACCCTTGCACATAGATGCTAGGGTCAGAAGGGACCTCAATAGATCATTGAGTCCAACCTCCTGCATAGGCAGGAAAAAGAGTGCTGGGTTCAGAGGACCCCAGCTAGATGCTCATCTAACCTCCTCTTGAAGACACCCAGGGTAGGGGAGAGCACCACCTCCCGTCGAAGCCCATTCCAGACCTTGGCCACTAACTGTGAAGAAGTTCTTCCTAATGTCCAGTCTAAATCTGCTCTCTCCTAGCTTGTGGCCATTATTTCTTGTACCCCCGGGGGTGCCTTGGTGAATAAAACCTCACCAATTCCCTTCTGTGCTCCCATAATGCACTTACAGGCAGCCACAAGGTCACCACTCAACCCTCTCTTGCAGAGGCTGAAGAGGTCCAGGTGCCCCAGTCTCTCCTCATATGGTTAAGGGCTTGCAGGCCAAGCCCTATGAGTGGCCCTTCTCTGGACCCTCTCCAGGTTATCCACAACCCTCTTGAAGTGCAGTACCCAGAATTGCACACAGTACTCCAACTGTGGAGTAACCAGTGCCTGATAGAGGGGAATTATCACCTCCTTGGATCTGTTCATCACACATCTGCTGATACATGATAAAAGTGCCATTGGCTTTCCTTACGGTTTTGTCTCACTGCTGACTCACGTTCATCTTGGAGTCCTTGTGGACTCCAAGATCCCCTTTCATTTCGCCAGGCAGGTCATTCCCTAGGTAGTAGGTATGCTGGATATTTTTCTTCCCTAGGTGCAGCACTTTGCATTTCTTGTTGAGACATGTACAGGAACCCTAAGATTTTACTAGTCCTACACATTCTTTTTAAGAAATTAAGGCTATAAAAGGGAAAGAAATAAGTAAGAGTTTCTAGTAGCAAGTGAATAGCAAACTTACCTCTTTTTCTACAGGGAAGTTTTTTGTTTTCAGAGTACATTGGTATTTGGTAAAATTGAGACTGCTGTCCCAAGTCAGCTCTAGTTCTTCCAGATTCACCATCAAGTTTGTAATAGGCGAGGTTGTCTCATTTGCTGAAAGTTTCATAAATACATATCAGAAAGATGTGATAAATTCTCTCAGAGTTTTTAGATGCCTTTATCTAGGCCTGGCACAGAAAGCCAACCTTTGCTTCAGTGCATCTATCTTAAGTGTGGTATGAAGTGAAACTCAATTTTTCCAAATGCTTCAAATCAAAGGATTTCACTTACAGTGTGTACACTGGATAGCAGCATGCACTGGATGAAATGGCAGGATGCACCAGATCATGGCAGACACACCTAGAGTGATCACCATGGTGTTGCTTGGAAACAGGCAGGAATAACACCTGGAGAAAAGGAAAGATATTAGTTTTTCTGAGGCCTTTGAAGCAGAATGTTAGCCAGAATTCAGCTTTTCTTTAAAAAAAAAAAAACCAAAAAAAAAAAAACCACACCAATCAAGTTTTTAAAGAAGTGCAAATAAATCCTCTTTTATATGCACTACAAAAAAAAAAAAAAAAATAGAAAGTGCAGTGGGAGAGTGACAAAGAAATGATTGAAGGGAGTTTGCAAATGTGAACTGCACCAAAGTTTATTCAGCCACCCTAATAGCATGTATAGACTCACCCTCCGTCTCTCAGTTCTGTAATGCATCAAAAGTTTAATAGCATTTTCCTTCTCATCAGGGATATTGTCAAGTGTGTGATGTACTCCTGTACTATCATAAGGGCTATATAAGAAGAGATATCAGTCTGACTGTTGTATTTTTGGGTTTGGAGTATGTGATAAGCAGCTGGTGCATGGGGCATGTTCAGGGTATTTGTACCAAGGCATGCCGATGGATATAGACATACTCTTAGATATGCAGGACAAAATTCATCTGGGTAAGGCTAAGATGCCAAAGGAAGCACATTTGTGTAGCAGCGCATGTGAGCCCTTGGCTCCCCCCAACCCTACTGAGTGGAGTGGCAAGACTGGTGTGCGAGGAACCAGCAGCAGCAGCAGCCGCCAGGTAAGCTGGGGGGGGGGGGGGGAGGAAAGCAAGCTGGGCCAGTTGTAGGGGATCAGGAGGAGGTTTTTCCTCCCCTCCCATCCCTTTTTTGCCTTTCCTTTCTGGGTGGGAGCCATACTCCCGAGCCACATGAACAGGCCCTGCAAACAGGCGCAGTCTTCTACGGTTTACCAGGGCACCCTTTGGGGTTATTAGAAACAAAAACAGCCATAAAAGTTGAAGGAGAATAGATTCAGTTTGGGTATCAGAAAGAAAATTCTTTATGGTGAGGGCTACCAAAATATGGAATGGGCTTTCAAGGGACATGGTGCTTTCCCCTACCTTGGAGGTATTCAAAAGGAGATTAGACAAGCTCCTGGCTGGGGTTACTTGACCCCAGAGCATGGGGTTGGACTCAGTGATGTAATAGGTCCCTTCCAACCCTGGAAATCTATGAAATCCAGATGAAAGTCTGATCATAAGATACTATAGGGTCTTTATTTCACTGGTATAGAAACCCACAAATTCCTTCTTGGAACAGTATGGGTCTTTCTTCTTTCAATATCTGTTTCTGTCAAATGTATTTTTCTTCTTATAAGAATTATTACTAGGAAACAGGGGAAAAATCTGCAATAGTCTGATCTATTAGTAAAAAAACAAAACAAACCAACCAACCAAAGTTAAAGGTTTCATGATGATGATTAACCTTCTCAGGGAACACTTGAATTACAGAAAAAACAAGCACAAGGTTATATTCTGTGAGCAGTTATACCATTCCATACTACAACTTACAACCATTTCAAAAGAACAGGCTACAATCCAATTCCATGTCTGCATTTCAAAATAACTATCCATCATGTATGCTGGAAACCTTTGTTACACCTTGAGAGTACCCAGATAACTGGAAAAGTAGAACAACTAATTCCGCAAAACCAAAACTGAGCCCAGGTCAAGACAGCTATAATATGTCTGATACTGAATTTGATGAACCCTTCTTGATGTTACTGAATACATTAAAAAAAAAATAGTCAGAATCATTTGTTTTTGGGGAGTCAGTTACAGAGCATGAAATCGAGTTATCAGGATGTGCCTTTCACATGGACCCTTCTGTATTAACAGAGGGCAGGGAAACTGAACAGAAAGTTTTAAAAATTAGACAACAAATCTTTTCTCCTTTCCAACCTGCTTCACACACATCTGTGAGACCTATTCTATATGTTGGAAAAAACTGTAGTGAAGAATAGGGAGAGAAAGAGAGGGACAAGTAGGGCATCAAGGCTAATGTTAAGATAAGAAGGGTGGGGTAAATGCAGTTCAGTTAGTAAGTCAGATTATCTATTCTAGATTTCTCCCATGGGCAGGGGGAAACTGTTTCTACCACTTGGAGATAAAACACTGAATATTTCACATCATGGAAATATATGAATCTCATTAGTACTGAAGTAAAATTAAAAGTCAGGATTTATAAACAAACATTGAACCGTCCCCCATGTCCAAGTACAATGAATCAGACTTGCTTCCATCTATTAGGTATATAAATAGGCTGTATCTGAGATCTGGCATTTTATGTCCATGTAATGATATCCATCTTACCAAGTGCAGGGGAAAGTATTCTATAAACTTCCATTAGATTTTTTTTAAAGCATTCAGGTAGCAGCATGTGTTCTTCAGAAGAACTGCAGCAATTCATCTGGAGAACAGATATGCGGCCCTGGCAACAGAGAGGAAAGAGCACATTTCATTGGTGGAGGAGGACAGGACAGGCCTCAGAGCAGGAATGACTGAGACAACTGCCACCAAAAAAGCAACAGGCAGTGGTAGTTGGAAATTCCCTTTTGCAGGGGACAGAGGGAGCTATCTGCCCACCTGACCTGTTGTCTTGGGAAGTATGCTGCTTGCCTGGATCAGAGATAGGTCATGGAAGGATTATTGAGACTCATCTGGCTCTCTGACTACTACCTTATGCTGCTCATTCATGTGGGCTTCAATGATAGTGCCAGGGGAGATCCTAAGCAGATCAAGTGTGTCAACAGTGCTCTAGGGGCAAGGATGAGGGGGCCTGGGGCTCAGGTTGTGTTCCGATTGATCTTTTGGGCAAGGGAAAGGGCCTGTGCAGGAATAGGTGTATCCTGCAGATCAATACCTGGCTATGCAGGTGTTGTCACCAGCAGGGATTTGGCTTCTTGGAACACCAGCCCAAAGAAGAAAGATTGCTGGGAAGAGATGGGATCCACCTGACAGAGATGGAAAAGTGTTTTTGCAGACAGGCTTGCTAACCTAGTGAGGAAGGCTTTAAAAAATTATTTGTCTGGGGATAGAGAGCAAAGCCCTGAGGTAATTTGGGAAGTGGGAGACCTGGAGGAAGAACAAGCAGAAGGGGGCAACAGAGAAGATGCTGTCATGCTTCCCAAGAAATTAGAGCGATCAATTAGTTACCAGGTGCCTGTACATGAGTTCACAGAGCCTGGGAAAGAAGCAGGAAGAATTGGAAGTTTTTGCAGTCCCAGAACTATGGTGCAATTGAAATAACAGAAACTTGGTGGGATAGCTCACATGACTGAACCACCGTCATGGATGGGTACAGACTGTTCAGGAAGGACAGGCAGGGGAGAAGAGGAGGAGTTGCACTTTATGTAAAAGATCTGTATGACTGCTCAGAGCTCCAGTATGAAACTGGAGATAGGCCCCCACTCCAACATCACCCTTATTGGTCTCCACTTTAACCTTAACCCAGAGGCCTGATATAGACCACTGCAAATCAGGAGGAAGTGGTAGATGAGGCCCTCAAAACAGCTAGCAGAAGGTTTCCAGTTAGAAGCCCTGGTTCTCATGGGGGACTTTAGTCCCCCCGACATCTGCTGGGAGGGCAATACAGCAGTGTGGAGGCAACCTAGGATGTATTTGAAGAACATTAGGGATCAGTTCCTGGTGCTAGTGCTGGAGCAGCAAACTAGGGGCTGTGCTCTTTTTGATCTGCTGCTTATAAACAGGGAAGAATTGGCAGGGAATGTAGTATAGTGGATGGCAACTTGGGCAGCAGTGATCACAAGATGATTGAATTCAGGATCCCAAGGAAAGGAAGGCAGGCAAGCAGCAGAGTAAAGATCCTGCTTTGCTGAAGTCCAGACTTGGATGTACTCAGGGAAATCAACGACAGGATACCCTGGGAAGCCAGACTGAGTGGGAGAGGAGTCCAGGAGAGCTGGCTGTATTTTAAAGAAGCCTTACTACAAGTGCAGGAGCTAGTCTTCCTGCACATCAGGATGGCTTGTAAGTATGGCAAAGGCAGTTTGGCTTAGCAGGCAACTCTTTAATAAACTAAGTCACAAGGAAGCAGCTTCTAAAAAGTGGAACCTTGGACAAATAAATAGGGAGGCATATAAGAGCGTTGCTTGGGCATGCAGGCGTGAAGTCAGGAAGGCCAAAGTGCAATTGGTTTTGCAGCTAGCAAGGGATGTGAAGGCAACAAGAATGGTTTCTACATGCATGTTGGAAGCCAGAGGGGGCAAGGGGGGGGGGAGGGGGAATAGAGAAAGTGTGGGTCCCTTACTGAATGGGAGAGGCAACCTTGTGACAGGATGCAGAAAAAGCTAAAGTGCTCAATGCCTTTTTTTGCCCCAAGTTTCCACAGGCACACTCATCTCCTAGACTACTGCACCTGAAAGCACAATTTGGGGAGGAGGCAAGTGGTCAACAGTGACAAAAGAACAGATTACAGACTATTTAGAGGAGCTAGACATGTACAAGTACATGGGAGCATATGGGATGCCCCAAAGAGTGCTGAAGAAGTTGGGCAATGAAGTTGCAGAGCATTTGGCTATCATCTTTGAAAACTAATGGTGATTAAGAGAGGTCCTGGATGACTGGAAAAGGGCAAACAGTGTCCATATTTAAGAAAGGGAAAAAAGGTTCCAGGGAACTACAGACTAGTCAGCTTCACCTCAGTCCCTGAAAAAAAGTCATGGATTCGTGGAGGATCTGCTCCATTTCTAAGCACTTGGAAGAAAAAAAGATGATCAGAAACAGTCAGCATGGATTTACCAGGGGCAAGTCATGCCTGACTAACCTGATTGCCTCCTATAATGAGATGTCTTCCTGCACCCACAGAGCCAGTCCAGTGGATATGGTTTACCTTGATATTAACAAGCTTTTGTTATAGCCCACAACATTCTTGCAGGCAAGCTAAGGAAGTACAGAGCTGGATGAATGGACTGCAAGTTGGACAGAAAACTGGCTGGAGCATTGCGCTCAAAGGGTAGCAATAAATACCTCAATATCTAGTTGGTAGCCACTGCAAAGTGGAGTGCCCCAGGAGTTGGTCCTGGGACCAATTTTATTCAAGATCTTCATTAGTGACCTGAAAGATGGCAGAGTACACCCTCAGCAAGTTTGAAGATGACAGTAAGTTAGAGAAGGCAAAAAGGGTAGTAGATATGCTAGATGGTAGGGCAAGGATTCAGAGTGATTTAAATTGGAGGATTGAGCCAAAAGGAATCTCATGAGGTTCAATGAGGACAAGTGGAAATTCCTGCATTTAGGAAGGAACAATCCCATGCACTGGTACAGCTAACTGGCTGGCCAGCAGCTCTGCAGAAGAGGACCTAAGGGTTACAATAAGCTGGATATGAGCCAATAGTGTGCCCTTGTTGCCAAGGCAGCTAATGGCACACTGGGCTGCTGTGACAGGTCATCACTCAGGCCTACCCTCCATGCAGCCCCATGCACCGGTCTTTGGGCTACCACCAACCTTGTCTCACCTACTGCGTCTTTGTTGATTAATTCATTAATTAACAGGAGGCTGCCCTTGTCCTTGTACTGCCCGCTCCACTGGGGGCACTATCTGCAGGTCCTTCCTTCCCAATACCACAGCCCAAGCCTTGCAGATACCAACTCAGTCTTCCCCATCTCAATAAGATGGCCCCCTCTCTGGGATTTGCTGTGCCCCCTCTGGGCTTCTTACTCCTTGCCCTTCCTGGGCTCTTTAAACACACTGCCCCCTGTATGGGACCCACCCCATCCAACTTAGGCCCAGCGAGCCCCAGAGAGGGGGTAGCGCTAGTAAGGGGTCCAACTCAGCTTCCAATAAGATGGCCCCCTCTTTGGGGCTCTCCACACCCACACCTGGGCTTCCCAATATGGCCTCCTTTCTGGGGCTTGCAGTGCCCAACTTGGGCTCTCCAGTAAATGCAGCCCCCTATCGAGGGCTCCCAGTGTCCGAACTGGGCTTCTCAGTGCTGCCCCCTTCCTGGGGCTTATTGTGCCCAGCTTGGGCTCTCTAACAAATGCAGCCCCATCAGGGGCTCCCAATGCCCCCTTTCAGGCTTCTCAGCATTCACTGTGCTCAACTTGGGCTTCCAGCCAAATGCCTCCTCTCTGGGGCTGGGGGGTCTACACACCCCCGTGCTGCTGCACCCTCACTGGTGCTAGACTGAGCCTCCCGAGCACACGACTGTGCCCTCCCTGGTGCTAGGGCCCCACACCCCGTGGGCCCCTATGAGGCCTCCTCCAACCCCTAATAGCCTCACCCAAACCACCAGTCTAATAAATAACAACAAAGCAAACTCCAGCCTCTTGGCTAAAACTGAAAACATAGGCCACCTGGCTATAACAACAAGGCAAAATACAAGCCCTTCAGCTATAACAAACAGAAGCCCATTGGCCCAAACAACATTCAGTTCTTACCAGTGACCCTTCCTGTTAGCTGCAGCCCCGCTTCAGGTTTCTTTTCTCTTCCAGGACAGAGTGCTCCTTTCTCTGTGATATCTGGCAGGGAACTGCCAGCCTGGCCTCAGCTTCTGGGCTTTATAAGGCTAAGCCCTGCCCTCTCCAGTCAGCTGACACTCATTGCTTGCCCCAGCAACCCACAGATGTGCTGCTTAGTCACTGCTAGGGCTCCTTCCCTAGCAGTTTTCCCCTCTTCAGGCACAGGGCACCTGAGTGCTCTGTGACAGCTGCATCAGTAGGAGTGTTGCTAGCAGATCAAAGGAAGTGATTATTCCCCTCTATTCAACATTGGTGAAGCCGTGTCTAGAGTACTGTGTTCAGTTTTGGGCCCCCCAACACAGAAAGGATGTGGATAAATTGGAGACAGTTCAAAAATGGTGAGGGGACTGGGGAACATGACTTATGAGGAAAGACTGGAGGGAACTGGGCTTGTATATAGTCTAAAGAAAAGGAGACTGAGAGGGATTTAATAGCAGCCTTCAACTACCTGAAGGGGGGGTTCGAAAGAGGATGGAGCCAAACTGTTCTCAGTGGTGGCAGATGACAGAACAAGTAGCAATGGTATCAAGTTGTAGCAAGGGAAGTTTAGGTTAGATATTAGAAAGAATTCTCTGAGTAGGAGGGTAGTAAAACTCTAGAAAAGGTTTCCCAGAGAGGTTGTGGAATCTCCATCCTTGTAGATTTTTAAGATCCAGCTAGACAAAGCTTTGGCTGGGATGATCTAGTTGGGGATGAACCTGTTTTGAGCAGGGGGTTGGACTAGATCACATCCTAAGATGCCTTCCTGCCCTGATTTTTTTATGATTCTATGATTTTCTGTAGCTTAAAAAAAGAGAAAGGTGTTGAGTGAAATAAAGCAATGCACAGTGGGAAAAGCCTTGGCATCATCTTTATTGGACATTGCAGTAGTGTTGAAAAGTTGAGCATTCTTTTATTGATTTCTTAGAAATATTTCAGTTATATGGGAAAATATAAACATATCCTAAATACTTTGTCTTAGCCTCTCTCAAGCAAAAAGAATGCTCATTCAAGACATTCATTCCACTGAAAACATTTATGGGAGATGGAATAGTAAATAGACAAAAATGCCTACCTTCTCAAAACTCCTTTAGCTCATTTAATAGAATGTTGCAACAGTTATGCCCAGCGAGGACTACCGTGCTCAAGTCTGACACTGGAATGGTGCAGCAATAATATGGTTTCTACTTTGTCACTGTATAGTAACTTTTGTTCTTCCTTATACAATAGGAAGTCTTGTGATAGCATTACTTAGTCACTATTTCCCTTAACTGTCAACTTCCTTTAATTCTCAACACAGTCTACCCATATAGTGGAATACACTTGCTGTTTGGATTAGTGAGAAAAAAGTGTGCCAGGTGTTGGGTGTTCAGGTGTCTAAGGATTTAGACACCTTTGGGCAGATTCTATTTCACCTTTAAAGTAGACTTAGGCATTTATGAGCAATCTTATTCCTCCTGCTCAACGTGAAAAATCTATCAGTACAGCTATTTTTGCAACATCATCATTCTGTCTTTAAGAGTGAGCCACAGAAAAGCAGCAAATGGAAAATTGTTTTTAACTCGATTTTTTCCCTAATTCAGAGCCATAGGAGGTTAACTGCGGTGAGGGCATGAAGCGTGGATCCTGGGAAAGCATGCTTCTGTGGTCTCCATGGTCTTGCTGCCCATAGCTCTGCTGCCAGCATCAAGCCGCTGGGAGTTAACTGCAACAACAGCATGCAGCCTGCAGAACCATGCCTCCCTGGACTCCATGCCCTTGCCATGTGGTAGCTCCACTCCTTGTCACAGGGGTTATCTGTGGTGAAGGGGAAGCCTCCATCCCTTGCTGCCAGGGGTTATCTGTAGTGATGCCTTCCTCCATTCATCTAGGGAAAAAGGGCCAGACAGGCATGGAAAATACCAGTTCAATTAAGTTCAGTTTACTTTAGGTTATGATTTCCCATGTGTTGTGCCCAGCTTAGGAGCACTGTGATGGAATGGGGGCCTTGGGATTTGGTTTGGCATGGCTCTTTGAAGGCAACTGATGACCTTATCAGCTCAGCACTCACCACCCCCCTTCTTAAGCTGGGACAAGACTCTGGAAGACTCGGGTGGTTAGTGGGGAGGGGAACTGGGTCCCCCCAAATATCACTATGTGGGACAGGGCTATGGGGGTTATGGGGGAGGATGTGGATGTGGGAGGGTGGATGGGTATGAGGGATTTGTGGTGTGTGTGTGTGGGGCAGTTGTGGGGGAGCTGTGGGTGTGGGGATGTGGGGTGTGTAGAGAGGGACAGTGGCTGGGTGTGCATGTGGGGGTGCAGGTGTGGGATGTGCACGGGGAGTGTGTGTGTGGTGGGGTGCATGTGGCCCCTTCCATTGTGCACAGCCCCTGCAGCCAGTGGAGCTGTGAACCCCTGGCAAGTTCCAGGACTAGTGAGCCCCAGGACTGCACATGGCCAGGCTGCTGGCTCCATCATGGGGACTCACATGCCCAAAACTTGTGCTGCTGAGGGGAGCTCCAAGATTGAAGCTGGCAATGCAGTTCATGGGGCTTAGCTGGGGTGGCAGGGAGCAGGGGGGAGCCGGCCTGATTCCCTACCGTTCCTCATGACCTCTGCAAGACTGTGAGTGGGGCCAGGCCACCAGGTGCATCATGTGGAGCTCCCCACAGAGGCACATGGCTCAGGTGAAGAACCTGGAAACGATATGCAAGCACCAGGAGCCTTGTGCGATGGAGCCAGGTGGACTCTGCCAGCCCAGGCCCTGTACTCCCACTTCTGCTACTGCTTCCCCTGCTGACCTGCCTACCTGCCCCCACTCCCCCTTTGCTTCCCTACCTTCCTTTCTACTGCTTCCACTCTTACTCACTACCACTGCTTTTCACCCTGCAGGGCTGGGGTTGGGGTGTCCTTCAGGTGGTCGAGAGTGCCCCAACACAACAGGCATGGCCTGGAGCTGGGCCAGATACAGTGAACTGATAGGGACCTACCCTTGGGTGGCATGAAGTCACCTGCCGGGCTGGATCCATCCCATGGGCTATATTTTGCCTGCCTCTGTTCTAGGGGCTACCCTACCACAAGCATCCCTGTCACTGTGACCACAAAGCTTAGTAGGGTGCAGTTGTCAGTCACAGCAAGGACCCACCTCCATATTATCCTGCCCTGGCAATCCTGATGTTACATGCCCCTTGTGGGGCATGGGCTTCCAGCCCCATTCCTTGCCCCTCTTGGGGTACAGACTAAGGCTGTGTGAAGCTTTGGTCCCTGATTCAATTAGGCAGAAATTTGGCCTGATTTGGTGGCCAAATTTCTCAATCTGAATCAAATCAGAAGACTCTCTAATCTCTCTGAATTGAATTGGAACTCTCTGAATTGATTTGGAGAGATTCGGCAAGATTCGGTGATTCAGACATAGACACAGCTTTACATGTTTTTTTTCTACATATCTCAAGGTACCAGGTGGCTCATGAATGCTGTGATGATGGGGCTGCTGGAGCATCCCACAGAAGTATGGGGGGCTCCCCAGCACACTTGGCAGCAGACTTGGAAGTGGACCAGAAGCACTTATAGTCCTCCTCCAGGTCTGCTGGGGAGTTTGCTGCCCTCCCCCACCACGCACACCTCCCTGGCTTGGCAACTGGTGCCTCCTATGTTTGCGGGGAGCAGTGCCTGGAGTCTCCCCATGGCCAATTGCTGAGCTATGGGGGGTATGGGAGGGCCCCCCCCCATGTGCTCCTTGGCAGACCCTCCCAGAAGTGGACCAGAAATACTTCTGGTCCACTTCTGGGTTTGCTGCCAAGCACATGTGCCCCCCCTCTTGTGGGACACTTCATCTGCCTCAGCATTGCAGCATTTATGAGCCACGGCTGGTAACTCAAGATATGTAGAAAAAACATTTAAAGTTGTGTCTATGGCCAAATTGTTAATTTTCCAAATCAGCATCGAATCTTCAGATTTGGATTCAGCCAAATAGAATCAGAAATGGTGATCTGAATCAATTAATTGAATCTCTGTCCCTGATTCGGGCTGATTCTGAATTGAATACAGCCCATTTCACACAACCCTACTCCTATAGACCTCCAGGTCTTCTGGCCAGGTGCATCTCACCTCTAGGCCCTGTGGACCCAGGTTTCCTCCCCTGGTTTCTGGGATCCCACACTCAGCCCCTCAATAGGCTCCAGATCCCTCCATGTGTCACATAAACACAGCCCCCAACTCTGGGCTCATCCAGATCCCTAAATAGGCCCCCAGACATGCAGAACCTTTCTCAGGGTCCCCACACTGGGTCCCCTGAAACCTCCATCCCTATAGTTCCTTCCCAGACCTCCAGGCTTCTTCCTGTTTTATCCCTGCTCTCATTGAGGAGCTGCAACCTTCCTGCCAGGCAATATTTCCTCACCAGCTTCCAGAATCTCACTGTCAGCTGCTTGCAGGGTCTGGGCTTATATCCTATATAAACCCAGCCCTCCTTCAATCAGGGGAGCCCTACTTACCACCTGTGGGCTCCTTGGGTAAAATTACCCCATATTCAGCTCTGTCCCAACCTATAGGCTGCCATGGCCTCTGAAAGGGGCAGATGCCTTAAGCATCCTGCTACACCCCACACCCAGGGTGCATGACCCTTCCCTGCTACACCTGACTTGATCTTGCTCCATCCCCAGCCTTCCCTTGAGAAGGCAGTGCTGCTGGGGTTTGTTGGAGCAGGCAGGCATGGGCCCAGTCTATTGGGCTCAGACAGGGCCTTTTAAGGGCCCAGCCCTTTACCACCACCCATAGCTCATGAACACATGAGAAAGTCTTGTTTTTTTTCCATTTTCTGAATTTAATATAAAATATAAATGCTTTAAATAATGATATAAAACCTCTTTATGTAACCTTAAAGGACTATAGGAGACCAAGGTGGGAGGATGCTCAACCTTCCTTCTTCCTTTCCTTCCTTCTTCTTTGTTGTACCAACCCCCTCCCTTCCCCATTGGCACCACAGCCACTGCCTGTACCACCCCTCCCTAAGCCAGCCAGGACGCTCTACATCCCACCTCCCCCTTCTGCTGGCTGGTTGGCCACTTCATTGTGTCTCAGTTTACCTGGCCCTAGAAACTTCTCATCCCTGCCCTGGTGTGTGCTGTGCCATGCAATAAGCATGCTGGTTCTCAGACCTGTGCTATGACCTGTGGCTACGTCTCTTTTCCCCCAGATCCCTGGGCTGGCACAGCTCCCTCATCCAAGTCACTTGACCCTTCACGGAACTCCCCTTCCCCTTCCCAACCAATCGCAATTGTCTGTGATGCATGCAAGATTTTGATCCTTTTAATTTTTAAAAAAAGCTTCTTGTTCACTATTTTTTCTTTACTTTGTAGCAGGAACTGAACTAATGCAGTTGATGTTAACATAGAGTGGAATAATAGTGAAATGTAACCATAGATTCATAGAAGTAGGGTTGGAAGGGACCTTGTAGATCTTCAAGTCTGACCCCCTGCCCTGGGCAGGAGATAAAACTGGGCTCAAAAGACACCAGCCAGGGAGACATCAAGCCTCCTCTTAAAGACACCCAGGGTAGAAGCCATCACCACTTCCCTTGGAAGTTGGTTCCAGATCCTAGCTGCCCTGACTGTGAAGTAGTTCCTTCAGATGTCTAGTCTACACCTACTCTCTAACAATTTGTGGCCGTTATTCCTTGTTACCGGGGGAGGGGGGCACTAGGGGAAACAGGGTCTCTCCCAATCCCTGCTGGTCCCCCCTGGTGAGTTTATAGACAGCCACCAGGTCCCCCCTCAGCCTTCTCTTGTGAAGGCTGAACAAGTTAAGGTCCTGTAGCTTCTCATTGTAGGGTTTGCCCTGCTGTCCCCAGATCATGTGGGTGGCCCTCCTCTGGACCTACTCAATGCTGTCCACATCCCTCCTGAAGTGCGGCGCCCAGAACTGAACACAGTCCTCCAGTTGTGGCCTGACTAATATCACATAGAGGGAGAGGGTCACCTTCTTGGCCCTGCTTGAGATGCATTTGTGGATGCACAAAAAGGTACAGTTAGCCCTACTGACCATGACCTTGCATTGTCAGCCCATGTTCATTTTGGAGTCAGTAATGGATCCAAGATCTCTTTCTGCCACCATGCTCTTGAGAAGAGAGTTTCACAGCTTATAAGTGTGCTGCTGATTCCCACTACACAAGTGCAGCACCCTGCACTTGTCAGTATTGAAACCCATCCTACTTTCATAACCCACTCCTGTAACCTGTCCAGGTCCTGCCGCAATCTGTCCTTTCCTACTAACCTACCCACCTCACCCCAAAGCTTGGTATCATCAGCAAATATAAACAAGCTGCTTTTTAACCTATCGTGCAAGTCACTAATAAAGACATTGAGCAGTGTGGGCCCAGGGACAAAGCCGTGGGGGACTCCACTACCCACTTCCCTCCAGGTTGAAAAAGACCCATCCACTACTTACCTCTGAGTATGGCCCTTCAGCCAATTTGTAATCCATCTGACTGTGTAGGCATCAATACCATAGTCATCTAGTTTTTTGATGAGAATGGGGTGGGAGACAGTGTCAAAGGCCTTGCTGAAATCTAGAAAGACTACATCCACGGCGACACCTGAACCCAATGCTTTTGTTACCTGATTGTAGAAAGCAATCAGGTTGGTTTGACAGGACCTGCCCCTAATGAAACCGTGCTGGTTGCCTTTGAGCATCATACCTGCTGCTGGCCCATCACAGTTTTGCTCCTTGATGATCTTCTCAAAAAGTTTCCCCAGGACAGAAGTAAGACTAATGGGTCTATAGTTGCCATGTTCATCTTGTCCTGTAAGCAACTTGAAAACTCCATTTTGTATCCTTCTGCTTGACATAGTGAATGAACTCTGCATAGCTTTTATGTACAAGTGTGTGTAAAAGGGGGAATGGTGAGAGAATGGAATAGAGGTGGGAAAAGAAGATTTAAGTATTTATGTAAGCAACAAGGCACCAAATATAAGTTATCAGTCAGTAAACTAATTAATGAATGGTTGAAGAATCCCTTTGAGGCCAAGCACAAAGAAGATAACAAGGAGTAGGAATGCACCTATCCTGCCAGATAGGCAGCAAGAACACTCCAAGTCTAAGATACCAACTTTGATGACCAAACTGAGCTCGGGCTGAGTTAAGCTGAAGATGAATGAAGAACAACTGCAAAAACAGCAGCTGGGTGTGGAAAAACCCCGAAGTGCTGAAACAAAGGATCAGTGCCATTATTGAACAACTGCTAATGGTACCTATAATGTCTGAATGGAATGGTTGTAGTGTGTATGTGTGTGTGTCTGTGTGATGATTTGTGTGTGTCTATATGAGTGGTGTGTCCAAACCTCTGTATCTAATTCATGTAATCAATATACACGACATTTTGCCTTATCCCCCTTTATAACGTCTAGCTCTTGATTTGGCAATTGGTAATTTAAAGTAACAACTTCACCCCCCACACCTTTATTTCAAACAGTTTTTCAAGATTTCTCCTTTCCTACCCTTAGCCCTTTCTCCTTTTCTGCTGCTGCAGAGGGAGGGAAGTCACAGATCCCGTGTTGGTTTCTCTGCCTCTGAGCTACATGCCACCCTCCTCATCCTCTCCCACCCCATGGCTCCAGCCAATGTCCATGCCCATGCTGGCCAGGCTGTCTAGGGGCATGGACATTGGACATAGCTGTGCAGATCTGAGACAGCATTAAGCCTTAACCTGTGACTGCTCTGTATTTGTTCTAACTTTAAGATGGCATAACTTTCCACAGATTTAGAATGATATTAAGGTAACCTGTAACAGTATACTTCAGTGCACACAGTTTTTTCAGAGGCTCTAGCAGGGTGGAATAGGATTGCATTTAGGCACTTAAATCCATTTACACCCCTAAAAGAGCACCACTTTACAATTATAGCCACATATTACATCTTACCAAAGGAGTTCCTGTGAAGAGATGCATTGCTTCATGCCTCGTCTGGCTGCTGGATGACCTTCTGTTGGACCCTAAGTAGAAGCTCTATTCCTTTATCTGTACAATCCAGACAGATAGTTTCTCTTTTTCAGTGTTTTATTTCCTCATTTCTTCAGGGTTTCAGTTCCTGGCTTGCATCAGTCATGGGATGCCAGCATGTTCCCCAAGAAGAGACTTAAAAAAATGTATACTCATGCTACATATTGAATACATTACTAAATTAACTGGTTAATTGCACAGTAAATTTAGACCAGCCATGGATGCAAAGTCATTAGCTTTCTGTGTTTAAAAAACCCACCCAAATTCTCTAATTAAGACCCCCAAAACCCACATTTCTCTGCCATGAAATATATAAGTATCAGTTGGTTGCTTGGGTGAATCTGATATCTTTTATGAGACCAACCCAGATAGTTGGAAAATAGTTAAAAGGAAGTTAACAAGATGTCTCCAGCTCTCTGAAAAGGACAAGAAATGTCATTCTTCATTCCTTCCTTTTACCTCCATGGCCCTCTACAACCTCTCTGGCCTCCCTTCACAATGAGCATTTGTAGTATTTCTCATCTTTAAACCTTGTCCTTACCTTCAGCTGCCTTTCCAATTGTCTCCCTTCTCTGAAATCCCAAACCAAATGAGACAGGGGTGTAGGTTGTAGCCATATTGGTCTAAGGACATAGGCAGACAAGGTTCCTTGGGTGAATCTGATATCTTTTATTAGACCAACCCAGATAGCTGAAAAAATAATTAAGCAAGCTTTCAGGTTCAAAAACCCTTTGTAAGGCAAAGGAAGTTTCAGCAGTTGGTGTGCGCTCTTCCTGGATGGGATGAAAATTAAAGAAGCCAGAGGCTGGGCTGTATGCATGCAAGGCAGGTAGGCAGTGAAGATGTAGATTGAAGAGTCAATGGGTGAGAGATGGGCTGTGGGGAGTGAGGGAAGAGAGAGAAAGGGGATGAAAGTGGAGAGATACCTGGGGAGTCAGATGTCAGGCAGGTTATAATGTGTCATAAATTTAATGTCTCTATTTAGTCCATGGTTTTTAGTGTCCAGGAGGTTGATGAAGTGGAGCTCATAGGCTCATCTTTGGGAAGTATTTTGTAAGTTTCCTTTGAGGATCAGGACTGAGAGATTGGAGAGAGTGGTTTTCTTGTGAGAAATGTGCCCGCACAGGTAATTGGGTATTTCTGCCTGCGATAGATTTCCGGTGTCTGTTCATTCTGGTGCACAGTTGTTGTTTCGTCCTTCCTATGTATTTTCCATCAGGGCATTTGTTGCATTGGATGAGGTATATCACATTTATTTATGGAGTACTGTGTCCAGTAATGGGCGCCGCACTTCAAGAGGGATGTGGATGGCCTCGAGAGGGTCCAGAGGAGGGCCACTAGATTGATATGTGGGCAGCAGGACCAGCCTTATGAGGAGCTTCTGAGGGACCTGAACCTGTTCAGCCTCAGTAAACAGAGACTGAGGGGGGAACCTGGTGGCTGCCTACAAGCTGCTGAGGGGTGATCAGCAGGAAATAGGGCAGGCTCTTTTTTCCCGGGCACCACCAGGGGTAACTAG
>JAGPOW010003316.1:77877912-77893751 GCA_030014935.1 Caiman crocodilus
GGCTGGGGTCCTGTGACCCTGGCACTCGTTTCCTGCCATTGGCGGGAGGTCAGACTAGATGGCCTGCTCTAGGCCCCTTCTGACCCTAGGTACTATGATTTCTGGAGGTGCAGCTGTAAGATCCAGGAATGCTGATGGCTCTGTTGTGGCATGTAGTAATAGTGGGGGTGGTCAAAATGTGTTGGCAGGTCTTGCATTTCTTGTCATGGCACGGTCTGGATCCATTTGGTGTTGTGACAGGGCATCACTCAGGGCTGCCATCAATGTGGCCCCCACATGTGTCTCTGGACAACCACCCGCCTTGTCTCACCTGCCATGTCTTTGATGTTAATTAGTGGGAGGCTGCCCTTCTACTGCCCCCTCCACTAGGGGATGCTGTCTGCAGCTCCTTCCTCCCCAATACCACAGCCCAAGCCTCGTGGGTGAAATTGCTGTTGTCTCTATGCTAGCACGCCCTTTTGGGGTTCTCTGTGCCCACACCAGGCTGTGCCCAACTTGAGCTCCTGAACCCTGATACTGCAGCCCCCCCTTTCAGGGGCTCCCAATGCCTGAACTTGGGCTTCTCAAACTCAAACGTTGCCTTCCTGGGCTTCTCAACTGTTGCCCTCTCCAGCCTGAGGTCTATGCACCCCCATACTGCTGCACCCTCTCTGGCGCTAGACTGTGCCCTCCCAGGCACTAAGACCCTATGCCTCTGTGGGCCCCTCTGAGGCCTCTTCCAACCCCTACATCCTCACCCAAACCACAGGTCTTATAACCACAACAACAAACACAAGCCTCTGGCTATAACATAAACATAAGCTGCCTAGCTATAACAACAGTGCTCAAGCCTCAAGAGCTGCCATAAGCTGTACCTGCAGACAGGCTTCTTCCCATATCTTAGCTTAAGAAGCTCCTACCTCTCCAGCTGCTAGCAGGGAACTGTCAGCCTAGCCTTGGCTCTGGGATTTATAAGAGCCAGGCCCTGCCCCTGAGGGTCAGCTGATCTTCATTGGTTGCCCCGGCAACCCGCAGCTGTGCTGCCTCATCACCGCTAGGGCTCCCTCTCTGGCAGTTCTTCTCCTCTGCAGGCACGGAGCACCCCAGTGCTCTGTGACAGGTGTGTTCTGGGTTTGGGGAAGTTTACTTCTAGTGATGAGGTTGACGAGGTTCAGTGCTTGTTTGAAGGCTATGATGGGTGGCTCTGGGAGGATCTCTTTAAGGATAGGATCTCTTTCTAGTATGGATTGCAACTGTTTGAGGATTTTCTGTATGGGTTTGAGGGAGGGGTGATATGTCATAACCAGCGGTGCATGATTTGTGAGGGGGATTCTACTGTACTGCATGTGGTATCCGGGTGGCTCTTTCACATGTGTGATTTATCTCTCACAAGGAGTGACCTTGTTGGGTGAAAACTTTTTTAAGATTGGTGAGGTGGCAATCCTGGGTGTTCTCTTCATTGCAAATTCGGTGGTATCTGAGAGCTTAGCTGTATATCACAGCTTTTTTGGTGTGTTTAGGGTGATTGCTGGTCCTGTGCAGATACATATGTTGGTCTGTGAGTTTCTTGTATAACTTGGTCTGTAATTTATCATTCTGGATACTGATCATTGTGTCTAAAAAGGAGATATTGGTGCTGGAGTATTTAAGAGGTAGTTGGATGGAGGAATGGTGATTGTTTAATTTCTGATGGAACTCAATCAGAGATTGTAGGTTTTCATTCCAAATGATAAAGACTTCATCAATATATTTTAAGTATAGCAAGGGTTTGATGGTGCAGTTCTTGAGGAAGTCTTTTTCCAGGTGGCTTATAAAAAGGTTGGCATACCGTGGGACCATTTTGGTGTCCAAAGCTGTTCCCATCTTCTGAAGGAAGCGTTGGTTATTAAAAGTGAAATTGTTGCGTGTGAGGATGAAGTGTATAAGGTCAGTAATATCTTTGGGTCTGTGTTCCGAGTTGTAATCTTGTTCGTGTAGATATGCAAGGCAGGCTTGGGTGCCATCCTGGTGTGGGATGTTGGTATATAGGCTGGTAACACCCATGGTGGCTAGGAGGGTGTTGCTGGGAAGGTGGTCTATGTTTTTAAGTTTCCGTAGAAAGTCATCTTCAGGCTTTATAATATTTTCTTTCCTTCTTAAAAAATATTCCATTTAGTCATGTTTTGAAATAAAAATATTTTTTAAATGAAAAAGTAAAAAGTTACATTTAAAAATGCAAAATATAGTGACTTTCTAATTTTCCCCAGTTTTGGAGCCAGAGGTATTTACCAAATTTGACTTAAATTCATGAATAGCTTTGGTAGAGTGAAAACTATATATTTTAGAAACAAAATTATTTTCCTGAAATATTTTCACCCTATTCTATTGTACAGGTTGCTCAACTGAGTAAGGAGTAAGGTAACAGAACCAAATTGTTTTCTTTAGTTTATATTTAGGCATTTTTTTCTGGGTAAAATTGAGTCACATTTGGTTTGAGTAACTTCCTAGTTTTCCCCAGATCTGAAACTAGCATGTGGTTTATGCAAAAAAAGGTAACAGCTGTTTTTTAATTAACATATATTCTTATTTCTGAAGCCAGTATTACTTCAAAACATTTTTGTGGTGTTATCTGAGTAGAAGGCCCCAAGACACCTTCAAATACTGAGTATTCATGTTTTTTTAGTAATGAAGGTAGGTTCTTTACAAGGCTAGCTATATGAAGGGAAGATCCACAGGCACACCTACCCACGAAAAATAAAAATTAGGAAGGCTAAAATCATTTTTCTTGTTTGTTGCTGTGACCATGTCAGTCCTCCCTATCCTGGACTGTGTTGAAGTGTTTTTGTAGCTGTGACAGTCCAGGTAATATCTCAGAAGCAGGGCATATTTAACAATACCATTTATTGAGCCTCTTTATGATTGGAAGAAATGTTAGACATTGCTTCCAGCCCAAAATGCCTTTCCTCAGGTCTCCAAGACTTGAGCTCTGAGGGAGAGCATTACATGTGTCTAACACCTTTCACAACTATGTAGTTCATGTAGTAAAAGATATTAAAACAAATCCTGCTTCTTACATACAGCTGTCCTGGAGTCACTTTCCCAGATCTTAATATTGCATCATTAGGATTCAGAATGATGGGGTTGCTGCTTGTATTTCCTTCATGCTAATTAGAAGAAGCAATTAAGTTGCACACAGGGTTGGGCAAAATATGGCCTGTGGGCCAGATCTGGCCTGCTAACAGATTGGATCTGGCCCATAGGTGGGAGGTCACCAACTCATTGGATCTGGCCCATGGGCAGCTGGTGGCTCCAGCTCTGGCTGTAGCCTCCTCTGCGTGGCACCAGGCAGGTGGGCAGGGCTGTTTCCACCACACTGGGTAGGTAGCCAAGACTGCTTCTGCCCAGCAGCATCAGCTCTTGATGTGGAAGCATCAGTTATGGACCCAGACAAAGGCTTCTACTGTAGTGGGAGGGCAGCAGTGTCAGCTGTGAATGCCACAAGCATATTCAGAGGTCCCAAGTAGAACCTGGTGGCAGTGTCCACAGCTGACGCTGCCACCCGACCTCTGTGTCAGAAGTCCCCATCAGATTTCAAAACTGTTTTTTCTATATCTCAGTGTCACGGCTTCTAGTGAACTACAGCTCTGACTAGGTTCTGGAGGTATGAAGGGAGGGAGGGAGACAGAGACAAGAGTGAAAGAGGAAGGGTGCAGGGTGAGAGGGAGAGAGCTGGAAAGAGAGAGAGACAAGAGAAGAGAGAAAGATGGATGTGGCTCTTGACAGGTCACCAAAACTCATTAAGTGGCCCTCCAGCCAAAATAACTGCCATACTCCTGCTTTAGTGGAGTAAAGTTAAAACATCAGAAGCCCCTGCCCATACAGAGATCAGTATGGTAAGGCCTAACAAGAAACTGAGCCATGAAGCTAGAGGGGTTTCTCTGGGCACTGATTGCAAATGCAGGGGCTCATGCATTGACTGGTTCGCACCTGTTTACCTCAGTTTGTGCAAAAAAATCAGAGTGAAGGCTGGAGAAGAAGTGGCTAGGGCAGAAAGCAGGCTCAGATTTCAAAACTGTCTTCCGTTGCTTGTTCCCACTGGGTTTCATAGTTCATAGTAGCTAGGGTCAGGAGGGACTTGAACAGATCATCTAGCCTGACCCCCTGCCACAGGCAGGAATGAATGCTGGGTTCACAAGACCCCAGACAGGGGGACCACTTCCCTGGGAGGGTGGTTCCAGATTCTGGCCATCCTAGCTGTAAAATATTGCCTGAGGGTGGGGGCGTTTGTCCAGAATATGGGTACCTCTGGGTACAGCGGGAGGGAGTTGCGAGGTGAGGGATGGTTGCTTTATCTCCAGCTGCCCACATGCCCCTCTGTCAGTCACTCTGCCAGCATGGTGGGGTGGGACGGGGCTGCCCTGTACTTTCTGAATATCACTGATGCCAATGACTGACTACAGATAGCAGGGTGTGAGGGGCCATCCATGGTGCTTCCTGAAAGCAGGCATCCCAGGAAGCTGTTGCTGCCTGCAGGGACACTTGCCCTGCATGGCTGTGACCAGGATGTCTACCTGGGCCATGTTGTTCCTTGCTCACCAGGGAGCCCCTGATTGCCAGGGGCTCCATCAGTCATTATTCCATCACCAGTTAATTCAAAGAATTAGTAAATGTATGGCTGTCTTATGTAGGTGGCTGAGTGGTTTCATTTGCCATTAAAAAGGAAATTGTAGATGCTTGGTCCTAGGACTGTGAGTTCAAGCCTTCAGGCATCATAACATTTATTTTTGCCACATCCCTGAAACCAACCTACAGTTTTACTTGGTTTTCCAGTGTTACCAGTTTTACCAACCCCTCTGTGGGTCCCTCTGTCAGCTGCTTTTGATTTGGCAGTGAGGAGAACAAAGCCATGCAGCCTGGGCTGAGTATCTGCTAATTGCCCACACTGAAAGACATGGGTGCCCAACAAACTTATGCAAGTCCCTCTTCTAGCCCTGTGCACACAGGAAACATGAAGTGAAGCAAATAGAAATCTTTAAGTAGTTAAACACTTTCTACACTAAGCATAATTTACATAATTTAACAAACCACAAAGCAGCATCCACAAGGTAACAATAAGCAATAAATAATAATCTATAATAAGTGAACAATCAAGTGAAGCCAATAGAAAACATAGTTTTGGCAACCTTTGAGTTGTATGGTCAGTGGGCTAGCTATACTGACAGGACTAGCCTACTATTCATGAATTGGGTGCCCTTAACACCAGGGATACTGGTTTTCTCTGATAAAAAAAAAACCCCAATTTTCAGGTTAAAAAAAGTAACCCCAAATTTACATTTTACCATGATCAAAATGAAACATCACTATATATACATCTATGTTAGAGGCATTTCATTTTAATCACAGAGAAATGTGGATTTGGGGTTACATTTTAACCCAAAAACTGGGGATTTTTTTCTATCAGAGAAAAACAGTATTCCTGGTTAACATTCATTCAAATTAAGAGAACACTTTTTGTCAAGTATTTTTAAAACCTGAAAGTGTATAAGGGAAACAATTACACCACAGCCAACCAAAAAGGGATGTTTTAGATATGAATGAAATTTTTTTGGCGAGCCTTTAATTGCATGGGCTATGGGCACTCATACACGAGATGCTAAATAAAGTTGTGAATTTTGTTATGCCTCTCTGCCTGCTGTGGTTGTGGGAAATCCGTGGATCCATCCCAACATACCCTGTTTCCAACAGCATGCATCTCCCCATCAGACAATGGCTTGTGGTGGTTATTTGGGCCACTCCCTCCAGACTGTTCCAATGCCTATCCAGATTCCATGGTTCCAATACAGGGGATTGCAAATGATCCTTCTGATGTAGCTACATCCCATACTTCCCGATGTATGACCCAATCCCATTGACAACTGCCTTCCACTCCCAGAGTCAAGAGTCTACTTTTTGTCCAGAATCCACCTCCAGGTCCAATGGCTGTGAAGTGTCAGAGACCATTTTCACATCCTTCCCAGGTCAATGTTCAATAATGTCTGAACTGCCAAATGGACTTCAGAGTGATAGATAAGCTGCTGTTGTCTAAATCCTCTGGCCAGTGTCCTTTCTTGATGTCTTTTACTGCACCAATCAGCTGAGCATTGAGTGCTTACTATGTGCTGTCATGTGTTTCATCCCAGGTTAGGTCTTGAAACTCCATATGTGCAACCTGCGATAAACCTCTCAAAGCATGGGTTATGCTTACCCCCACATGGGAGGTCCATTGGATAGCATCAATTAATACTTGGCTTTGCATTCTTCCCCCCTCCTGGTCTGATATGTGATATGCGATGCCATGCTCTAAGTGGTCCAGCTGATCAGCATTATCAGCTCTCTTATACAAGTTTGAAACTCCCATTGTGGAGTTTAACCCATCCCAGATAGTATTGGCTGCATCTCTTTTCCTTTTGACAGGGTGTGTTTGAAACAAGTCAGGCATGACCCATTTGAGGAGCTATTCTTGTGCATGACTCCCTTTGATGCAATTGCAAAAATAACGCTTTAAAACCACTCATCAGGGGCGAGCGTGATTCGCACACAAACTGTGGATGCATTAAACAGCACTGCTCACTCCTTGTTGCCCTCCCACTAGGGTAAATTGTGCTCCCAGCTTAGATGTCCACTGGGGTAAAGATAATGGGGTGAATACTGAACCTGCAACATCACTGGCAAAGGTCATGGTGTTATCACAAAGCCAATGAGACACTCGTGTTTCCTGATGGTTGGTGCTTTCAAACACCGTGTGGCAGCTTTTAATACCTGATTTGATATCTGGCACCACTTGACACAGTCCTGGACTTACCATTTCTCATTTTCCCCCTGCTGTTCAGCTGATATTCCATCATTGGGTTGGGGGCCTTCCTTTTGATGTGATGTAATATCAGTGGTATTGGCTTACCAGGTGATTTGTATTCTCAGCACACAGTGCCTTTTTATTCATACAGGTATGTGATGCACTCCCTCCCCAAAATTCATTTTGAGGCAGAAGTACAACGGGCCTTTCCACAATCATTTCCTTTATGCTTTCTTTTGCTACTGGAGCAGGGGTGGTGGATGTTCCTGGTTTAGGACCTGATTGGGAAGGATTCTCAGGCGCCAGATGGAGAACTCCAGAGCACCCTGTGGCATCCCCATAGGGTGCATACCTAGCATAGGGAATGAATCTTTAATATCACCCGATTCCACCATCTCCACTACAGGTACCTCCTTGCCACCAAGGGATATTTCGCCTTACTCACCAATGCCAATTTGCAACTTGCTCAACAGTTACATAATGACTCTTTGGATCTTTATATGTGGGTCCTACTGGGGATCTATAAGCCAACAGTTTACATCCAGTTGTTCCACAATGGTAATGGGGGGCAAGACGGGAGGCATGGATCTGGGACGTACAGTGAACTCTGGGTTTTTAGGCTAAGAGGGAACTTCCGTATTATACTGTGGATGATTGGAGCCATCAGCCACTGGGGAATATATTGGATAATAGGCAAACCCAACATACTCTTCAGCTAGGGTTAGGATGCTGTGGCTGATGGTCCACCAAAGGCTCAGGTATGCTGCTGTCTTGCTGCACTGCATCTTGGGACTGATTTTTAGGATGTTGTAAAACACGATTGTCTTTTCCTTTGGACTGATTAGGTGAGTGATTAACCTTTTCTATTTGTGACCAGTGTGCCCACCAAAACCTTTTCTGTGGGCCTTCTAGTTAGAGCAAGCTGGGGCCTAACTTGGCCACCATGATGTAGGGCCCTTCCCATTGCACCTTAGGAAAGGTGGGAGACTCTGGTGACCAAAACATTACCTGGTCTGCAACTTCCACTTGTTGCTCTATAGGGTGCTTAGGGCTGTATCATTGCTTCGTGTATTTTTGTGCATGTTGCTGAGCTAGTGCTGTATCTTGGTGACTTTTGTTTACCTCATCAATGAGCATTTCTGTCCATTGGTCAATGACTTTCCATACAATTATGTCCTTGGGAATAAGGCTGAGTAGATTTCCCCAAAGGGGCATTTCTCAGCCCATCATTAACTTGAAAGGGGAATATTTAGTGCTGGCAGCAGGATGTGCCCGAAGCCTCATGGGGATGAAGGGAAGTATTTCATTCCAATTTTTTCCCCCATGATGGACACTCCATTTTGCAACTCCTGCTTAGTGGTTTGATTCATATGATCTACTTGCCTTGCAGCCTGAGGGTGATAGGGAATGTGCCATTTCCATTTAATGCCTAAAATTTCATTCATCTGTTTACTTGGAGTGGCCGTGAATGCTGGACCCTGCTCAATGTCTGTTACCTTGGGGATGCCCCATCGGGTGAACACCTGGTACACTAACACTTTGGCTGTTGTCTTAAAAATTCATTATGAGTGGGGAAGGCTTCCACCCATTTTGTGAAAGAATCCATTATTAAGAGGACAAAATGGTGTTTCTTTGCACTGGTGGGCAAGGGTCCTACATAGTTTGAATTCTTTCCCATGGTCCAATTAAATCCTGATGCATTAGCTGGCCCTTGTTGGGGAGTGGATTCGGTTGGTGCTGTGCATAATTTAGATTCCGCTGGGCTCATGTGATGGGATCATGTCTGAATTTGGGCCACCATCCCAGAGATCAAACTGTGTGGGTGATTTCCTCACACACTGGGGTGTCCTCCAATTGGAGACCCATATGCCCATCTCAGCAACACTTCACGTGATGGCTGAGGGATGTAGGGAATTATTGGTAACTCTTTTGTGAGCCATATTCCTTGTACTTGGTGTATTTCTGGGGGGGAGGAGGAAATCACCCATCCAATCACACTGAGCATCCCATTGCTCAATTGTGTTAACCTGACTGATTATAGCAGCTCTAACTTGACCCCATAGTGGCCATACCTTAATGGCAGATTGCACTGCTCTATCCATCTACTTCATTGTTCTGTGTAGCCCCCCATCCAGTTTTACGATGGCTTTTGACTTTGACCTTTTTAAGTTGTTTTCCCTGTGCCACCTGGAAGATGTGCTCCCAAATGGCTTGGTGCTTAATTGGAAATCCTTGAGCATTCTTTGGCGACCAACCATCCTAGCATCCGTGTTGCTCCTTTATGCACATATTCACTGTCCATGACTATGACATGAGACAAACAAGGATTGTTAGAAATGTTTTGAAGTGCAATTAGAATACTTACAGCTTCAGCCTCTTGGCTGGTGGCCCCAGGAAGTAGCTGAGCCTTTGTTTCTTGGGGTCCCACGTGGTGACGTGGGCATCCCTTGCTAGCTGCAGCTAGCTCCCCACCTGCCTCTGGGCATGCCGCCTGCCTGTCTCACTCACCACACCTTGTTGGTAAGTTGTTAACTAAGGTGGGAAGCTGCGAGTTGTTGCACCCTTATATTTGCGGGTGTCTGCAGCCCCTTACCACCCCTACACCACGGTCCAAGCCTCGCAGATGGCATCTCAGGCAGTCAGTTGGACCCTCACCTTTGCCCATTAGCTGTGGCCCCCCACCATGGGGACTTTTGGCTTCTGTAAGCCCTAGCCCCATCTCAGGCCTGGTCAGGGCCCCGAACTCCCTTGCTCATTGTGGGTGTTCCTTGCGATGGGCCCATGGCCCTTTTGACCCTTAGGTCCTGGTCCTAGCATTGACCAGTCAGGTCCCTCAGTGGGGTCTTTGCCTCCTGCCTGCATTTTCTGGAGTGGGGTTCCCCATTCCCAACTCAGGTGCTTTGGGGAGCATGCCTGGCCCTGTGGGTTCTCTCTCCAACTGGCTCAGGTGGTTCCCAAAGCTTACCTGGCCTCTACTCCTCCCATGGTGTAATTTCCCTCACACACACCACAAATGGTGTTTCAGGATCTCACAGGGACTCTCACTCATTCCCTGGAGCAGTAGGTCATTGTGCTTGGTGGCTAGTGTTGCTTTCTACCCACCAGAATGTGAGGGCTGGGGTTAAGGTGCTCCTGCTCACCTTTCACCAGAGTGATAACAGGCCTGGCATTTCCTGAGGGCTCCCACACCACTGAGAGCCCTACCAGGTCACCCATTCCTAGCAAGGTGCAGTTTTAGGTCATGCCCAGTACCAAGGAGCCTCCTAGCCATGCCCTACAGCTCCTCTCTTACCTCCTGGATAATACCAGCAGCCCTACAACTAGGTGATGTTACTACCTCCCCCACCAGTAGGGAATTGATCTGGTTATAAAAGCAGTCCGAGATCCAAAATGACTGCCAGAATCAGGCACCTGCTGGCAGCTTGACTCAGCCCTTAAAGTGGCAGGCACCCACAGTGCCCTGCCTCATCCCATTACAGCATGCACTGCTTGAGCTTCATCTCGTGTTCCTGCAAAACTTCCATCAATAAACCACAATATTTCTCCTGATTGTACCTTCTGTGAAGATACACTGTGAATGAATGCTGGCCAAGCAGCTTTTCCTGGATAACATGCATGTAACTTTTCAGGGGTTATTCAGCCAAGATATTAATTTCTGCTGAAGGGAGAGGTTGAAATTGAATTCTTAGGTTATCCAATGCCATCAAAAAACAGCCAGTCTGTGGAGTTGTTAGCCCTCCATTTAACAACTCTCCATTTTGAAGCAGATGACAGGGATCATGTGGTGTTCGAATACACACTGCTTCTCCACCTGTTAAATACTTGAATTTTTGTAAAGCCCAATACATGTTTAGCAATGCCTTTTTGCAAGTTCCATATTTCTGCTCTGTGTGACTAAGCCTCCAGGAAGCAAATGCTAAAGGAACATTAGCTTTATTAATTTCCATTTGTTGAGTGGCCACTGCCATCAGATGCCAATCAGTGTCTTGGCACCAGATTTCCACTTCTAAGTTGGGAATCCTAGCATTAAGAGTAGGAATTCTCTTTAACCAGTCCTTTAGCTTTATGAACGCAGCTTGGCATTTGGGGGACCATTCCCATTTTGTTTGCCACACAGTCTGGTGGACTAGCTCCATGATTTCACTGCAATCAGGAATAAACTCTTGGCTAAATCGTACAAGACTGATAAAGGGCTGTAGCAACTTTAGGTTAGTAGGTGGCAGCATTTGACAAAATAAGGAAAGCTGATCAGTGAAAATTTGTTTTCCTTGGTAAGTGATCATGAGCCCCAAATACTGTACTTCTTGTCTTATTATCTGGGATTTGGCATTATTTACTTTGAGGCCAGCATTCTGTAGCAATTGCAGAATTGCTTCAGTACAGTGGCAACATTGTTCCTGTGTAACTCCCCAGGTGAGGATATCATCTACATATTGAAGGCAATGCTCCAATGCAGGCAACAGTACCTTATTCAATGCTTGATGGAACAATGTAGGTGCATTGTGGTACCCCTGCAGTAGCCATGTATAGACAAACTGTAATCCCTGCCCGGCAAATGCTGTTTTCCACTGATCATCTGGATGAACAGGAAGACTCCAAAAGCCATTACTCATATCCAGAACAGGAAACCATTGTGCCTGGTTAGTTAGCTGACTAAGTATTTCAGGTAACATAGCCACTACTGGTGCCATGGGGGTAGAAACAGCATTTGATTTCCTATAATTGAGTCACCACATACTATTTGGTTTTCTTACTGGTCATATAGGAGAATTGGCAGGAGAAACTTGAGGTTGGATAATTCTACAATCTCTCAAGGTTTGAATAACTATGGAGATGCTTTGAACTGCTTCCCTTAGAATGGGATATTGAAGTGATTTAGGGCGGTTCCTCCTGGAATCCAAATTGGGGCCTGGTTATTTAGCAAACCTGCATCCAAACTGTAAGTAGTCCATACATCTCCTCATGTCTCCCAACCCTTGAGAAAGACTGTGGGCTTAAGCACTTTAATGAAATGGCAGGCTAATTCCATGGGTTGTTGTGTATCCCCCTTAACCCATAGAAGCTGATTGGCTAAATGTACACAGCAATGTTGCAAGAGTGGCATTTCAATAATACTAAGGGCTGGGTGACACATCCAGGCCAATCAGAACTTTTGCATTTGTTAATGTAGGCTGTCCACTGACACTAGACGTGTTACATTCCAATTTTGATTGGAACCCCCCATGGCTCCTGAGAATGAAACCAGGGATTTTTCTTCCCCCTCCATTTGATGAAATTTAGCATGGACCTGGTATCTAATATAAAAATGTCACTAGGCACCCCTTCTTCTACCCAGCCTTGAATCCAGGGTCTCTCGTCCTGATTGAATTGGAATGGGAGACATTGATGGGACCACAGGAGGTGTGGTTTCAGTCCCGAAGGGACACAGGTGGATTTTCAGGCTCTGCAGTAAGGGTGAGCAACTGAGGTACTGGGCAAGGGGTGCCATATGCCACATTTGAAACATGTCATCCTATTCGGAAAATTTATCACAGGGCACCCTCCCTGGGAGCATTCCCAATCCCTTGGTCTGCAGTCGGGGACCTTTGCCATTGTTACCTCTTCCATTGCCCTCTCCATGACTAGGATTTTCAGCATGTGGCTTGGTGGGGGAACGAACAATCTTAGCTGATAAATCTTCTACCATGCATTCTAATCAGCGGAGCTGTGACTTGGACTCCATAGCACCTTGATTCTGCTGGGACTGGGCAATTTGTTGTAATCACCACCAAGCTTCAGCCCGCTCGAGATTGTGGTGCAACCGGGTGGTGCGTAATGTTCCCTCCTGCATTTTTAGCATAGTGGGGGGGGAGGAAGCTGTATCCACATGTCAAATAGGTGGTGGGCCCTTCTGGGCTCTGTCCTGGGTGGCAATGTCCATTGCCCAGCTAGAGGATCCTCCCATACTCAGGCCCAAGCCTGCACTCATTCAATTATATCTCGGGGGGGTGTTCTTTTGGAAGTGGATGCATTTGACTCGCATCCACAGTATAAATTCCAAAGAGTTTTCAGGCAATATCTGTCATTCGGGCCTGCCACTGTCCACTTCCTAGAATGGCAGGACTGACTCTTTGTAAGCCCGGGTAAAATTTCAGCCAAATCAGAGTTTGAGAACAAAGCAAGACCGTTCTCAGCCTTTACTAGCCAATGGGTCCAAGCATTCCATTCCAAGAGCATAGGACCCAATTGAGCTTTTAATGCCTCTTGCTCCATGGGACTAGGAAAAAGGATTCTAATGTGTTGCATCTGAGTAGTCCCTTCAGGCATGGCTACACCTGATCCTCGCATCAGCCTCTTGTCGGCTGGGACGGGACCTGCACCTGAGGGAGGGTTTAGGTGTACAACTTGCTCAACAGTGTGTACTTCTGCTGAGCAGTCAGGGAGATTGGGAGGGATGGGTAGGGGGTAGAAGTTGGATAAAAGGTGTTACCATGGGTGGCAGCTTGCTCTGGGAATCAGCTGCATTTCCCAAAGTCTGCTGTTCCACTTGCATCTTATCAATAAGAGATGTGAGAGATTTGATCTCATGCTTTGTACTTCATAAATCATCTGAGTCTTTTTGCTTTATCTCAACAGCCAGTACTGAAGCATGATTGAATAATTGCAGCTGGGCTACAACCTCTTTAAGTTGACAAATAAGAGCATCCGTTTCTTGAAAAAGCTTTTCCTGTTCTTGACATCAAGTCATAAGGCCTGAACACCCCAAGACAATGCTTGGAGGGCAGCTGCTTTCCAGAAGGTCTGCTTCCATACTTTTTCACTTAAAATTCCCCCAGTCCAATCCTGGGCCACACTCCAGGCTGGGCTAGATGGATTCTCCTGGGGGCCCTGCAGTGGACCCCCATTCCATTTAACCCAACTTACAATAAAATCATGGAGGTCACCCTGACCCCCCACACACAGAGGAAAAGCTTCTGAACCCACTGCCATGCTACTGGGGAAAGGTAAAAGATGGGGTATGATAGCTGAGATGGCCCAAGAGAACCTAGTTCATGCCAAGGTGGCCCAGGCCCAAGAGAACCCAATACACCTGCTAGGCCTTACCTTGGTAGGATTGGGATGATCAGTCCCCTCCAAATGCAAAACCGGTAAAACTGGCAAATCCCCATCCTTCCCTGCTTATACTGGGGTACTAATGGGGCTATGGGGGGCTGTGGGTGGGGAATGATAGAGAGGTGTGATGGGCCACTTTAAGGGGTCCAAGCAGCCTGTGGAGCAGCTGGCAGGTGTGGTTAGGTTTAGTTAGGCAGTCGAATGATCACAAGGGGGCCACTGGATTGGAGGAGGGCTGGGTAGCCTCAGTATAAGCCCAAGCTCTAGGAGCAGAGCCAGAAGTTACATCTAAGGAGCCAGAGGAGCAATATTGCAAAGCCTGAGGAGAGCATCTCTCAGAGCACCTGAAGGTCAAGGTAGGAACTATGGGGATAGAGGAGGTCCCTGGTTCTGGGGCATGACCTGAAATGACACCCTGCAGGGGTTAGATTGTGTGGTGGGGCTGTCTGTGGCAGGGCAGTCTCCAGGAAATGCCACACCTATGCCTCACCAGTGAAAGGTGAGGATGGGGAGCTGGAAAGCTTCAGTCCCTGCTGCCTTGTGGGTACCCTGCAGAGGGGGAAGGCTAGGGGAGCACACCCCATCAGAAAAGCACAGGGCCTAGGTCCACAGAGTAGGGTTTGAGGCAGGGTCCAGGCCCATTGATTGGAGAATGAGACAGGACCAAGGTCCACCTAGCAGGACCTGAGGCCTAAGGGGAATAAAGCTGTGATAGGTCGGCACTTGGGGCCGCCCTCAGTATGGCCCCTGCACCTGTCTCTGGGCAACAGCTCGCCTTGTCTCACCTGTCATGTCTTCGATGTCAATTAATTAATTAGTGGGAGGCTGCCCTTGTCCTTGTACTGCCCCCTCCACTAGGTGGCACTATCTGCGGCTCCTTCCTCCCCAATACCGCAGCCCAAGCCTCACGAATGTCAACTCTGTCTGCTCTTTGCCCTTCTTGGGCTCCCTAACACTCTGCCCTCCTGTCTCAGGACCACCGTGTCCAACTTGGACACCTTACTAGTGCTGCCCCCTCTCTGGGGCTCTTTGCGCCCACCCTGGGGCTCCTTGATGCTGCCCCCTTCCTGGGGCTTACTGTGTCCAACTCGGACCTCTCAATGCTACCCCCTTCCTGGGGCTTACTATACCCAACTTGGGCTCTTCCGGAAGTGCGGCCCCCCTTTTGGGGACTCCCCGTGCCCGAGCTTGGGCTTCTCAACGTTGCCCCTTTTGGGCTTCTCAAGTAGTGCCCCTCTTGGGCTTCTCAAATACTAATGCTGACCCTCTCTAGGACTACTTAAAATCCTGCCCCTGATCTGGGGCTGGCTATGCCCCCCACAGGGCTTCTCAATAAGACTGCCCCCTCTCTGGGGCTTCACAATGTGCCCCCCCTCCTTGGGGCTCGCTGTGTCCAACTTGGACCTGCTGTGCCCAACTTGGGCTTCCTACCAAATGCCCCCTCTCTGGGGCTGGGACCTACGCACCCCCATGCTGCTGCGCCCTCACTGGTGCTTGGCTGTGCCTCCCTGGTGCTTGACTGCGCCTCCCTGGCACTAGGGCCCCACGCCTCTGTGGGGCCTTATAAGGATATCGCGCCCTCTCTGGCGCCTATAAGAACACTGCGCCCTAACGGGTTCTGGGATCCCCACACTGCTGGGGTCCCTTTATGAGGCCTCCTCCTTCCCCTTATAGCCTCACCCAAACCACTGGTGCAAACACCAACCAAAACAAGCCCCTGGCTATAACATAAACATAAGCTGTCTGGCTATAACAACATTGCTCCTGCATCCTGGAGCTGCTGCTGGCAGTACCCGCATTCAAACTTCCCTCCCATCGTTGTTCCCAGAGCTCCTGCCTCATCAGCTGCTAGCAGGGAACTGCCTCCGGTCTCAGATTCTCTCTCTCTCTCTCTCTCTCTCTCTCTCTCTCTCTCTCTCTCTCTCTCTCTCTCTCTCTCTCTCTCTCTCTCTCTCTC
>JAGPOW010003316.1:77893851-77908237 GCA_030014935.1 Caiman crocodilus
TGTCCATGGGGAGAGATAGCCAGCTGCAGGAGCCTGCTGAAGGCAGAACACTGAAGGCAGCTCCCGGGGGAAAATGTCAGGATGAACTTGCAGTTCTGGACCAGGTGGCCACCATTTGTTTTGAACAGCAAATGAAACCATTCCCATGTGCCCAAGTAATCCAGTCATGTGGTTATTAATTCCTTGCATTAACTAGGGGTGGATTGTGGGTTGATGGGGCCCCAGCAATCACAGCCCCCCTTGGGGAGCCAGGGGCAGCAGAGCCCAGGTGGGTTATGGGTGAGGAGTGAGAAACCCCCTAAAAGGTGCCCAGCACCTGGCCATGCCCAGCACCCCTGAAACACTCACCACACCAAGCAAAATAAGTATAGACAATTTTTTAGAGTTCTTTATTTAATAAAATGCTAATAACAGGTCAGCAGAAGATTGATTTATGTTGGGCTGTGCATCTACACCTAGTATCTGAAAAGTTCTACTATACACAAATACCTGCAAATTGAAGCAAGATCTGTTGGACAAAGGAGCTCATTACATGTCATTCAGTGAATTGCCATGTGCATATGACAGATTAATGGGCGTATCATTGCAATTTGTGTTGTTGTGAACTAAAACACATCAGGATGTGGTTTAGTTTGCAAGGTAACAAACTAATATAAATTGCAAAAAAACCCATATGTGTAAAGTGTGATGCAATTAAACCACAAAAATGGACAACTTTTGTCATGCGTACAAGTGCCCAGGGAGGGATAAGCTTTTCAGAGCAAGAGCTGGCTTTCACCTTGGGTGATGTCACACATCCAACTTAAAACTTACTGAGGGCAATTAAAATACAAGCAGATGTATGTTCAAGCAATGTAGCATGTGTTATGTGCCCTTGTGGCATTGCAAAGTTGTTACCTTTTAGTTATGGGTAATCTGCTGACAAAGGGTGGGCAATTATTTGGGCCTGCAGGCCACATAAGCAGTTCTGGGGAGCTGCCATGGGCTGTTCAGCACCCCGACCTACCCCAACACAATAGCCCAGAGCCCAAGCACCCTGCAGCTCCTTCCTGTCAACACCAACAGTGCACAGCCCTGGCCCCAACCCTGGCCCAACCGGTGCCCATTTTGGACTCACCCTCACCACAGCAACTAGAACCTGCATGCACGGCCCTGCCCCTGGTCTGCCTCGCACCTGCTCTGGACCACCTGCCCATGCTGAACAGTGGCTGCAGCCGGACAGAAGCTGCTGCTCAGCATAGGGGAAAAGTGGTCCCTCCCCCTCACCACTGCCAGGCCCTTCTTGCTGCAGCTTCCTGGAGCCCAAACCTTGGCTACCCTGTGGCTCCTCCCCACTGCTGTCACTGCTGCCTCTGGACCACCCAGTGGGGCAGTGGTGGCAGTGCAGAGGAGCCACAGGGCAGCCCAGGCATGGGCTCCAGGCAGCTGCAGTAAGAAGCAACCAACAGTGGCACAGGGGAGGGGCTGCATTTCCCCCATGCTAAGCAGCAGCTTCTACCTGGTTGCTATTGCTACTACCCCTGCTCAGCATGGGTGGATGAGTCTGGAGCAGAGGCAGGGTGGGACAGAGTTGGGGCTGTGTATTCAGGTTCCAGCTGGTCCAGAGCTGGTCTGCTAGGCCAAGTCTAGAGTGGGTGCAGGGCAAGCCAGAGTTAAGGCTGTGTACATGGATCCCTGCCAATACCATGGGGCTGAGGCCAGTGGTGGCAGCAGCCAGAAAGAGCCACCACTGCCTGGTCTACTTAGAAAGGCAGTCCAGCTATGTGCCCAGGGGGCAGCAGGACACACCATGGGCCAGATGGGATGGAAGGACCTGCTCCTGCTGTGGGCCAGAAAAGTTCCTTCATGGGGCAGATCTGGCCTGTGGGCCCTATTTTGCCCAATCCTGTGCTAACACTTACTAACTTTAATAGGTCACTGTATTCCAGTGATTTGTAATTGTTGCAAGTGAACATGTGACAAGACCCCTAGAACAGGTTAAGATCTGTGTTGCTACAGCCATGGGACCAGCAGCATTTCTACCCCTTTCCCCCAGGCAACTGGTTTGATATTGCCTTGGGTAAGCATACATGGGGTGCAGGGACTCTAGGGTCAACCTACCTTTAGATACAACTGAGAGGTGGCAGTTGAACTGAGTTTTTGAAATGTATTTCAGGTGATCTTCCTGGATGTTTCCAGAGAAGCAAGGGCATGCAGTTTGTGACACCACAGACTGCACATGGGGAATGTTAAAACCTGCCCCATGCTACAAATTTATGGAGTGGGACCAAAAGTTGCTACCAGGAAATCCTAGTAGAAAAAAAAATTTCCGGGAAAAAGCACAGCATGGCACATGCAACAGGTGTGTGCACTGGAAGACATGAAGGTTAAAGTGTGGTACTATTCAAAGAAGGTGCTCAGGCTGCTGGCCAGAGATCTCCATTCCTTCAGTTATTCTCCAGTTCACTGGGAGGCAGGAAGAACTGGGCAAGGGCAATTTGCCCGGAGCAGGACAATTTATCCCTCAACAAAGTGTGCGTACAAGGGCATGTGATGCAGTAAAAAGTAGTGGTGCAAATTTGTGCTGCTACTATTTTTGCCACTGCATCTGCATGCCCCTGCACATCTGGATGCTGCCCCTGTGTCCTGCTGAGTTAGCGGCTGAGAAAAAAGAAATTGTACTTTTTCCTTCTTCACAAGACAAAAAAAGGGGCAAATGATTTCTCTGTTGCTTCTTACACAGAGCTTAGTTTTCCTGGAATTTGTTATAATTTATGGTAGTAGGCAGGGACTCCAGGCAGGGTGTCTAAGCTGCTGGATTCTGCAGGTGGGTTTTGCTCCCACAGGCATTCCTCAGGCAGTCGTCCTAAATAAAACACAACCTTTAAGCTGCAAAAAGCAACCAAATACACGAACAAAACCCAACCCTTCAGCCCTGTCCTGGGCACAAGGAGGGGAGCCTGTTGGTTCTGGTCCTAGGCCAGAAGCTTGGCCCCTCTGTGCAGCAAGCTGTCCTGTTAACAGTTCACTTCCTCCTCCCTTGCTTACTCTTCTGGGAGTTTTATAAAGCCTTGAGTTGGACACTCCCTGCCCATTCAAATGTCCTGCAGTTGGGCTCTCTCAATAGAGCTGACTGTTCCTTCTTGAAGGTATAGACACCATGTTACACTCACATAGCTGCTGAGCTAATCAGAACTACTGTATTATGCTTTGCATGTTGTTGCCAGCCCATGAATGGAAGGCTCAAAATCTGTCTTTACCACTGAAAAAAAAAATCAGTGGATATGGAAAAGTATTTTCAATTCTATTTAAGAAACAAGCTTTTACAATTGTGGGGGAAGAGTTATTAAAAGCAACTTCAATAGATCTTGCATCTTTTTCACCCTTGCTATAAATCTCAGTGTGTTACTTGTTTTTTTTAAGTATCACGTTTAGCAGTTTGTTATTCTATAGGAACACAGTATGGAAACAATAGGAGATAAATGAGACTTTACAAAGTTTTCATATTATAGTTCAAAAAACCTTTTTCTAACGTATCTATTAAATTAAAGTTAAAAACCTTAAAGGAAGGTTCTTGTAGGAAAAGAGAAATAACTTGGGGGCATCTATACATATAACAGACATCTGCTCCGACACATGCTAGTTATCAACAGCGTACCCTCTAAGCTGTGTGGCGTGTGTGGTCACACATGTGCGTTCATGCCACTCTGCTGGGTGCGTTTGCGTGTCCATGCATACCACACAGCTTAGGGTGAATGCTGGCTAGCAAGCATCAGAGCAGACTCAATTAATCCAGCAGCCTCCACATCACGTGTATTCAGTGTCTCGCTGTTTCAAAATGGTGGTGGGGATGCTTTAAGTAAAGCTTCATCAAACAAGCTTTAGTTAAAATTGCCCCTTAGCTATTTTGAAGCGCTCCCCTCACCTCCACTCCAAAGCATATGTATAGATGCCCAAGATGTCCAGACTTTCACACTAAAAATGAGTAAAAAGAGTGGAAAACAAACCCCAGCATTATTTTTATAATAGAACATATAAGAGGTAGGCTAAAGGCCATAAGAGGGATATGATTTATATTTTGAACCATATGAAATACCTGAAAAAGTATAAAAAACAAAATATTCTTTAAAATTAAGATATCAGGCAATTTTTAAAGCTAGCCTTTAAACATATATAAATACCATCTTTCTCCCTTTCATTTATTGTTTTAAATGTTAATTGTGAACATTCCAACTGTACCTATTGAGCCATTTTTTTTATATGAACCATGTATGTGCTAAGCCAGTTTTGATTGCACAAGGGGAGTGCAGATGTATGTAGTACAACTGGACCCTAGATATCTCAAGCTAGGCCAGTGATTTTCACCCATACTGTGATGGCCCTCTAGGGTGTCCTGAGATCCTTCTAGGTGTGCTGCAAGATGCCACGCAATGTAAGTACTTATAGGTGTGCAAACCTAATTCACAAGATAAGCAGAGATTTAAAGGAGGAATTCACAGTCTTAAAAACATGCTGACCTCTTTTGTGTTCTGTCTGAATTTTTTGCAACAAAAATGTGTGACAGCTAAGATTGGCCATTTTCTGAGGGGTGCCTTGAATCTCAAAAAAGTTGAAGACCATTGACCTAGGCACTCAAGCTGCAGGTAGTCGACAATTTTAGCTGCTCCACTTTCATTTCTTTCAATTTCTCATCTGTAAAAGAAATGAGATTACTCTATGCCTTTTGTGCAGATGAGTTCATTAATGCTTGGAAGGCACAGAGCTATAAGTACATGTGGAATAATGAAGTTTAAATAAAATACTGAATAGCTACCCATTCAGTGAGCAGCATCCAGACTAGGAGTGGGAAAAGGCACACATGGAAGGCAAGTTAAAGGTAAATTGAGAACTTTTATTCTGGCATTCCCTGTCTCTAGAGTAATTCAAAGAAAGGCTTCAAAGTCAACCTTTTTTAATATAATTTTTCTGAAGTTATTAAAAAAGGGCCACAACTAAGAATGGTTGATAGCCAGAAAATGGCAGCTAGATTCTGGTCTAGGAAGTATAAGCACAAGGCCTGATTCCTGAAAGGATGCACGCAGAGACTCTCTCTGATAGAAGAACATACAGCTAGTCCCATAGCAGTCACTTAGAATAAGCGGGGAGCACTGCCACTTATAAAAGACTTCCATGCCCTAAAGCAGGTTGTAGGTGGAATTTGGCCCATGCCATGGAATTTCCTGATTCTGATATTTCCACAGGATTCTTTTTTAAGTAGGCAGAACAACATATCTTTTCCCCTAAAGACTTACCAATAAATTACTGAAAATTTGTTATTGAAATGTAGAGAGGATATTCACATTGAGGTAGAAATCCCAAACAAAAAATTTTAGCTGAAAAAGTTAAAATTTGACATAGCTAAAAGCAACCTATAGTCAATGAAAGTGACAGACAAGCTCAATCAGTACAGTACTCAGTGCTACCATCCATGTGAAAACTAAGGAGAATGTGTGAAAAGTCATACAAAATATCCTAGGGTCACCAAAAGTTTATGCTAGTGTTTGATTAGGGAATCCAAATGCTTCATTTTTCTTTGGGAGACAATGCCATTTCTTTGACAGCAATTATTTCTATTTCTTCACTTTCATATTTGATTTCTGTATCCACATAGTCTTTCTGTTGAAACCAGAAAAAGAAAGGCATTAAGTTCATGCCTGAGAGTAGCTACAGATTTAACTCTTGTGATCCCAACTGATTTGATTAATAATTCGTGGTACTTCACCATTTTTTTCTTTAGCCATGTGTATCGTGTAAATCAGAGCGTAACCCTTAAATAGAAAGATACTATAGGCACTATAGTATTATAGTCCCCCAAAGTATTATAGTACCTATAAGTACTATAATGTATTATAGTCCCTCAAAGACAAAATCAACATTCCATGCTTTGCAATATAAAAGATATTCCCAAAAGACAGTACATTTTCATCATCCATTTTAAACCCAATCTCGAATCCTCACACAATTGCCATGTGAAAGAACAGGGCATAACGTCAACTACTCATGTCCAACTGAGTAAAAATACAAGTGTCACTTTGTACGCATAAATTCCCCAGCAGTTCTCAGAGATAGGGACAAAAAAATTATTTCAGCTTGCAAAATTCTGTTTCCTGATTTTTCACACTTGGTTACTATATAGTCGATTGTAGGCAGAGTGAAACTATGTGGTTGCTACACTACAGCTTTAATCCAGGGCATACCTGTATTATTTCCAGGGGCTCTTTCCAGTGACACTGTCAATGTGGCCTGTTCACCTTCTCCCACTCTACATGTGCCTAGCCCAAGAAAGTTTAGCAGATCTGAGACCAAACCTCCACTGCCACTTTCAAGCATACTGGTATCAGAAATCTCAAGAGCATCAGCAGGTGGAACTTGCAGGATGACTTCCATGCCTCATTGCTGGGTTTGCCTCGTGCAAACCTGGAATGGATGGATACCTGAAGTGTGCTTAAAGCTTTCAGCAGTTCTGTGGAAGTTGTGCAGACATCCCATTGGACAACATTCCAAATGACAACTTTAATGAGTGTTGGATGAAGACTGTAGGACAGGGTTTGGCAACCCCTGGCATGTGTGCCAAGCATGGCACATGAGGCCATTTTCCTTGGCATGTGTTAGAGTTGGGGAGGCAGCAGCTGTTTGCAGCCTCCCAGCTGCAGCCAGCCCCAATTATGGGTAGCTGCTGCCAGCTGGGAGCCTGGGCTGCTCCCAGCAGGCATCTGGGATGCTGCAAGCCCTGCTGGGAGCAGCCTGGGCTCCGCTGGGCCAGCTGCAGCTGGGAGGCTACAAACAACTGCTGCCCCGGCCCCAATGGGTGTAGTGCCAGCACCTGCTGCCTTCCCAAAGCCCATGGCCAGGAAGCAGCTAGGGCCCGGGCAGGAGGGCAGCAGCTGTTTGTAGCCTTCTGGTTGCAACTGGCCCCAGCTCTGGGTAGCTGCTGATAGCCACAGAGCCCAGACTGCTCCCATGGAAGCCCTGCTGCAAGCAGCCTGGGTGCTATGGCTATCAGCAGCTACCTAGAACCTGGGCCAGCTGCAAAAATCTGCTGCCTCTCCACCCTGGCTCCAGCTGTCTCCCAGCCCCAGACCCGGTCCCAGGCTATGGGGAGGCAGCACATACCGGCAGTGCTCCCCGCTGTGCTCCCCTCACTGCTTTTGCAAAGGAGTGTGGGAACCTGGCGCAGCAGGACACATTGGGGGGTGCATAAAGATGCCTGCTCTCAGCTCCTCTGCCACATTTCCCCAGCAGGCAGGGGCAGCAGCGAGGGCCACAACCCAGCACTCCTGCCCACACTGCTCCCATGCATACAGAAGTGTGGCAGGGCAGCAGAGAGCTTGGAGCAGGCAGCTTTCTGCGCCCCTATTGTGCCTGCCATGCCAGGTTCCCAAGCTGCTTTGCAGAAGCAGCGAGGGCAGCACAGTGGGGAGCATTGCCAGTATGTCCTGCCTTCCTGGAGCCCAGGGCCGGGACAGAGAGGCAGCAGATGTTTGCAGCTGGCCCAAGTTCTGGGTAGTTGCTCACAGCCACAGGGCTTGGGCTGACAGGCCATGGGCGGCAGAGCATCCTGTCATGTACCCCCTGCCCTCATTTCGTGTTTTTCCTCACATGCTGGGACTCTGGCACCTTCCAAGGTGGGCATTGTGGGGGTTTTCGGCACTCTGGCCAAAAGACATTGCCTACCCCTGCTATAGAATAAGAATATAATTAAATTATAGCACAGGAGTCTTGGCCAAATACTGTTCTTTATATTTTTGCCCTTGTCTCATGTTTAGATTTATAAGAGTTGGATTCCTTGTACTATGCAATCAGTATCCACAGATTACAAGTGTTGATTGTTCCATCATTTTGAGTTTCTTTAAAGGTAGAAAGGGAGGTTACCAAAATGTAGCAGATCAGCTACAGATGACATGTCCTTTCACAGCTGATCTGCTTTGGGTGACACATATGTTGCCCATTGTCCCACATGAGCCCCATGACTGATGCAGAACAAAGGGTGATACATTCTCTTTGATAAGGGGTTCCCTGGATCTCTTGCTGCTCCACCTTTAGTCCTGAACTGACTCATGCTTCATGTGTAAGCATAGGCTAGCACAAGTCCCAGTGAAGAGGCGCCCCAGGTCCCATGCCTCCATGCCCAGACCCACATGGGCTTTCTTCACTTATGAAGATGCACCCCTGAGGCACATCTCTTTAAGAGGAGAAAGTGAGGCAAGGGCTGGATCTGGGGCTGGATCCTACCTGGGGTTCACAAGACTGGGCCCCTCAAACCCCCAGAGCACTTGCTTGGGGTGGTGAGAGTACTGACAGTAGCATAATTTATTAAAACCTTTTGTCTCATTTCTGATGCATCACAAAAAGGGTAGTCATGTCTATATGCTCAGCATTTGTGCCACCATAAAAATTACATCATGTGATGTCTGTTTTACCCTGAGACATAAAGGTCAGCTTGGGAGAACTGGCAAAAAGTTACCTATGCATCTAAAATCTTAGTTCCACCTTTAATTTGTGACTGAAGATAATTGGTTTATTGGTACATACCACAGCAAAGTAGTAAAAAAGAATTAAAGACCAGCTACCCTGACGTTTATGAATTGAAAAATCTGCCATTTCTTCTATGATGTGATAGATTCAGCAAATACCATGCAAATGGAAAAACTGTACCTGCATAAGTTGTTCATCAAGTAAAAGAATGTTAAATTTATTTCTTGGTTGTGGTACTGGAGAAAATATTTTCTTCAAATTACAGTACCTAAGGGAACAAAAAGGAATAGTGATGAAAAGAAGAGATTCAGCACAGAATGTGTTTAAATATTTGGTCTTCTATTGTATGTCGGAGAGAGAGATCTTATTTTTCTTTGTTACGATCAAAGGAAACAATGCATAACTAAAATGTGATGTTGAATTATTTTAAGATATGGTAACTTACCTGAGGATCTTAACTAGAATAAAGAAACCATTAGGCATCATAAGTTGATTGTCTTGTACTTTGGGAAATACACATATGTTTAGGGCTAGAAAGCACCTGGTGAGATCACTGGGTCCAGTCCCTTGCCCTGGGTAGGAAAGACTGTTGAGGTCAAATAACCCCAGCAAGATGTGTGTCCAGTCTCCTTTTGAAGATCTCTAGATCTTCACCACCCCCGTATAATGTTTATACAACCCAGTAGATCTGGGGTCTATTCCAGAGTCTGGTCACACAAACGGTGAAGATTTTCCTTATATCCAGTCTGAAACCTTCTTCTAGGAGTTTATGACCATTGCTCCTGGTTTTCCTCTTGGGTGCTTTGGTGAATTCTTGGTTGACTAGCCTCTGATATTTACCCCGATATATTTGTAAGCTGCCACCAGATCCACCCAAAATCTTCTCTTTCCTAGGCTGAAGAGTCCCATATTTGCCAACCTTTCCTCATATGGCTTTCTCATCAGGCATATGAGTGGTTCTTCTCTAGACTCTCTCAAGCTTCTCCACATCCTTCTTGAAGTGTGGTGCCCAGACCTGGATGCAATACTCTAGCTACAGCCTCACCAATTCTGAGTAGAGTGAGAGAATAAATTCCTTATTTTTGCTTGAGATGCACTGGTTGATGCATGCCAGTGTATTGTTTGTTTTGTTAACTACAGCGTCACACTGGTGGCTCATATTCATTTTATGGTCAATTATGACCCCCAGGTCCCTTTTGGACATGGTGCTAGCTAGTGTAGCACCACTGAGCCTGTAAGTTTGTTGAGGATTTTTCCTTCCCAGATGGAACACTTTACACTTCTCAGTGTTGAATAGCATCTGGTTCTGGTCCACCCATCTGACTAATCTGTCTAGGTCCACCTGGATCATCAGCCTACACTGATGTGTGGCCACACTTCCCCACAGCTTAGTGTCATTGGCAAACTTTGACCATGTGCTTTTCACCCTTACATCCAGATCATTGATGAAGATGTTGAAAAGCACTGGTCCAAGTACCAAACCCTGGGGGACCCCACTGGCTACCTTCCACTAGGCCAACACAGATCTATCTATTAGTACTCTCTGGGTCCAACCTCTGCCAGTTTCCCACCCAACTGACCATTGAATTGTTGAGCCCATAGTTCTCTAGTTTTACCTTGATAGCCTCATGGGACATCAAGTTAAAGGCCTTCCTAAAGTCCAGGTAAATGACATCAACCTCATCTCCCTTATCTAGGTGGTGAGTAACTTTGTCATAAAAGGATATGAGGTTAACCCATGACAAAACCACACTGGCTGTCATTCAGAATTTTGCCTTCTACTAGCTAATTGGATATGGACTCCTTGAGACATTTTTTGAGGACTGAGGTCAGGCTAAATCAACCTGTATCCCTGGGTCCTCTCTTCTTCTTGAAGATGGATACAACATTGACCTTCTTCCAGTCTTCTGGGATCTCTCCTAAGCACCATGAATTCTCAAAGAGGTTCACCAATGGTCCTGCGATGGCCTCGGCTCGTTCAGCACTCTCCGATGGAGTTCATCTGGTCCTGATGAATTACAGATAGCTAGCCTCTCTAGCTGTTCTCTCATCAGCTCTACATCGACTTACAACTCTGAATTGCGATGAATGTCAATTATGATGTTTATAAATTGACACCCTGTTTTGCTGTTCCAACGTGAGTTTCATCTTTATGATGGTCGATACTGAATGCAGCTGATCAGTGGTGGAAGGGGAGGGAGAAGGGAAGGTGGGGTGCTGCAGCCTCCTGAAAATTTATCCTAGCCCCCACTGTCCACCCGGAGCACAGCCCAATGCAGCCCTGGCCCCACCTACCTCACCCAGTGCAAATTTGGGGGCATATACCATCCCCCCATCCTCCTGGATCAGTGGCAGAAGCAGTGGCGGGAACTGTTGGAAGAAATGCCAGACGAGCAGTGTGCAGCAATGGGAACCACCACCAACCTTCCCCCTGCGCCCACCTGGCCCCAGCTGGGCAGCATTTGCCCCAGCCCCAGTTCCAGCCCCAGCCCCTCCCTCACTGTGGAGTGCATTGATCTGCACCCCCCAAAACCCCTTCCCTTCCCCCTCCCCACCACCACTTACTATCTGCATGCAGTATCGACTGTTGTTAAGGAACCAATCCCCCATTTGTAGCACTGTTCCGATGGGAAAATTGGTTCCGAGTTATGACATTTCAACTTAAGACACGGTTTTCAGGAACCAATTGCATCGTAAATCTGAGGACTGCCTGTATTCTGTGTCATATTTGCATTCGGTAGGCCATCACTCTTAGACTGGTGGAATACAGATGTGAAGTACTCACTCAGGAATTCAGTTTTCTCCTTGGTGTTGGTGATCCAGATGCATTGGGAAGTGGATCCATGTTCCCACTGGTTATCCTCCTGTTATCTACCTACCTATAGAAGGACTTCTCATTGTCCTTAATTTTGGTTGCTAACTTGAATTCAATCACCAACTTTGATTTTCTAATTTGCCCCCTACAGGCATGGGCCAATCATATATAGTTCTCCATGGGGCCTATTTCTAGCTTTCATCATTGGTAAGCCTCCCTTTTCTTTTTCAGAAGATCTGCAACTTCTCTGTTAAGCCAAGATGGCCTTCTGGCCCCTGTGCCACTGGTGGAAAGTATATGGAAAATGCTAACAAGCCAGGATATTAGAATTGTATATTTATTTTACAATAGAGCCAATAGCCACCCAGAAGAACAAATCTGTAAAATTAATACTCTTTCTAATTATTTGTTATTGATTATTAATTATGAAGGAATGCTTCTATGCATCTTACAAGTAGACCTTTTACCTGTAGGCTTCAACAACAGTACCCAACTATCTTGTTTTTTATGAGTAGTGTTGGACTTTGTTGTGGACATGATTGTCTAGGAAGTTTAAGAGAGGGAATTTTTGTTTTTTTTGGAATAGCTTTTATTGGATTAACCATATAGTTAGGAGAGATGTTGGATAAGTGCTTGGAAATAAAGTGCCCTTATTCAAATCCGAGAAAGAGGCAGACAGGCTAAGCTAACTAATTGAAAAAAGCAATTGTTTAATTTGATGTAAATTGGAGGTATCAAAGATAACTGTCCCTTCAACTATTTTATCCAGACTGCAGCTCTCCTAGAGTGCCTGGGAATTTGGTGATGGGGTCCACCTTCTCCCAGAATTCAGGGGACATGTTTCAGCAGTGAAAGGACAAGTGACAGCTGCATTAACCTTGTCACTGGAGGTGGGTATGGATTCAGGACACAAGGCTTGCTGAGGTCTATATGCAGCCTGGGGATCAGGTGAGTCTGACACTCCTGATGTGAGTGAAAAGAGTTACTTAAGAAATGGACTAGGCCCCTCATGCCTGAAAGCTTGTCCAACGTCTCTCTCAAAAATACAGTTGAGCCAATAAAACTTATACCAGAAAATCCTTGCCTTGCAACTTATTTCTTATCACAGTCTTACTGAAACCATAAAACAAACACAATAAATATCAAAATAAACGTGTTATTTGGCTTGTAGGAAATGTGTGCGTATTACACAAAAATAGTGTCTGTATTGATAAGTTAGATTTACCTTTTGCAGAGAAAACAGACAAACAATACCACTAGGATTGTTCCAAGTGCTATAAAGATTAATGTTATTGTAAGACTGGACATATATTCTTCGGAACCTGAAAGGCAGACAATAAAAACAGGTCAGAAATTATTAGCAAAGCAAATGGGTTTTTATACAATGATGTCAGATAACTGCTTTGATATTTAATAATATTGACTACTAATATAAAGATCTATGCAACTTTTAATAATCTGAAGAATATTTTAATCCAGATATTTTTCAGGGGATTGAGAAACATCTGGAAGGTAAAATTTCCTCAGAAATTCTGACCTACAAATCGGTAGCCATCTGGGGGACAGTGATCTGACCTACAGATCAGTAGCCATCTGGGGGACAGTGATCACCTAATATAAGAATTCTTTATAAAATGTCAAGTGGGTAAGGTAACTAGTAGGGTGAAAGTGCTAGACTTTAGGAAAGCTGATTTCAATGTACTCAGGCGATTAGTCAAGGACGCACTGCAGAGTAGGAGTTTTGAATTGATGGTTGCCCAAGAAGGGCTGTGCCTTAAGGAAATGATCCTTCAGGCACAAAGCGAGACAATCCCAATATGAGGAAAAGAGGGAAAGGTGCCAGGAGGCTTCCTTGGCTGACCAAGGAAATCCAGGGCAGCCTAAGGGCCAAAAGGGGAGCACATAAAAAGTGGAAACAGGGAGAGCTCAACAAAGAGGAATATACCTACTTTGCTGGCGCTTGTAGGGAGGCAGTTAGATGGGCCAAAGCTATCATGGAGCTGAGGATGGCATTCCAAGTAAAGGACAACTAGAAATTGTTTTTTAGATAGATAGGGAGTAAAAGGAAGGCCCAGGGAGGAATAGGACCCCTGCTAAATGGGCAGAAGCAATTGTTGACGGATAGGGGGTACTGAAGGCACTGGCCGACATCATTGCACAGCCACTGACGGGAATATTTGAATGCTCATGGTGCACGGGCCAAGTCCTGGAGAACTGGAAAAGGGCCAATGTGGTCACCATTTTCAAGAAGGGGAGGAAGGATGACCTGGGCAACTATAGGCCAGTCAGTCTCACCTCCATCCACTTAGACTTCAGGAAGGCCTTCAATACAGTATCCCACACCATACTGGTGAACAAGTTAAGAGGCTGTGACTTGGATGACTACACAGTCCGGTGGGTGGCGAATTGGCTAGAGGGTCGCACCCAGCGAGTCATAGTGGGTTGGTTTCAACCTGGAAGGGTGTGGGCAGTGGGGTCCCACAGGGCTCAGTCTTTGGACTGATAATCTTTAATGTCTTCATCAGCGACTTGGACGAGGGAGAGAAATGTTATCAGTCCAAGTTTGTGGATGATACAAAGCTATGGGGAGAAGTGGACATGCCGGAGGGCAGGGAACAGCTGCAAGCAGACCTGGATAGGTTGGACAAGTGGGCAGAAAACAACAGAATGCAGTTCAACAAGGAGAAATACAAAGTGCTACACCTAGGGAGGAAAAATGTCCAGCACATCTGCTGCCTAGAAAATGACCTGCTTGGAGGTACAGAAGTGGAAAGGGATCTTGGGGTCAAGATGAACATGAGTCGGCAGTGTGATGAAGCCAATGGCACTTTATCGTGCATCAGCAGATACATGACGAATAGATCCAAGGAGGTGATAATTCCCCTCTATCGGGCGCTGGTCAGATCACAGTTGGGGTACTGTGTGCAATTCTGGGCTAGCAGAAAGCAGATTTAGACTGGACATTAGGAAGAACTTCTTCACAGTTAGAGTGGCTAAGGTCTGGAACGGGCTCCCAAGGGAGGTGGTGCTCTCCCCTACCCTGGGGGTCTTCAAGAGGAGGTTGGATATGCATCTAGC